>CM032386.1:7525837-7958337 GCA_019049475.1 Eueides isabella | reverse complement strand
GTAACACTCAAATATTTTGTGCTCGTGACCTTATCTATTGTAGGACAGTTACAGGTGTTGTTTTGCACGTCTTCGCATGTGTGTTTTTTTATTTGAAAGTCGTTGTCAGGCTGTGTTTGATTGTTTATTGTAAGCGAAATAAAATTGTTTTTTCCAGTGTTTAGAGTGATTAGATTGTTTTTTAACCATTTGGTTACCCGAACCATACCTAGCTCTGCTCTTTCTCTGATATCTGTCCAGGAATTGCCATTGAACATGATCACAGTATCATCTGCGTAGGAGAAGATTTTTGCTTGTTTTAGTTCCATGTTACAAAGATCATTTATATATAATAAGAATAAGGTAGGGCCTAGAACACTTCCTTGAGGCACGCCATAGGTCACAGGGGCCTTATCACTTAAATATTCTCCTAATTTCACCATTTGCTTTCTTTCTGTAAGATAATCTCTGAACAATGAGAGCTTTTTCCCCCTGATTCCAGCCTTTTCTAGTTTATGTAAAAGGATAGAAAGAGAGAAAGTATCGAAAGCTTTTTTAAGATAAAAGAAGATAGATAAACATTTATTTCCTTTATCTAGTTGATTTGTGACCAATCCAGTGAGGGCTGTTATAGCATCTTCGGTTGATTTCCCTTGTCTAAACCCAAATTGATAAGGAGACAGTATGTTATATTTATCTAAGTACTTTAGTAGTCTCTTGTTGAGTATTTTTTCTATAATCTTAGATATTGCAGGTAATACTGAAATAGGCCTGTAGTTGCTTATGTCGTCTCTCTTTCCTCCCTTGTAAATAGGAGTTATAAGAGAACATTTTAAGGGTGCCGGAAAAACACCAGATTTAAAACAGAGATTTGTTAAGTGAGTAATAATGGGTACTATTTCATTTTTTATATGTTTTAGGAATTTAATGGATATATTATCCCAACCAGGGGCACTATCAGTTTTAAGACTTGTCAAGATTCTATTTATTTCTGCTGTATCGTTTCTACAATAACAAACGATTGTAATTGTGTAGGAATTCCTTTCAAAACTGTCTTATAGCTTTTGTCAATGTTAGGATTAATTTTATGAGCCAGATTTCTACCTATAGTCGCAAAGTATTCATTAATTGCATTGACTGACTGTGTTGGCGTTGATTTAATATTTATTAGTTCCATATTTTGACTTTTTTTATTATTTGTGTATGTTATATTTTTTATGTTTCTCCAAAGTAGCTTACTATTGTTCATCGATTCAGCCAACGAGAGTCTTTCATGTTTCCTTTTCAGTTTTTTGATTAGGTTGTTACAAAAGTTTCTATATCTGATGTATATATTTTTTTTTACTTTGTTCTCTGGGTCTTTTTTCAAATCTTTTTGTAGTTTGTTACGATTATTGATACACCGTAAGATTCCAGGCGTAATCCAAGGCTTAATTATTCGTTTACTTTTTGAAATTTTTCGAATTGTAGTATTTTCTTTAATACCATTACTTAGTTTATCTATTAAACATTCCTATACCACAACTAGATCATCACATAAAAGTAATTCAGATAGATGCTGTTCTCGTAAATATTTTAGAGCCTCATCAAAATCTATCATAGTACATGTCTTATTTACAGAATTAGAAATCTTTTGTTTAGATAGTAATTTATAGAATAATGATCAGTGACCGTAGTTTGTAAAACGGCTATGAACGCCTGAAACTTCTTTTTATTGAATTTCAGCATAAAATGATCCAAACAACTTTTATTTCTTGTTGGAATATATGTCCAGGTAGTACACCGTATGTTGACAACATGTTGACATAGTTAGTCCTATTGTTATATTCATATATCTGTTCTGTATCTTTATTTATTAGATTTATATTAATGTCTCCTGTAATGACGACATTTTTTAATTTAATAGACGCCAGGTACGTATTCAAGGAGTTTATAAAACCTTCAGCATTTCTATTTGAGGGTGACCGATAAATGCATACAATTATATTATTTAGAAGATCGACCTCAAGACATGATGCTTGGGAAAGTCTAACTTCCTTGACATTCGATTTTCATGTATTTTTTACATAAACTACCACTCCATCATTCTGATTTAAATGATAAGTAGATGCATATGAATAATAATTTGTAAGGTGCGGTAAGAACTTCTCAGGACTAAAATGACGCTCAGTAAGAACAATTATATCTATATCAAAAGAAAGAGAGCCTAAATTTACTAGAAAGTCATCAAAATTGCAATATATACTCCTGATGTTTTGTGAGATTATTGTTAAATCGTTCTTATTTACCTGCACGTATTTTGATAGATTACAGTAGTCACATTCAAAGCTTTGCGCAATCGTTAATTTGTCTATTTCACTTACAGTCTGTTTAATCTCATCCATTATATAAGATTTTAGTGTTAATAAAGAGGTGTAATGTAGATAGGGTTATTTGAAAGTAATGAAACTGTTTTGTGAAGAAACAATCGAAGTTAGTTAGCAAGAATGTATACCTGTCACAGTATTTACGTATACAGTTATGTCTGTTTTTCAACACATGAGTAAATTGCAGACGAGGGCATAACCAAATACCAACAGATTTTAGCTTACAAAACTCGAGCAAAAATACTAATATAAAATAAGGAATCAATTTAGTTTTATAGTAGACAAAATAAAGCAATATTAAGTTTATATACAAAAATAAGTATGTAATAAACAAATATAAATAAAATAGATGAAGCAGTTGCAATAGGTACAATATACCATATACTATTGAGTTGTCTTTAAGTAGTCAAATGATCTGCGAAGTCTGCGGCTGCCTATTTAGAAGATGATGTATTTGGCTTTCATTTTTTATTGATATAATCGGCGTGTGCTCACTTTCTCGCACGTATACTTTACCATAAGCGGTCCAACAAAACTTAAAATTTTTAGATTTCGTCAGGTCCCTAGCCAGAAAATAAAGGCGCGCCGCTTTGGATGTTAGATGTTCAGTCAAAAACACTGGTGCGTCTTCTTGAAACTTAAACCCAAGGTCCTTGGCACAGAGCTTGCTTTTGTGTTTAATATTGTATGACTTTACCATCTTTAAAAGGTCATTTTTAATTATGGTTGAATTAGTCTCGACTACAATTGGCGGTGATTTATTTTTGGCTGATTTGGGTCTGACTCTGTATATATCTTTGATGTCTGGTTTATTTATGCTGCAGTCTACAGTCTTCGAGAGGTTCAGGACCATCTCTATGAGATCATTTTTATTTTCGCTAGGTTTTTTAGGAACATTTTTCATCTCAAAGCTAGACTTCCTGCTGTTCATTTGTAATTCTTCAATCTTATCCTCCAATATCGCAATATAATTTCGATCCTGCTTTGCTTGAGTTTCCAATTCCAGTATTCTTTGTTTGAACTCTTCATTTTGAGCAGCAAGATATGAGACAGAGTTTTCTATGTTATAATTTGTCTGTTGAATATCTTTTAAAATAGAATTCACTTTCCCAAGCTCGTCAGCCTGTTGGGCCACAGCAGATGTCATTAGTTTACGCATTTGTTCTGTAAAAACATCTAATTGATTCGTTACGGAGTCTTCCATCTGAGACCTAAATCTTTTGTTTCGTTGGAAAACAAAGCTAGGTGGTGTGATGGTTAAATCGGTATCCGACGCCGACTTGTTAAGGGTATGTTCCACATCCATCGGGTTATCGAGATGCTGGTCGTTCAAATTCTGTCAACTCAGACGCTGGCAAATTAAGTTCCGCTTGAAGTGCCTGATTAGAAACTCCAGGCAAAGTCGGATGTAGCGGCGGCGTTCGTTTGAGTGGCATTTTGTGCTATGTACCAGGGCAGCAGAATTAGGTTTAGTTGCAAAAGAGAAAGGATTACCTAACAAGGACGCAGGTCTAACTAATATGGTGGCAGTCGACGATTTCATACAAGAGTACGTTCCGTCCAGTTTAAGTAGACCCTTATGCACTAATGCTTTTATTAGTTGAGTTCGCTTACTGTTACAAGTTGTACTCCGCCCTCGGACTATGCAGTTGGCCACTTTTCGTAACACCTCTGGGGGCAGGAACAATAAGCTGCAGGGCGTTGCTGTAGATGATGAATGGGTAGGCGCGGTCAGCACAGGTGATGTTAAGATCTCCTCGCATATATGCACTCCTATTATTTATACCCGATTTATTATTTTATTTATTTACGTTTAAATATTAACAAAATAAACAAACAGCGGTTACTCGTTAACACGTCTGAACTCCTCAGAGGTCCGGGGGAAGAGGAATCTATTAGCCTAAGAATTTGCATTACTATACTATATTTTTTTCTTTAAAATGTAAAAGTTCCAGTATTTTTAAAACTTAAGTACATTATTTTTATTAAATATTTTGTTTTTAATGGATTTCATTTTATTTTATACAAAAAAATATATAGGCCTGTCGTGGCGCAGCGGCACAAAAGTGTGACTGTAACCGACAGGTTCTGGGTTCGATCCCCAGTCGAGGAAATGAAATATTTAATATTTTCAATTTAAATATTTAATATTTCATTACTTCGCTCTGGTAATAAGGCAAAGCGTGGCGTTGAGTTCCGCCACTCAACACGCAATGCCTCAAATTCAGTGGAAAGTGGGGAACGGAAGTGGAACGGAGTGTCTTTACACTAGGTTCCCAGGTTCCCTCTGCCTACCCTGCCTCGTGCGGGATACAGCGTGAAGCTAAGAAAGAAAGAAAGAAAAAAAAATATATATATAATTAAAACTAGAAAAACATAATAAATTTCGTAAGTGTTTTGTATAGCACACACACAGTCGTCCACCACCTGGCAGCTAGCAGTCTAATTTCGCCTTATAATTATGGGTACCAAACTGTATAATGTTCATAATTCAAAACAAGCGTTACACGGAATGTCAGCAGGGATACCATATGGTTATCACCAGGAGTATAACAAATGTTGCAATATATCATAATGTATTAACGCAATGTAACTGAGTGCAGGTGAGATTAAGTTTGTGCGATATACGGTGGCTTTGATTTATACTGTCCACTTACACAGGTAGGATGCGATTCAAGTGGCTTTATTATGAGGTATGAACTATAGTAGGCAGTGCGTAGGACAAGTTTATATGTAGATATAACATCTTTGTTTTGGTTTTGACCAAAATTTCCTTATTATACAGAAGCAAAATTAATTATCTTAATTTATTCTAACTTCGATTAGAATGGAACGGGGCGGGAGTTGACGAGACAGGACTAGATTCAAGTTCAAATATTTTATTCAAAATAAGAAGCATGCTTCATTTGAACGTTGTTACTGCATCAGACAGGAGCAAGCAACAGAAAAAAACAGAAGAAAAGAGAATAATAAAGATAAAACTTTTGTATTCACCCAGTGTTTGTTATCTTCGCCAGTGTATCATTGAAAAATATATTTTAAAAACTAATCTATATGGTTACAAAACATTGTATATATGTGCTTATATTTTAACTGTGTAGCATATGTTGTTTAAACTCTTAAACTGCTTAGAATCTTGAAATTCGTTAAATATTTATGATGTGATTAGAACCTCTATGGAAGGCGAGACGTAAACAAAGTGCTGGCTTAGATTTTTTTTAGTATATAATATATTTAACTATGTAAATGTGATATTTAACTATAGAACTTTTTCTAAAATTTATTTTAGACAGAGTAAAAATTATAAAAGCACATTTACTTTCTTAAAAGGTACCAATATCGCCATTGTTAAATTCTGTTTTCACGGAACGACATTTCTATTTAGATGAACGATAAGATATGCCGCTAGAAGACGATGTGCTCCAAATTTTAAAATAAACAAATGCATTCTTTTGCAGAAGTCTGCCGTGACGTAGTGACACAAGCGTGCGACTGAAAATACAACAGCTTGTGTAAAGATATTAAATATTTAATAGTTTCATTTTTTCGATAACGGGGCAAACCGCGACGTTGAGTTCCGCCACTCATCACACGATACCTACAGATTTCGACAATGGGGAATAGAGGTATCTTAATGAGAACGAAGGTAGTTTCCAGGTTCCCTCTGCCTGCTCAGTTATATTTGGTAAGTATCAGCAGCAACGTTAACTTTATTATAATACACAATTAAAAACTTATAATTAATTAAAACATCTTAAAGATAAATAGTCCTTAATTGTGTAGCACTTTAATTACAGCTTACTTAGCTACGAATTTATGTTAAAATAACAACGAAACGGTTGAAATGGAAAGATGAGAAACAAGAGAGAACTGTGTCTGTAATTAACATAGTAATTATAGGCGTCTAATTGACTCACAGTTCATGCTTTGAGTATCAAAAGGGCGTGATGAGTCTTGGAGACGAACAATCATGACAGATATTAATTAGATATAATTTAGATATTTATTAAGTAAATCATTTATTCAACCGGATATTGGCAAATTCGTGAAAGAAATCTAAATGTATTTATGTATAAATCAACATGTTTTTGCTCTTGCCTGCAGAAAAAAGCGACTTTTTCTTCTATAGTGTAGCTACAAATACATAAAATCATTGTTATATATAACACATATACAGTATATATATATAGACATTTTCAATTCAATCTCGGCCTAAATCTTAGAAAGAACACGGAATACAAGGAAAATATACACACAATGGTCCTCAACAAATAAGACTATTGGTCATTCAGGTTTAAATATTTGCCCTTGGAACTGGTTATAGGAACACGAAGAATAGCTTTTCATATTCAATTGAATTTCGTGATTCATTGATTTTCAATTTGTATGGGGCGTACAGTGAGCAGGATGGGACAGACGAGCTTCAAATAGACAAATAAATCTCTGTTAGACTAAGAATTCCGTGAAACAAACCGCGCTGCCTAACTATTAATGGTCATGCCGCTCCGCAATTTCGCAGCATAATTAAATTCTAACAAGGTATTAATCAACTGTAATATAGTACAATATACATAACTTATTACAATACATATTACTTTTGTACATTTACATTTATTTGACGCTTATCTTTTTCGTTGGGGATTAAAAATCTCAATTAAATAGAAAATGGTACAAAGAAGAGGAGCTGGTAACTGTGACACAGTTAATACTATAGGGCTGCCAACACAATACTATTTTTTTTATTTGGAGTAAGTTTATAATATATACTTTTGTAAGTTAATATATTTTATTAAATAAAAAATATAAAAGAGTTTTAACCAAAAAATATTTTACTTAAAAAAAATTAACAACGAGCCCTGTAAAATTTTAACTGGCTGGTATATATTTATTTGGTTCCTGTTGTGATTTAAATTAATCCCAACTGTTAATTTTAATAAAATGTTACTTTGTTAATTAAACAAAAACAACTGAACTTTTTGCTATATCAATATTATATATAGCCTATGGTTATTTTGTTCTCCGTTTAGTTAAGATCGTAGCTTATCTTGAGATCGCATAGGTACCAAACTAATAGGTACTAATCTAATTTATATCAAATATCCCAACTTACATGTCCACACAATATACGATATGATACGCACAATATACGATATGAACAGTACTTATGTATATAGCATTTTTTTTGCTATATTTTATATGGAGTTGCCATAATTGCTTTATCTGTCTCTGCATACTAAGTGGTGTCGATGGCAGGCGCACAGCGTAGCACTTGCTACAAATCCTGTCACTGTAGTGTCTACCGCGCTCCTCTACCGCTACGCGCTCGCGGTGCTGCCACCTGTCAGCACTACGAGTTCTTATGTTACGATAACAGTTTCTTACTTTCATATGAATACGTTACGCACTCCGCCGCAAGGTATGTCATCTTCGAACCCATTATAAAGCCATATTTGCCAGCTGTTCTACGACAGCGCCAACTACTAACGTCACACTAAGATCTAAATGTGTTCAGCTAGACGATAATGGATCTGGCAACCTAGACTTCTTCAAAGAAGAGATGAGAGATATGTTGTCTAGCTGGATGAAAAATAGGAAAAACTCGAAAAAGGACTTGCAAAGTTGGAAATCGTCGAAAAGGGTTTATCTGACATAAAGTCTGGCGTAAAAACTTCAAATAATGATATAGAAAAATCCTTGAGAGAAGTTTCAGGACAAATTAAAGACTTGAGAGCTCTAAGCACTAAAAAAACTGAATCCGAACTGGCTAGTTTATCCGGGTCATAACACAAAAATACCTCCCCTTGTAACTCCTTCTATGAGAGCTCTACAGACAGTTATGAAGTTACTAAAATTATCTCCAACCTTAAAGATATCTCTGCATCTGGATGGGACTGGATTATTACCAAAGTTCTAAAACTAAACCAGCTTCTTCTGCAGGTGAGTACGGTCGGAGTACGAGGCACAACCATTAAATGTTTCAAATCCTACTCAAGCGAAAGAACACAAAGAATAGGCATAGGTGAAAACCAAAGCGATTACGCCTGCCTTATATATGGTTAACCGCAGGGCAGCGTACTAAGGTCAATCCTTTTTATCATCTACATTGACACGCTTTGCTCTTTGCCACTCCAAAGAAGCAGAGATATTTATTTAGGCTGATGATACGGCCATAGTTTTCTGTGATAATTCATGGAAAGCTGTGTATAAAGCTACTGAGGATGGAAAGAATCAGGTCACGGACTGGCTAAAAATCATAAATTGTAGTGTCGCTAAAAGAAACTCTTGCCCTACACACCTTTCTGAAAAATTACATACACCTACAGGCAAAGCGTGTTCTTGCACGAGTTTTAAAAAACAACGCGCACACACACACGCACTCACGCATGCACTGACATATGCTCGCCTGCACGTGCGTACGCACCACGTATGCACGCACGCACACTCGTACAAACACACACACACACTTACTATTAAACTGTATTAAATTGAAAGTTAAACTTAACTAATCAATGCTTCTTACCTGTATGACCTTACCAACTCGCACATACTGTAATCTGTAACTATGCTTTATCTAAAACATAAATAATGTTTTAGACGAAAGACTCGTCTACACAGGGAATCCTAGTGTGGAGGCTATAGCCTAAAATAGCCTTTAAATATATAGGGCCTATAGGCCCTATATATTTACATTACTTCTTTTCAAACAATTAATATTATTATTATTATTATTATGTTTCTCAGCTTAAGTTAAGTTATTATTATTTTTTCTTGGCACATACCCGTGCTAGTTCATAATATTATCAGGTAATACCTGATAAGAACTAGCACGGGTAGATATGAACCAGCACGGGTATGTGCCAAGTGCTGGATCAGGTCTGGGTGGTTAGGTTTATAACTGCTTCACTATCTGAATCTAAATGTAAAAATTTACTAACTATCCTACATGTATTTAAAATAGCTGCCTTTTGAAGAGTCAAGTAAATAAATTTAGGTAAATTTAGAATTTTCAAAGAACTTAACAAATCTTTGGTAACGACGCCCGTTGTTGATATTACCATAGGAACAATTTTAACATAATCTATTTTCCATACTCTTTTGAGTTCTTCTTGTAATTCTGTTTATTTACGTATTTTCTCACTTATCGTTGTTTGTAAATTGTAAGTATTGTGAGTGTGTAGGTACTGCTATATCTATTATGTGTGTATGTTTTTTTTATCTGTAAATGTAATATCTGGTCTATTATTATATATAGTATAATCCGTTAAAATGGTCCTATCGTAGCATAATCTATAGCATTGATTTTCTATTACCGGTCGAGATGGTCGTGGCGCAGCGGCATTAAGGTGTGACTGTAGGTTGTGAGTTCGAATCCTACTCGAAGAAGTGAAACATTTAATGTTTTCAATTTAAATATTTAATGTTTCCATTTCTTCGCTCTGGTAAAAAGGCAAAACGCGGTGTTGAGTCCCGCCACTTAACACGCAATGCCTCAAATTCGGCGGAAAGTGGGGAACGGAAGTGGAACGGAGTGCCTTAACGCTAGGTTCCCAAGTTCCCTCTGCCTACCCTGCCATGTGCAGGATACAGCGTGAAGGTGAGTGACTGAGTGAGGCGAGATGTGTATTTATAGTACGGAGTATGTGGATCTGATGTAAGTTTAAATTTAAGAACGAGTTTCTGGTGAATAATATTCACTAATTGATTATGCCTGTGTGTATAATCGTTTTTTGTTAATGACATGCACGCACCGGTAATACGTTCTATGGTTTCTGGCTTATTATGGCATTTACGACATAGATCACTATCCAACGTTCTATCTTTTATAATATATTTTCTATAGTTTTTTTAGTAATAATAACCTGGTCTTGGATTGCTAATATGAAACCTTCTGTTTCTGAAAATAATCCACCTAAACCTAGCCATTTATTTAATACCTCCTTGTCTATATGTGATTGTTCTAAATCATTTAGGTGTCGGAATGTCTTTCTAGGTCCAGTAATACATTTTTTCCTTAATACTGTCAGGTTTATTAATCAATTCAATAGTTTTGTTTTTAAAGTTTTTATCTATTGCATTTATAGTTTCATGTAATTTACTCTGAGATTTTTTATTAAGAAAAAATGTTTTAGATTGCTTAGCTGCTTATTATGTAAATATTAAATATCAATTAAACCTCTTCCTCCATTTTTTCTGGATAAAGTGATACGCTATAGCAGACTTTGGATGATGATATCGGTGTTGTGTCGTACGTGTCGTTCTTGTTTTACTTTCGAACTGTTTTAAATCTGTATTTGACCATTTGATGATACCGAAGGAATAGTATATAAGTATACTGCATAAGTATTAATAGCCTTAAATAAATTTGTACTATATAAGTGCCGCTTACTCAATAAATAAATTATATTAAAATATTATTTTCTTATTTTTTTTATCTGTTTGTGTTATAATTTCCGTGCCTGATTGTACCCTAAGTATTTATACAATTCATTATCTTTCAAAGCGTCTATACTATGTTGTTCACTAAATTTGTAATTTCCTTCTCTTATTTTACTTTTAACTGTATTTAATTTTCTGCATTTATATAAGCCAAAATTCATTTTTATATCTTCTAAAAAATTCAATGTTTTTACTATGTTTTTAAAGTGTTATTCCACACTTAGGACAGAAAATACTAAACTTAAATTTAAAAAGCGTATATAAATCCTGCTTCGTTCAAAATTTTTATACGCTTTTTAAATTTAAGTTTAGTAAATTCATTGTTATATTTAATAGTTTCTTTGTTAGAGTATAACTTCAGATCGTTCATGTATAATAAGTGACTGATATGATAAAGTGTTTTCCTGTTGCTTTTTACATCAAAACATAATTTACAAAAATTTAGAAAGCAGATTAAGAGCTAAGCAAAACCAAAAAAATTGTTTAGAAAGCAGATTAAGAGTTAAGCACATGTCCAAATTGGACTCAAAGAGTCACCTTGGAATATTCCTCTTTTAATATTTATAGTATCAGTACTGATATATTATCACAATTTATTTTTAGGTATAATGTTGTCTGCCAATGTTGCATAGTGTTTTTAAGAAAGTTTATTATTGTAGGATTAATTTTATTAATTTGAATATTTCTATTAGCCATGTATGAGGAATATTATCAAAAGCCTTTTTGTAATCCATATATGATACA
Source organism: Eueides isabella (assembly GCA_019049475.1). Classification (NCBI taxonomy): domain Eukaryota; kingdom Metazoa; phylum Arthropoda; class Insecta; order Lepidoptera; family Nymphalidae; genus Eueides; species Eueides isabella. The sequence goes on along the minus strand of CM032386.1, from coordinate 7,946,812 downwards.
AAAAGGTTTCTTTGATTTTTTTGGACATACTTCAGTACAGCATAATCAATAATTAATTGTTCTTTACAACCTCTATGTAATTTTCTGCATCCTTATTGTTCTTCTGTAATTATTTTATTGACTTCTAAATGTTTGTTAATTCTATGTGATATACAGTTATTCAGGTTATTCACTTTTATATAAGTTATGATCTTGTTAAGTGTCGGTCAACAAGTTATCAGTCTGTATTGAAATGGGTCGTCTGTTTTATTACTTTTTGGTAACATATATGTAATTCCTCTACATATGAAAACTTGAAGAATGCTATTGTCCCTTATCTGTAATTTGTCATCTGTAATTTTGTCATGTGTAATTCGACATCAGTTAATTTATTTTGCGGTATGTTCAATTTTTTAATCCAAAAACACATGATCAACGCCGGGTGCTTTCTAATTATGAGTTTTATTTATATTATGACTAAACTCTTCTATTTCTATGCTTTTAAAATCCATTTTCAGTAATAGTTTCTGAGCTAATTTTTTTTCTTCTTTAATCCTTTCAGCATTTTTGTTGTCTTTTTAATCTAAAAACACATGATCAACGCCGGGTGCTTTCTAATTACGAGTTTTATTTATATTATGACTAAACTCTTCTATTTCTATGCTTTTAAAATCCATTTTCAGTAATAGTTTCTGAGCTAAGTTTTTCTTCTTTAATCCATTCAGCATTTTTGTTGTCTTCTATACTTTCAGTCCATATGTCTTGCCAATATTGTTTCAAAGATTCTGCGGATGGTGGGTGTTTTATCTCATTATTACATTTTAATTTACAATAAAAATAGTTTTCGTTGTTAGTAAACAGTTTATTATTGTTTTTTTTCTATCTTGTGCTTTCTTATAGCGTGCTAACCTGATATTTTACTGCAAGTTTTTGTTTTAAAGTATCTAAATATTCACTTAAATGTTAATTATTATCTTCATGTGAGCTGTGTTTTTTTATGGTTAATAAGGTGTTGTTTACTTTTTAACTAAACGTTTACTTCTATTACCATTTTTATACCGTATTAGCCTCCCAATATGCCTACGTAACTCATCAATGTCTGACTTTAATCTTATTTACCACGCAGGTTCTAATCTATGGATGCTCTTATTTGGTCTATTAGGTATCTTAAAATTTAAATATATTATAATAGCTATAGCCTTACAATAAATAAGAATGCGTATAGCAAGTCTATTATGCAAAAATTCTATTTTTTCCAGTAATGTAGAATTATTAAACGTTTTAATAATATTTGATAATTTGGAGCTGTTTTATTATCTTGGAAGACTAGGACGTAATGTAGGATCGTAATTTGTAAATTTACTTAAGTTTTCTTCTAAAATCTTTTTTATTTCCCGTTCGAAGTGCATTCTAGATGTTTGTTTTGTGAACAATCTTTTTGTGTCTTTTTTCTCTAGAAAGTTGTTGTTTATCAGAATGTTCAGGAATAGAATGGTGTCGAATATCAATATTTAAAGAAATTTTTGTAAATGAATTTGATTTAGCTTTCGATTTATTAGTAGTTACAGTATTTTTCGTATTATTATTAGTAGTTAATTCTAAAATTCCATTGACATCTTCGCGAATCCCTTTTATCTCGTCTTCGGATAAATATTTTTTCGTGGTTGTAGCTCTAAGTTGATCTGATAATCGTTGTTCAGAAACGTGAGTATTTGAGTATTTATTAATAAAATATTGATGCAGTTTTTGTTGATATTGTGTCAAATCAGGTAATAAATTTGTCATTGTGAGATATACACGCATTATAAAAATGTTGATGTCTCTATTAGATTTCATGCGTACACGTGGTTTACCAGCTTTGGTGGTCTCTAGTCTCAGTGCTGAGGCTAGCGTCGAAACATCCAAGGCTTGTGGAGTTGAAGACTCATGAGTCGGATTTCTAAAAGTGTATAGTGGCTAGAAGTGACTTCTTCGGGTACATTCCCGGTAAGAGACCGTCGCTTGTGCCCTCGCCACTGACGGCTCGTATACTGTGACACCCAGCGTCGGCTCCAGGTACGCCCCAGCGATCACCCCTGGGAAGCGACATTAAACGTTTCTCTATGCTTAGTAGTTCCATTGTCGCTGTTAGCGAGTACTGTTAATAAATTATAAGTAGAGTCTAAAAATGGAGGCGGAAGGTGGGTAAAGGAAATTGTGAAGTAAGTAAGATATTTTGATAATTTTTTTGTCTTGGTCTTGGTCTGCATAATGTATGGCAATAATGCTTCATGGTTTCATAGAAAATAGAAAATTAATACTCCACAGTAAATAAGAAAAAAAAATAGTACAAAATGTTTAAAAGAGCCAAAAAGATGAATGAAAATAAAAATATTAAATTAAAGGGGGATTAAGAAAAAATAAGTTTCTTGCACGACACAAGCTTTTGTTATTTTGTGAAATTATTAGTCTCGTGTTAAAACACCCTACTTTTGGAATGAAAAAGCTTATTTTTAAAAGGATTTTCAAATGACATTTCTATATTTTGTACTTTCCGTTTTCGACATAAAATTCGGAAATTGGTACAGAACAAACCCTCCTTAATTTAATCCGACTCGCACTTAATCAGGTTTAATTTTATGTAGTCGAATTTCTTTTTTTAATTGGTCTTAAACTGTTATTATATTTACTTTTGATTAATTTTATTAGCATTGTTTATATATGAGAAGAACGTTTTCAAAGTGTACCTAAATTTCCTAAATATATTCAATTTCATATATTATGTAAATTAGAGCACGTACCACAACGAGTCATTGGCTAACCAGATGTATCGGAAAATCTAATAGGACGTCTCGCTAATAGTATGTAAATTGCAAGCCATATCGCAAGCAAACTGAAAATGGAATCCTTATGGAGCAAAGATATTCAAATATATTCTGTAATTTACCATATTCAGCATAAACAAATAGTTGTGTTGTGAGTGCATATAATGTTTATTTTACTGAGCAAGTATGCATTCCAAACGCGTGCACGTACGACTCCGAGTCATTGGTCCGCTACCGGCCAGATGTATTGGAAACCTAACATGATGTCTCGCAAATAGTATGTGCACCGCATACTGAATCGCTTTCAAACTGAAAACAGAGGCCTCACGTAACGTACTCTTATTTAACTGAAAAAGTACGAACTGCAACTATTTCAATGTAGCTAGTAAAATAATTCAGTAGATTCAATTTGTAATTGTTATATTATATTATCTCATATACCGATTATTATTACGACACATAAAAATATACTATATCGACTTACTACTTGTTACGATACATGAGTAATTAGTGTACCATATATTATGCATTTTGTATATTTTATATCTTAAAATGCATTTTGTATAAACACAGTTTATTATATTTTAATATAGCTACATTTAGTAACAAAGCAAAGCCACTGATTTCAGTCAGTCAACGCCCGTATTGCCTTTTTGTATGGTATGGACGGAAAGTAATTATTGGCAAATTTAGTTTTTACGATTTATTTATAAAGTTAAATAGTAAAAACATATTTCAAATAAAATTATAAGAAATTGATTTCAAGGCGGGTTTTAAATTATATTATACATTTTTATAGTACTAGGGGCCTGTCGTGGCGCAGCGGCACAAGCGTGTGACTGTAACCGACAGGTTCTAGGTTCGATCCCCAGTCGAGGAAATGAAATATTAATATTTTCAATTTAAATATTTAATGTTTCATTTCTTTGCTCTGGTAATATAACAAAGCGCGGCGTTGAGTTCCGCCACTCAACACGCAATGCCTCAAATTTGGCGGAAAGTGGGAAACGAAAGTGGAACGGAGTGTCTTAACACTAGATTCCCGGGTTCCCTCTGCCTACCCTGCCTCGTGCGGGATGCAGCGTGAAGCTATAGTACTAAAACGAAAATTAAAACCAGAAATCTTAATACAAAATTACATTCATTGTACTTATTATTATTATTATTTGATCGATTTATTAACCATAAAAAGTTATCGATTTAAAAAAAAAACAGAAACAATAAAATTATGTACACGCACATCCATTAATTTTTAACGTACTACATATAAAAAAATGACTGATCAGTTTTATAATTCCATACAAAGAACAATACTTACGTGCGTCCGTTTGAAAATTTACTCTTTAAATGATAATAATAAATGAATAAATATGAAATATACATCTATTAAAACGCTTGTTATTATTTTGATATACAAAATTTTCTTCAAAAAAATTATACATTTGGTAATTCTAATGATCCTATAGTTCAGTGCAATTGAAAGTAGAAATGATAATGCGTTATATAATAGAATGTTATTTTAATAAAACGAAAATAAAATTCTGTAGAATCAGGCCGCCAATGACACCTCTAACATACAGAATCCTAAAATACGAGCTATAAAAATAAAACTAGGGAACCGCGATACTACGACCTCGTTTCGTCCCAGAACGGTCATTTCGTTCCAACTTCCGAAAATTGTCACCTCGCTGCCGTCTTCATTTGCAACAAATATAGAGCCCTTGCCTCAGCAATAAATTGCTGAATTTACTTTCCCGTTTTCTCTTTAACCATTCTATTTTTCAGGATGTTTTTATATAGAAGGGTCTTAACACCAATAACATGGCCTAGAATCATTTATATGGTTTGCTTTAATGAAATCTAGTAAATGTCACTGATATTTGTGACAGATATTTATGTAACACCAATATTAAAGCACATATAATTTAAATAAAATCGTCCTAAATATATATTTACCCATATTGATATCTATGGTCCCAAGTTTAAAAATGTACGTTTTCCCTATAAAAGTACTTTGAGAATAATATAAAAATACGTAGGTAGATATTATTTTGTGTATCCCTTGCAGGATTGGCAAATAGAAAGTAATGACTACCCTTTTTACAATATCCATCCGAATTTAGAGCTGCGCGTGCTGGATAGTAGTTTGGTGAGTCCCATTTTCGTCTTAGGATGTTGAAAAGAATATTTATTGAAACAATGGAAATAAAATTTCAATATACTTTTCTTTACTATGCGTTCGAACTATACTGTATTTAGGTAGGGATATATATATATATATATATATATATATATATATATATATATATATATATATATATATATATATATATATATATATATATATATATATATATATATATATATATATATATATATATATATGTATATATATATTAGCAATATGTGAGTTATTACTAATTTCGTTATTATATACGATATCTTTATAATATCTAGAATACCAGGACCGTCCAGGCAATATATGAAATAACTTGAATATTTTTGTCTTTACATATATAGTGAATAAAATTTCTATGAATTGTAATTGTACAAGGTACCTGCTGCTCCAGCGGTAATGTTTAAAACAAAAAGATCTCGTTCCATATTTCTATATTTAATTTACAGAATTAGCGGTTTTAAAGTGCCAGTTAGGATAGAAGCTTTTAAATCTAAAAATAACTAATGCCTAATGATTGATGATTATGATAAAATAACTAACCGAGTAAACCTAGGGGTAGTATAAAATAAATAATAATTCATACATTACCTAGACGTTTCATTTATTCTAACATTGGCGAGATATTTAATAGACTACCGAATTATATCGGCTGTTACCGGCAATCTGGTAACAGATAATAAAAAAGAAAAAAAAGACAATTCTATACATAAAATACACGAAAAAAAAATGATTTCATTAATATGTATATCGATAATAACAGCTAAAACGCTATTCCGCCAAAGGTGGTTTATGTATCTGTTGTTTATATTTAAAATCAATCACAAAAAGTACTGGATTGAAATGCATAAATTTTAGTATGTTAATGCTTATAGGCCGTGTACACGCTTCGACAAACGTCGACTAACACAAATATATGCGCAGATTGTTTGTCGTGGCTGCGGGACCTATGTCGGTTTTTCAATATAGTTCAAAGGGAGCTTGCGACATGCGCTTGCTACTTGTGCACATGGTGGCGCGTGTATTTTCTATTTCATAAATTAGAGCCGAATAAATGTGCTTTCCACGGTAATAAATTAAGGATTATAGTTACTTATTTATAATTTTCATTTTGGTATTCTATTCTGTTTCCGTACGAAAAATAAAATATACTTATACAAAGAATATCCATCTTATTTAACTTTTATTTCGGAGCATAACAGACGATATATTATAAACAAGCAGAGCAGCATGATGGGGCGGAATGAAAAGCAAAGGTCGCAAGCGCTGATATCGATTAAGCCACCGTTCATTGAATAAAGAAATCACGTAAGAGCTTTTGCTTGCACCAAATATCAATGCCATTGTATCTCAATATTTAATGAAATAATACAAGTTAGACGTCCAGATCACAAAGTACTAAATATATAAACATATAATGCAAATATACCTAGAACAAATAACTTATTTTCAATGTAACTTCGATTTCTATCACAGGAATAGGGCATGCTTGTAGACATATACTATATCGTTAATATGAACCCTCATAAAATCACCTAATACGTAAATACATCACAAGTTTATTGTTATTAAAATTTTATCACCGTTCACTTACAGTCACACGTTTATCTATAATATAGCTTCTACGCCACGACCGGCCTCAAAAATTCAACTCTTAAAAATGTAAACAATAATTTGTAATAATTTTAATTTTATTTTTGATACCACCTACATATACTACATTTACTATATATATCCTATATGGTTGTTCGCAGACAGACAGACTGTCTGTCTTTTAATAACAAGTCCCTGAATAGCACTTGTTACTAGAATTCTAGAGTGAAACTGTACTTCTAGAGTGAAAATAGATTTGCTTTGCCCCTTCAAGCACGGAATATACTTTTATGACGAGTTTCATGATCTTAAGCAATCTCTTACTTCATTATGTCGGAATGTTCAATAATAAAATTCCATTGGCATCATTAATCTTCCCATTTTTTGTTTCATACTTATACCGTATGTTTATAATATGGTGGATTGCATAATCATCGATATATACATAATATACACATTTATATGACTAATTATTAATCAATGATGACATGGTATTGATATCAATAATTCTGTAAAAATGGGAGTTGATTCTATCAATTCGTTATCACCTACTACGGGTACCATAGGAAGTCGACTTTTGGATGGATCCTAGAGAGGGGTAAAGGTGATGGAATGAAAGAATTTAAGCTGTTACATTCTTTTATTTTGCAATCTATTATTTCTTCCTATATCCTAGTTATATTTTTATTCAAGTTTTCGGCACTAGGACATATTGGTCCTTGATTTAATTTTTTCATAAAATAATTAGTTAGCCGTGTAATTCCGGCTAGAATTGAACCACTCTGGTACTGATGGTGGGGAGAGTCACGTTGTCAGTAATGGCAACAGGCATGGGCAGACTCGACCGGATTGTTACTACCCCCGGCATATGAAACCGGCGTTAAATAGTGGCTTTGGCCAGTGCGTTTCTTATTAGGTAATGCTGGGCCCCGGTGCCCATCCACTTTAAAAGACGGTAACGCTAGGAGCTAGGACTCCTCTGGAGTTTCACGGGGCCGTGGGCGACGGTGATCAATTACCATATCAGGTAACCCGTACGCTCGTTTACCGTCTTTCCCATAAAAAAAGTATGTGATTGTTAATTGTGATTGTTACCATTGCAAACATAATTCAATTTATTTAATTTATATATTTTGAAAAAACGTCGTATTTTCAACTTGGTCACGGAAACAAAATCGATTAAGAAGAGAGTGTCCAATTTATATATAATGCGTCTAAACTTCTGTACGATCCATACAAATATATTGTATTTTTCCATATTACTCCTGTCTTATAAAATATTATTTACAATTTTTTGCCTTATTATTTCCAGTTCCAGTGTATTTAGAATGAGCGGTAATCTAGGTTTACATTTATGGCTTCAGTTGAGAATATTCTTATACAAACATAAATAAAGGTTGTTTATAGTGATTCATAAAAGACCTATAGAGGGTATATGTAGAGGGTCTAGCAATTTATGCTTTTCTAAAATATCATCTTATGTTAACTAAAGACTACAGTATTTTAATCCTATAAAGTCTCTCGTTCAAATAGGTTAATTATTATTAACTAATGGAAATTGTGTTAAATTGCATAGTATAAGGCTAAATAATTTCAATGATGATGGTAAAATAGAGTATTCTTTTTTGATACCAAAAATTCACTTGGTAAGAAGGTTAAAATTTAAAAATAATATTGCTATAACGACAGCAGAACTTGTTATAATACATATAGCACTTATTTATTTTTCGATTGTCAAATGTAATATGGTTGTTGTCTTCTCTAAGAGTAAAAGTGCACTGCTGCATTTGGATAATTATTTTGAAGGCAAAAGAGGTATATCAATTACGTATTAGTTATTGAATTAGGCAATCAAGTTACTTAATAAAGGTATTACTGTAATTGAGTGACTTTTCTGAAATTTTAATCAAATGCAAGAATCATTTGAGAAAAACAAGGCAAGAATATTTTGATACAAGTGTAAAGGGAAAATATAAAGTTATTCAGTACAAGCTTCCTCATATTCCGTGATTTGGTGATTAAAAATTGAGGCGTCAACAAACGATTATGGTTCTTGCTCTTCGGTTTGGATATATTCCACAGAGAAAAATTGGTTTTCTCAAAAAGTAACTTCTCTAAAAAAATAATTGTGCAGTGCTTGAGATCTTCTTTGGTCAGGGCTTTTAGCAGCTCTACAGCTTTATGCTTAACTGCTTTCACCGACTCTAATGGCTTCTTTTCTAAGGAGATATTATCTTCGAAAACAATAAAATGCACGCTTCCAAATCACGCGGTACAACTCGTGTTCGAGCATTGGAGTGCGTTTATGAGCAAAGTAGCTCTTCACAGACAGTGCGTTATAGGCAAATGTATTATTCTGATGCAAAATCCACGAATTGATCTTCTACAACTCATGCAGTTTCTTACAAACTCGTTCTCTCAGTGTCAGCACTATAGCTTGACTGCTCTCTTCTTGCACAATTTGGTTGATTTTGGTCACTATTTCCTGAATTAAAACAGTGACAGAGTGACCTGCGTGCTGGCTTTCTTTAATGCTCTCTCGGCCCTAACTGAAGCGCTAAGCTCTCAAATATACGCGCACGAGATAAAGAATTGTCCCAATAGGCCTCTAGCAATAATTTAAACCACTCATCGTCTGAGATTTTTAAACTTAATGAGAAATAAGAAATTGCTACGTTGCTCTTACTTTTTATCACACATGGTTTTCGGCACAAGCAAAAGATACGTTTGATTTAAACCACTCAACGCAAATACTATAACAGACATGAAAACATGGGTTGGTACGTAAATAGAGAAGGTTTCCAGATACCCTCACTACTCGTATTCTTCCCCACCCATCTAGTGTGCCCTCTAGACACACAGTCTCGTTATTCAATAGGCAGACCTCGTATGTTGTCGTATCAATATAAATGTAATGGATGTGGGTATTTTTTAATATCTTCTGTCTAAACCAAATTCTGTTGGAGCTAAATTGTATAATAAGTTTAAATTTAAATAATGTTCAGATTACTTTAGTTTGTTTCAAGGGGATAATGGGAAGGAAGTTATTATAGCACCAAAAATTACTGAACCGATCGATGGTAAAAACTAAAATTACATTAGTTATATTAATATATTGAGGCCTGTCGTGGCGCAGCGGCACCAGCGTGTAACTGTAGCCGACAGGTTCTGAGTTCGATCCCCAGTAGAGGAAACGAAATATTTAATATTTTCAATTTAAATATTTAATGTTTCATTTCTTCGCTCTGGTAATAAGGCAAAGCGCGGCGTTGAGTTCCGCCACTGAACACGCAATGCCTCAAAATCGGCGGAAAGTGGGGAACGGAAGTGGAACGGAGTGTCTTAACACTAGGTTCCCGGGTTCCCTCTGCCTACCCTGCCTCGTGCGGGATACAGCGTGAAGCTAAGAAAGAAATATCAATATATTAATAATAATATAAAATTTTATATCATTAAATTCTTATAATCAAAAAAAGCGTATGAGTGGCACAAGCGTGTATAAATGCGACAGGTTGTGGGTTCGATTTCCACTTGATGAAATGAAATATTTCATATTTTCAATTTAAATATTTAATGTTTTCTTTCTTCGCCCAGGTAATAAAGCAAAGCGCAGCGTTGGGCTCAACACGCGATGTTTCAATTTCAGCGGAAAGTGGGGAATGGAAGGGAGTGTCTTAACACTAGGTTCCTAAGTTCCATCTGCCTGCCCTACCATGTACGGGATACAGCGTCCAGCTGATTCTAGTATACAAAATTTTCACGTTTAAATCTTAATTTAAATAATTATAAGGCTTGTCAAGATGTAGGACAACGCAAAAACGACAAGTTCGACCCCCACTAGGGAATGAAATTATAATATACATTTGTGATGAGGTAAAACTCTCATTGAGATACAACCATTCCCCACCCTTCGTTGAATGCGTATTGAATGGCGGAACTCAACGCTGCGTCTTGTCTCACCACAAATGTATATTTTCATTCCCTAAAAAAAAATATAGAAATTGAATGAAATCCAACGTTTAAAATGAATTATCCCTTATTTAAAACGGACAAACTTGTGAGTGGGGCGCTAGTATATGAATAAAAGTGAAAGTCCACAAATTATTTACTACATTATTATAACGAATTGTGTGAAACCAAGGGTCGGTATTTAATCGAAGTGTCGTCTACAGTGCCCTTGTATTTGACAATAAAGGAAAATAAAATCTCTTTGTTTAATATTTTAACCCTCTATAGAATAGAAACGTAAGGTATGTATAAATATATATTTTATACTTATAAGAAATAATAAAAACAAAATAAAATATTTCAACGCAATAGCAACGATTATTTTTTCTCCCTATGTTAGTGAGAGGCATAAAATTACAATGATCGTAGAAGTAGAATCAAGTTGGCCGTTGGCGCCGCTCCAATTGTTGAACTACCTATAATTATGTATGTTAATACGTGCGAGGTGATTCAGATAGCGTCTAACGACTTCCTTCGATAAAAATAAAGTTGCGTTGAAATTTTAGTTCCGTAGTTGCAAGTTTATTGCCGAATTGCGTGTGCGGTTTGCAATCGGGAGCTCGCTATCGCTCTTTATATAGACATTGATTTAATTTACATAACATTTTGATGAGCATGATAAGGCTTACAGTTATATTACTAAATTCTTGTGAGATTCTGAAATATATATTTTTAGGATTTTATTCTACGAAAAATCAATAAAAATGTAGATCGTGCAAGAATAAAGTGAAGTGCAAAAGAGCCGAGTGTCTTGTAAAGTGCCGATAAAGTTAAATTGACACGGGCCAAGAAATTGCTATTACATTTAATATCGACTGCAATGAAATACGTGCTTTTAATATAAGTTTAGGGGATGATGAACTCTCAGGTTTCTGAAAAATGATTAGATTAAAACTCACAATATGTAGTTTGTAAAGGAATCAGCTTTAAGAAACATCAGTACTAATGATAAAGTACTTAATTGAATTATTATTTTTAATAATGTTTTACTGAAATTTCATTAGATTTTTAACCCAATTTAATTACTATTTAATTATTAAATAATTGTTTATGTAACTGAGAGTTTCATAAAATATGTTTGTCGATTACCGTAAATTTATTGGCCATGGCTTAAAATTCACGCTTCAATAACTAAAACCCTTCACTTATGAACGTAACTTGGATGCTATAATGTGTTACAAATCGATGAACGCTTGTTGCACTCACGAAAAAGCCTGATGACTCGACACGTCCCGCTGAGCCAAGTGTGCAAGCGAGAACGTGAAACAACGGAGAAGCACGATCAGTCCAAGAATCTACTTTGTTAATTGTAATTAATCTGTATCAGTTAAATAAAAAAGTTAATTCAAATACTTTTTTACTTAACTAATACAGATTAATTACAAATAATAAGTGTTAATTTATCAAAAAAAAACTATTTCAATACTGTAATCTAATTCTTGCAGTGCAACTAAATTATTTTCGTAGTATGGAAATGGTCAGAGAGTCCCGAAAACGAAGATGCTGGCGGCCACTTGTGTAATACAAAATACAACATAATTAATATTTTTTTTTTCAAGTATTGGTAACTTTTTGTTTACTTTTTACTTTAATAAAAATGCATTTTATTTATTCGCTACAAAAATATACTCTAAAGTATCGACTTCATCTCACGTATAAAAAATTGGATGATGCATTTCATAAGCTACTGAAGGGAAGTTACCATGAAATCCAAGGATAATATTGATGCCATTTGATAACAAGTAAATGTAGTTGCCCTACGGGTTGATAAAAGGAATACTTGTCGAAGTTAATATTTATGACAACACGGGCGTGTTCTACATAAAAACTAGTTTTAGTTAAGATAAATTATTTACTTCATATTTTTAAATCTTTCATTATTTATGCGTTAATTCGGTTAAATAAAAAATGTACAGACATATAACAAAACAATATACAAGGTTTTGTAGTTAAATTATAGATACAAATAAAATGTTAACTGTCGGTCTCGGCTTTGTCCCGGAGCGGGCAGCAACCGTTGACTCGTTTTATAGCCCGTATCTAAACGACCTCAAACGCGGAAGACATAAAATTTTATATTTAAAATTAGATTGAATGTTATTTAATTGATAAAATAGATAAATATCTTTTATTTATTTAAGTTCGAAACCTCACCACGAAATATCTGAAATTAAAATTTTGTTTTTTGGTTGATTTTAGAATGTAGATGCTCACTAAGACGGAATTTTGTTAAATTTGATCATTAGGGTTAGAGTTGAGGGGTGTTAGAGTGGGCACGTTGTTTAAGCAACCGTAGTGTAAGTAGGACATTGAGTCGTACGTGCTACGACCGGACGTAAGGACGTATGAAACTTTTTTAATACGAGAGTTGAGGGACCCAAATTTTGTGTACGTGTTTTTTTTAAATTTCCAAATTGAATTGTTGTACATGAGATAGCGTGTTCAAGCGAACAAGTTATTCATCTTTATATATTATATAAAGTATAAATTTATATCATTACCACTTCATCATAAACACATCATAAAATTGTACCGAAACGCTGTCTGTTATGGAAGATATTGGGGAAAAACCATTATTGGGATCGTTTATCAATATAATAGAACCCGAAGCGACTACTTTAAAAATGTTTGTCTATTTGTCTTTTTTCATTATTGTACTAGCTTTAACTAGCTTGTTGAATTTTTATGACTAATTACACATAGCCTTTACTCGATAAATGAGTTCATTTATTCTGACACAAAAATATTTTTATAAATTAAAACTCAGTTCTCAGAATAACGTGCACTGTTATAACTATTAAAATAATTAATAAAGATAATTGGTATTATAAGGATACGTTACGCATTTCGGTACCGCGTCCGCGCTCGCTTTCTCATGTTTTTATATCTTCTAAAATATACATTTTATATTTTTTTAATATACCATAAAAGACAATTCAAATTTATATAAAACGCTCAACGTATCTTACTTTAATGAATTAATTGATTAAGGAATAATATGCTGCTTTAAATAGTTTCGACGAATAACCTTTTATATTTGTAAAAATTGTTGTTGTTGTATATAGGCAAATCGTTGTCCTTAGTATATAGGCAAATTCTCTCATTTTTTAGAACTTTCAACGGTCAATTTTATCGTAAATATTTTTTATTTAACTTAAACGGATTACGCAGTGCACGCACGAACGCCTTTTTTGCCATTTTAATTCCCCCCAACACCTACCCACAATTCTTATTATATGGTACAGAATTTCGAGAATTTTTAAACATTCTAACTGATTAAATTCAATTGTTATATATAATATTTTGATAAATTTCTACATTTTCAGGTATATTCATTGAAATGTTTAAAATCCATTTCTACATCTAAAGTATCCAGAATGTTTGTTACTTTAAACTTGTGAAATAAGAGATATTAAATAACTTAGTAAATATTTCCTTGATGTTCGGATCGAAAGTAAGAACTACAATTAGATCAGGGCGAATACTTAGCTCATACTTAGTCTTAATCCAGATGTACTTCTAGTAGTACTAACTAACTTTCGCATATCTCGATTAGGAGAGTTCACTGTTTCTGAAGATCAAAGTGAAACTTTTCATACACGGTTTAAATCTCAAGGAGGATAAATGAAGGGTCTATAAAAAATCTTTTCCCTTTTTGATATAGTTTTACAAAGTCACAACTTGGCCCTCTTGTAGGGGTCGAAATAACTTTCCCATAAAACAAATATCGTGTTTGTTACATCCTTTATTTGATTTTAATGGGATATTTTCTAGGTTGCCAGTTATCTGTTTATATAGATTTACAAAACGAAATAAAGTTACGAGGATGGCTGTAAAACTTTTATCTTATTCTAAAGAACAATTTCGATTTTCACAATCATAAAATAACGCTACAAGTATACCCTAAAGTTATGCTATTGTTTTAAAGAAATCCTTTTATAGCTATTTTGTTTGATTTGAACTTACTTTTGTTTTATAAAAGTTTTTTTATTTCCTTAGATTTAAGAACCTCTTTAAATTTGCTAATTTGTAAAATTACATTGCTTAGTAACTTATAACTTATAATTCTATTATGATGAAGAGTGATCGGTGGCAGAGTGGCATTTCACTGTACACCTGCTGGTCGTGGGTTTGACTTCACATTGTGAAAGAAAAAAAGTAATTTCATCACTGAACACGATGTTTTTAATTTAAAATATTCTAATAAATAAATATAAATTCACAAACGTTTTTTTCTCTACGGCGCAGTATTCTCGCCGCCTATCGTGCTGCATGAAAACCGTAAAGCATTAGCTTATGTAGTAATTTTAACCTTTGTAAGGAGGATAACTTTAATATTATTTTGGGGTTCCGTACTCGAAAATAAAGTAAAATGGAATAAAGGATCACTTTTTGTTCTTTTTTCTAAACAATTTATCTCGATATTGCGTGGAATTTTAAGCTCAAATTATATAACAAACACTTAGTAGACCTTAGGGTCTACGATTCCTTGGAAATTTCCCATAGACTTACTGTTAGGAAATTTGTCATCTAGTGAGAACTTATTATATATAATAAAGTAATAATCTGAAAAAAAAAAATATTTGTATTTATTTATACTTAGTGGCATAGGAGCATAAGCGGGCAAAAAATATTTTATATCTTCATTTCTTTGGGAAGTAAAGCATAGTATTGTATTCTGACACTCAAAGCGCTATGTGTCAATATTTTGGTGGAAAGTGGGAAACCTTTTACAGCCAGCAAGTTGTGACCAGTGTATGTTACACTGGGACAACTTATAAATAACCTAACAAGAAATTTAGCCTAATATTTAAAACTCAACGACACATTAACGAACAAATTAGTTAACTATTTATTACGTAGTATTTATTACCTATGACTACATTAATGCGAAGGAACTGTCATAACATTCTTTTTCCTCTAGTTGCCCTGATAATTGCGCGGTATACCTCATGAAGCTTAACAAAAAAAAGTAATCATTTTCAAAGTACACTGTGGGACTTGTGAGCTTCCCACAAGAACCCTTATTGGGAGAGTCCGCACTTGATCAGTTTTTTTTAACTCTATTTCTATCGTATTAGTGGTTAGAGTACAAAGTTTAAAAGAGAATTAATAAAATTACATGTTTTAAAATATATCGAAATTGGAAATTCAACATTTAATTTTATGATATAAAATGACATGCTATCATTAACAATACCTAGCCAAACTTGTTTCGAAGTTTCTGAATGAAATGGATAAACTAATGTGATTAGTAATATGCTGATGTCAACATTAATTTATTTTACGTTTTGATTTATCTCGATGCTCATTTTGTTCAATTATACAAAGGTAATTGTTTGGGCAGCCAAACAATTTTTGGTTATTAAATATATGATACAAAATGACAGTCATCTATACTGATGATGTGTAATTTATTCTTGGCGCTCTTGTTTTGTCGCCAGTTGAGCCTGACAGATGATAGCATTGTTGTGCTGCTGTGAACAGACAAATATGGTACTATCGTGCTCTCATAAACGGGCCCAAACATTAATCCTTTAACAAATTACTCACATTTTCTGCCCTCAAAGAGTGAATAAAATGAATCACAATTATATTTTTGAAAAAAGATCGCTTAATATTTGCTTATATATTACTTATAATGTATTTTTTTTACTCTGTGTATAATTGTTTGAGTTGCATGGAATCATAAATAGATACATGCAGCAAACAAAATATAATTTAGAATACTATTTTACGCACTGTTAAACTTATATTAGATACCCAAGTTTCCTCTGCCTAGTCTGTCATGTACGGGATATAGCGGAAAAGCGGAAGCGGAAAAATTCTAAGTGTCAAAGTAAAAGTGAAAGATTTTTTTTCAAAAATCATGTTTTTGATTATTATTACAGTAAAGCAATTATAAATAAATATACATTCATTTAAGGAAATTAAAATTAACCGTCATTTAATATTGCTGTGAATTTAACAGTCATTAATACATTTTATAAAAATATAGGAAGAATAATAAATCGTATATAAATATTATTTATTATTCCTTCCTAATCCTATCCTATACATTTTTTTGTATTATTCCTTCCTTAAGTTCTGGGCCTACAAAGCATAAAACAGGTCTTATAGGATCACTTTTTTGGATCCACTTGGTGGGTGAATCCAAATCACACTTGACCGGTTTTTTTAATTTATCATTAGTTCATTTATAAAAAAAAACTTTTTTTTAAGATTTATACTGTATCCCACACTTAGTAGGGTGGGCAGATGAAACCTGTAAATCAGATCAGAACCTGAAAAGACAATGTTCCGTGACTCACTTTCCACCAAAATTGAAGCATATCGTGTTGAGTGGTGGAACTAAACATCGATTTTGGTCGAGTCGATCGAGTGGAGGTAGAACCTACAACCGATCACATTTACTCTCTAAAAAAAAACTCAGCTTCACCTGAATCCCGCACATGGCAAGGTAGGCAGAGGGAACTTGGGAACCTAGTGTTAACACTTTCCGCCGAATTCACTTTTACTCTCATGACGTTCTTATATTAAAAAAAAATAGCTGATACAAATGTCAGAACTAATCATCATCAAATGAAGCCTTATACAATGTTATGTCTAAAAATAACAATGATATTAAAACAAACGTTTATAAAAGTTTTATATTGTTTAAGACCTTTAATTTGTCTTTAAAAGTAAAAATGTAAAGTAGATTAATCGTCAGACCTTTATTAACAAAGCAATTGTTGCCGGAGCTTAATTTCGAAAACCAACAATGGAAATGAAAAATAAAAATAGAAAGGAGTGCGCTCGCCCTCCCTTACTAATGAATGAGGAGTAATTTGAGTTTAAATAAAGGAGAGCACAATATAATACCCGTTTTTAAAAACAGGGCAATGAGCAAATTACCGTGCCATCCAATTTAAATAAACAATAAGAGAAAATTGTTGACATTGCTCTACCCCATTATGGCGATAACGAAACCGCACTGCCATTACTATACTGATATTGGGCTTCCTCGTTATACATTCAGTAAAGTTGATATTTATTTCTTGCTAGGCAAGAAATAATACAGATAACGGTCAGATACTGAATATAAAATTGTGTTCAAAACACCACTTTTTATTTTATATTTACATGTAAGGGCCATCCATTAATCACGTAAGGTTCGAAAAAAGGGGAGGGGGTTCGGAAAAAATCACGAAATATCACAAGGGGGTTATGGGGGGTGCAGTAATATATTACCTGTACATATAAGTAAGTAACTAATAAGTTTAAACGTCACCACGTATCACCAAAGAGGGAGGAGAGGTTAAAAAATGCTACAAAAAACATCACGTGATTAATGGACGGCTCCTAAGGTCGCTAATTTTATATATTACAGTTAATCATACAATTGACTCAAATTGAGATTTACTATCTGTAAAAGAAAAATCATCTAAAATTTAATTTTATATCTTGTTTTGCCTTGATGAGGAAAGCTTGTGCACAAACATAAAAAAATCAATCCACCACTATATGCGATGCTGGAATAGGTCACTTTGAACTGTTAGCCAGTGTTATCTTATATGAAATAGTTTTGGCTTGAAGAACTTTATCCTTCTATACCTTACAGTAGATTAACAAGGGTGACCGGCCTGCATGTGCATGTGAATTTGGATGCGATCGACGACCTAGAGAGTGCCGGATCAGCGAAAGCTTTGCAGAAGCCAACAATCTCTAGGTGCCGCTTTAGGTTTTCGTGATAAATATTATTTTTTGTATAAAATTCATTTGTGTACTTGTGTTGCTTAATCTCAAGATTTACAAAAAGGATTGCAATAATAAGTACTGCTGTTTATGATTTTAATATCCTAAAAGACTTCTATATATCTCTGTATATATTATATTCTTTTATTTTCCGTAGTCTGGTAACAAAACTATGAACGGCGAAGAATTTTTCAACTCAACAAGTAATATATCAGAAACTAAGCAAAAGATAAAGGCCCCTGAGTTCACTGCTATAAATGAGATGCTGCTATTTTCTACACATAGTTCCATCTGCCATGTGGTAAAGAGAACCTAGTATTAAGACACTTCGTTCGCAGCACCGCTTACCGCCAAATTTGAGGCATTGCGTGTTATCTCAGGTTCCCGTTGCCTAACCTGCTATGTGCAGGATACAGCGGGAAATAAAAAAAAAAAAGTTATGTGCATATATAAGACAACACAATATTATTTAACTCTACAAGGGAATCGAAACGAAATCGTACCTACTTACAATATTTTCACTTTTGGATATCATATAAGTCTTGTTGACAATCATTTTATTTACCTACCAAGACAACATTGAAAAAAGGATCCTTTTCTGTGAACTATTTATTATTACAAGCAGTATTTTCCTCAATTTATGATATGAATATGCGGATATAGTGATATGACGAAGGAAAAAGATGAAATTGCAAAATTATCCTATTACAATAGCAGTCCGCAGATGGGACAGCATGTTTCATTTGTATGGCATGATTGGCCGCAGCCCAAGTACGATGGGTGCCGACAAACCTCGAATAACCTCACTATCAGATGTTCGCGGTACATGCTATTTTTCTCTTCAAGAATACAAATGTCTTGCCAAATTGTCTACCATCGAAGCAGTCCAATTTAGAAAGCAATTTCGAAACCAATTCATTTTACGAACAGATCAAGAGGGCAACGTTAAATATGGCTATTTAAAGTTATCTGTTAAGTTATAGATATTCTTAAGCAAATGTGTTTTTAGGATTCTGTGCCTCATATGGAAAAAAATCATTATATGATAACTTTTTCGTCCGTATGGTCGTATATCAAGGCTATTGTCGTAATAGTGTAGACGTATCAAGCTATATTAAATCAAATATTTAAGTCAACTGTTCCTTAGCACAGAAAAATATTACAGTAAATAAAGCTTATAAAACAACACAATCAAAACATTCTCGCAATTATGTATCTTTCTTAAAATTTTCCGCGTTTCCACGGGAAATATCCGATAGGTTTTATATCGGATATTTTCCGCCGACTTACAATTGTGATAGTTTGCACAAAGTGAGATCTTACAATTCAAATAAAATAAAGGAAAAAAACTACTTGATTAAAAATCTAGGTCTAGAGAGTTTGGCATTACTATTTCCGCAAAGAGTAAAACAGTAAAACACATATACTTAACAATGTTAATGTAAATTAAATTATTTTAAAAATCGTTCCAAAAACAAAGAAAAATAAGACTTTAGAATTATGTTATAAAATAACACTGAACAATAACTCCTTTGAAATAATTTTATTATCGATTAACGACCCGCCCACGGTTTCACCCGCTTAACCTACACGAGTATTCATTTAATAAATAAACTACTTTTAACATCTTTTGTTACATTATTATAATTTCCATTAGGTTTTTTTGATATTTTTAAATTAAAATATATGCTGATACTTGAAATTTATAATATGACAGAAAGTTTAAATTAAACTTAAAATGCAATTCAATGTTTATACTTTAGATAAACATATTACAAATGTTATAATTCATTTCATACAAAATGAGCTCTTAGGCCCTTAAATTTAAACATGTATTTTTTTTTACTTACACTACCCATTCACCTACAATCCTGTTATTAGTTAGAAACTCTTGGTAGATAAGGCCGAATGACTGATGTTTTAAATAATCCCTTATATTATAAATCCCTTCATCAGCGAGCCCTTATTTATATGTTACGCTTTCATACATAATCTTTTAACTCTCTCTCACTCACTCAGCTTCACAGAGAGATCTTGAGATCTTAGTGCTAAGATACTCCGTTCTGTTTCCCACTTTTCGCAGTATTTGAAGCATTGCAGGTTGAGTGGTGGAACTCAACACCGCGCTTTACCAGAACTAAAATATTAAAACATTAAATATTCTAATTGACAAGAAAAAACTAAATATTTTATTTCCTTCGCAACCTGTCGCGTTTACAGCCACATGCTTGTGCTGCACCACGACAGGCCTCTAACTTAAACTTAAACTTTTAACCAAAGATTATGAAATTTGACAAACAAATCGTAAAAAAATATTGGTATATATAATGATAACAAAATAATTTAATTTGAATAAGATGATTTCATTTATTTTCAAATAGTGTCTGATATTTAAGAATATTACGCAATCTAGTCCGGAGATAAAGCTTATACCAGCAAATACTTAAACTTTCTACCAATTACACAATCGATATAATATATAGCACATAATAGACTGCTTTGAAATATTCTGATCCCTATCTTAAATCTGACATTGTCCGTATGCTCCTCTCATAAATACAAAAAAAAACACTTCAAATAAACTTTTTTTTTTCTTTGTAGCTCTTATTTCGGACCCTCTCTTATATTTTTAACGAGGTACAACATTTTAACGTCAATGTATATTTTTATTAAATATTTTTTTTCATATCAAAGAAAATGTTACATATTTTTAAAGTAAGTATTACGTATTTTTGTAATTTCCATTTTTTAGGCCGCCGTGATACAAGGGCAGACGTGTATGACTGATAACTGAACGGTTGAGTACGATTGCCAGTCAGAGGAATGAAATACTTCATTTTCATATTTTCTCGTTCTGGTAACAAAGTAAGGTTAAACTTAACCACTCAACACGCACTGCTGTAACAATTCACCAACAAATACGAAACTAAAGTGTCGTAATAAAATCTAATTTTATTATACTAGGCTCTCAAGTTCCCTCTATCTACCCTGCTAATAATAAAAATAAAATATTTGTAATTTGATAAAAAAATCAACAGTAGCTCACATCTCACAAGATGGCACAAACTGTGTTCAAATTTAGCGTAATGTTGTACCACAATTTCATTCAATTATATATCGTCTATTTTGGTTACATCTTTTGAAATTTACATTCTGGAAAATTGTCATCTATGTAGTTGGCAAAGTCACAAAGCAGTTAGATGTTAGCTATCGATAAGCCGGTCTCGGCATATAGCGTATGGTACATGAAAGAGCTATCTAAATGAAATGTTTGGGTCGTTGTGAAACAGCCCAAATGATATGATTGAAACTTGGTCTCAGATAGTTATCACCCTTTCATTTGGGAATTGACCCGTGCACATATTCATTAATTCAGCTGTATATAGAGTTCCAATGAAATATACAGTAATCAATAGAAAATTTAATAATAATAATGCTAGTACTTAGGCAGGCCTGTTTTGGCACAAGGGCACAAACTTGCAACTAGAAACGCGATATTTGCGAGGCCACACAGGTCGTGGGCTCGATCCTCACTCAAGAAAATGTTTAATATTTTAATATTTATATTTTTCGCTGGAGTAACAAAGCGCGACATTGAGTTTCACCACTCAACCTGCAATGCCTTAATACTGGGTTCTCAGGTTCCCGCTGCCTACACTGCAATGTGTGGGACACAGCGTGAAGCTGAAAATCCACGTATCCCGCATTTGGACTTTTTCAATGTCCACACTTGACACCAACAACTAAAATTTACAAGGAAATAAACATCATGAACCTGCAACAACTTTATAAATACAATTCTTGTGTTTTTATAAATAAAATAATTAAGAAAACAGTACATTCCAGTTTGACGTTTATAAAAGAAAGCAGTAAACGTAGCACCCGTAGAAGTTTACCAGTTCTTCCAAGTACTAGAACCAAATTTGCTAGGAAAAATATTACTTTTGAGGAAGCACTATATCAAATTACCCAAATTTATAAAAAAATGGAAACACAGTTAATGAATTTTAACTCTCAAAATATATTTTAGGGAAAACCTATTTTTAAAACGTTATACATTTATATATTATATTGCACTAAAATATTATAATTTTGTTTACTGGGTTCTAAGTAAGTTTGGCGATTTAATCCTTAACATTTTTTTGGTTGTTCTCATATAAGTGAAATTGTATTTCTTTTTGAGAATAAAATCTTTAAACACAATCAATGAACGTATCGACTTTAAAATCGAAAATTATGCTTCTATACAAAATCTACAGACATATTTATTTCTTTAAATATTTCTAAATATCAGAATCGACACAGAGAGTGGCGTGTCTTGACGACTTAAACCATGCGAATGTAAGATAGTTATCGCACGCGGTAAAAGCGTAATCTCGGATTACGTTCACTTTAGAAGATTTAGTCACGTTTTCACATGGTGTTATGATTTAATCTATTTGATTTGCGATAGTAATAATCATCATGTCTAATACTTTAATAAATATTTAGTTTGAAAATAAAATAATAAATTTCTCTTACTGTAAGTAAACAATCTTTCTGGCACCTCAATTGGAGCTTGATTCGATATCCTTAAGACAAACCGTGCAAGTAAGTAACCTTCACACGTTGGTAAAACAAACTCAAGAAACGTGAGTTGCGTACATTGAAATTGACGGTGATCGCTTATTCCGTATACTATAATATAGTCTTTTTACAAATAAATCAATAAAATGAATACTCTTAATAAAAAATCTTTTATAATAAATAAATGTTTTCAACATTTGGTTCGATAAAATGCTAACTCCTATATCGTTTAGTTTTCTATGTCAGCACATACATACATACATAATATTCAAAATAAATATAAATGTAGTCTAATGTCGTTTCCAGCTAAATAATACAAAAATTATTTAAGTGCTTAAGCTTTTTGTTGAAATTCCCTATAAAACGTCTAAAAATGTTTCAGTTAAAATCCTCTTAGCCACTAATGCGTTGACAAGGATTAAATGTTGAATGTTGAGTGCTCGGCGTCACAGACAACGTTCAACTCCTTACTTTTTACACTCCACTACTTGCACATAATGGACTGAACAAACAATACTAAAATGTCAAGAGTACTATTGTGAAGAGCTATTGCTGGAGTACAGACACTTCATTTAGTTCCGCTGCTTTGATCGTAACATATACGATATAACGCAATCCGATTCACTTTTCTTATTTATTACTTTACAGATTTCTATAATATATTGTAAGATAAAAAATAATCCATACTGACGGCTAGCGACCCTCTGAGCTTGAACTGTGTGAACTACATGTCCACCCAGGTAAAGCTCGGATTGCGTTTTTTCTAATCTAATTTAATTTTGTTTCCTAATGTATGTTTCATTATCATTTGTCATCATAAAGTCAATGTCTATAAATAAGTCAGCTGTACCTTTATCTTTTTGCGCTAACTTCGACCTGTTATAGGGCCCTTCACGAATGTCTTTTTAAAAAAATATATTAATTAAAGGATAATATTTATTGATGAATACAATAGGAAGAGCCCTTAGGCAGCCCCGCTCGTGTGAATTATAATGACTAATGTCCCGCGCTCTGTGAAATTTATATAGAATAATACAAGTCTGTGCTAAGAGGGGTGTTTCCATCCTTCAGCAAAATTCCTTACAGGTTTGGTATATAGCATCTCCCCGCATAAATAAAACTTCGAAAATATTTCAAAGTTTAAAATGATTTACTTGTCTTATTTATAACGCGATTCTTATTGAAGCGTAAGGGATTTCAGAATCTGTATCGTTATGTCGATTTTCTTTAGTATCTTTTAATGTTATTTTAGAATTTTGCAGGGATTTAGTTAAGAAAATAATATAAATATTTTACAATATTATAAATAATCAAAATTATAACAATTATTGTAATTACTATTATAGTTATAGAATAATGTACTTCATATTTTTACTATGTTTTTAAAGTGTTATTCCACACTTAGGACAGAAAATACTAAACTTAAATTTAAAAAGCGTATACAAATTTTGAACGAAGCAGGATTTGAACCCGCGCCTCTGTAATACCGTTCCAGCGCTCTGACCAACTAAGCCATTCGTTCTCACCGAGCTCCGTCGAAATTCTTATACGCTTGTTACAACTTATTTATGTTGTTAGCATCTCTGTAGGGAGATTTTTACAAATTTCCGCTACCCAAAGACAATTCGTAAGAATTATCGTTTGGCAAGAGAAAATACTATTTATTTAAATCTTTTTACTATGTTTTTAAAGTGTTATTCCACACTTAGGACAGAAATACTAAACTTAAATTTAAAAAGCGTATAAAAATTCTTCTCTGGAAACAAGTGTATAAGAATTTCGACGGAGCTCGGTGAGAACGAATGGCTTAGTTGGTCAGAGCGCTGGAACGGTATTCTAGAGGCGTGGGTCCAAATCCTGCTTCGTTCAAAATTTTTATACGCTTTTTAAATTTAAGTTTAGTATTTTCTGTCCTAAGTGTGGAATAACACTTTAAAAACATAGTAAAAATATTAAAATAAATAGTATTCTCTCTTGCCAAACGATAATTCTTACGAGTTGTCTTTGGGTAGCGGAAATTTGTAAAAATCTCCCTACAGAGATGCTAACAACATAAATAAGTTGTAACAAGCGTATAAGAATTTCGACGGAGCTCGGTGAGAACGAATGGCTTAGTTGGTCAGAGCGCTGGAACGGTATTCCAGAGGCGCGGGTTCAAATCCTGCTTCGTTCAAAATTTGTATACGCTTTTTAAATTTAAGTTTAGTATGTACTTCATATTTGATTAGGTGGGGTGTGTTTTTTTTCACAGTCGGAACCGTGCATTAAATTTGATAACATTTTTTTATCTTCACCCTTAAGTGTTATTGGAAGCAAATAATTCGTCTTTATTTTTTTTTTCTGAATTACAACATGAATCATTTATAATATTAAAATCACGGTTTATAATAATTGGTAATGTTAAATTAATATAATTAAATTTTAGTTTTAAAACTTACTTCTACAATATTCTACAATGTTCTATACAAAAACCTTTATGCTTGAAATTACTAGTCCTAAAATATTAATTTCTACAGTTTTTGAATTTAAACTGCCAATTAAAACCCTTGTTAGGTTCAAAAACATTGGCACAAGTGTATAATATCTCTCGAAGAGACGGCCCAGCACACGCTGGAGGTGTGCCCAGCCTGGGCGTCTCAACGTCGCGCATTGCGTGACGTCATAGGGCACGACCTTTCCCTGCCGGCCGTAGTCAAGGCTATGGCCGGTAGCGAGACGTCGTGGGACGCGGTCTCATCCTTCTGCGAGGAAGTGGTGCTCGAGAAGGAGGCGGCGGAGCGGGCGAGGAAGGCTTATTCCGAACTCGCCGTCCGCCGCAAAAGACCGGGTCGCCGGAGGGCGGCACACGATCGCCGCCTTCCGCCCTAATCGGTCAGAGGGCGGTCAGCTTGGGGAAGCTGATCGTCTACAAACCTGGCCCGAGAAGGCGCGCGCAGGTTGCTCCCGCGCGCTACTCAGAGCAGGCCGTCGAGGGTGACCCACCACCCTCGACTCCGAGACGTGCCTAGCAGGCTCCCGTCGCCGAGGCTATGGACGAATCCATGGCACCCATAGCCCCGGCCTGTGACGGTCGAGGAGGAGCACCGTGAGGTTTTAGTGGGTAGTGTGGACGGCCTATATCTGCCGGTCCATTAGTCCCACATAACCCACTCGAGTCCCCACTCGGGTGGCGTACCCGTAAAAGGGTTTCCTCATGATTAAAAAAAAAAAAAAAGTGTATAATATCTCGGGGGGCAGGGTCGGATAACCGCCTCCTGTGCATACTTAGTGCAGGCCACTTTCGAATGACATTCGGGGTGACGAGCAGTATAGCATGCCGGTGCTTCTTGGGCGGCGCGTAATTATTACCTATAGGATTCGTCCTGGGGTCCTTCTGGGGTAATGGTTGCTCGCTGGCGAATACGGAATACGTTCCATCTGTCGCAACGGCGTTTCTCCGTGTGTTCCTCTGACCAGCAGAGGACACAGTGCGAGTAACAAGGGCGGGCGTGCGTGGCGTGTACTTATCTTACCGCCGCGTAGGTGCAGTTCTGTGTACCAGCGCCGAAATATCGGAACTCCACTCTTGGCTGCGGTCGTGTCTCGTAATCATGCGTAGAACCGAGGGTCTTACCTTAACCGGCTGGACTGCGAAGAAGAAAACCTCTATAAACCTCTATAAAGAATTACCCCAATCCAAGTGGCGGGGCAGCACGAGGGGTGCGTGACTGATAGGATGATCAGGCACCACTGCTGATCCCGCCAGGGTACCGGGTGACACCTGTGGCGGATTAAGCTTATCCAAGTACTGGGGTCACTGCTCGGATGAACTGTGTTTCCACCATACTCGCGGGAACTTTATGGAAAATATCAAATCTAACACAATAAATGAAGGTAATGTGGGAGTTTTAGATTCCGCTTCGGACTCAGGAGCTGCGCGGTGTATACGTCGAAAGCGCAAGACTGTAAAAGAGAATTCTGGTCCAGAAACCGAGGCAGTACGTGGTTCCACATGTCATACGGCTAGGAGAGGTAGGCCTCCGAAAGCTCGTGTTGTTAGAACTGCTCGCGCTCGAAAAGAACAGAGGCAACGTGTCGAAAAAGCATGCAAGAAAGACTACGACTTTGAAAGGAGCTTGTCCGGCTGGGCGTCACTACAAGATAAATCTGTTCAGTCGACGGATGCGGAGAGTGTTTCTGCAATAGAAAGTAGAACACGAGACACCTCCCTGTACTCAGCCGAGGACCTACGCACTACTAATGTGGCTTCTATACTGGAAGTTGCAACGAAATCTAGTCACATTAAGGGCACATATGTGTGCAAATTTAAGGAAGCCGCAGCAGCCTTCAGTGAAATTTTTGAGGCATTAGTCAAATTAGTCTCTCGTACCGAGAGTGAAAAAGTGCGCCGTGTACGTTAAAATAATTTTTGCCTAACTAGGTAGAAGCTGAGTTGAGAAGCTGCTGTTGAAGATGTCTGCATCACACTCCGCAAACCAGGCGGACAGGCTAGCTGAGCGACTTAAAGCGGTGCTGTAAATAGTAGCTATAGTTACTAGACCACAGAAAACCGCCTCCCTGAGATTAATAGGATTGGATGATTGGATTACTAAAGAAAAGGTGGTGGAGGCTGGTCTGGCTGCTGCCCAGTCGAGGCTGTTGCTGTCTCAGAATTACTCCCCGGTCCAAGAGGAATGATGACTGCTATGGTACGATGCCCGTGTGAATAAGCCAGAACTATCGTGGAGAAGGGATGGATTTTAGTGGGGTGGAGCTCGGCTAAGATTCAGGTCCTGGAGGAACGAACGATGCTTGTCGCTGGGTCACACTAGACCTCGGTGTCCTTCAACAGTAGTAAGGGAACATCTTGCCCCCACAATGCATGATGTGTTCTAACGCAAAAAGGCCGGCAGGACATATAATGGGAAGCGCAGACTGCTACCTACCGCCTGTTAAAGGATTCTCCTTAAGCATTGAGGTGTCCTCCGGGTTTCGAAGTGGTCAGGTCCAGGAAGAATTGCCAAGTCCCAATGAACAGTCGACCAGCAAAATTTCTACAAACGAATGCAAATCACTCCGCTGGAGCACAGGACCTACTATTACAATCCATTGCGAAGTGAAAGTGTCATTGCTGTGAAGAGTGCGCCCTCTTGCCATTAGAAAAAAGTTTTGGTTATGCTGTAGTGGGATGGGGTGAATACGCTATCGTTGACGTGTACATATCTCCAAAGCGTAGCCTGGCCGAATTCAAGACCTTTCTAGACTCCGTCAGAGCTGCAGTCTGCCGACAGTTGCCAAGAAAGGTTTTAGTTCTTGGGGACTTTAACGCTAAGTCTCGGGCATGGGGAAACTCTACCTCAAACAGCAAGGGAGAAGCGATGGACCTTACATTCGTTCCCCTAGTTGTCGCGCGTAATGTGACAAATTGAGAGGAAGGTAGAAACTTTGTCGGACCATCGTTACATTAGATTCGAGGTCTCCACTCAACCGGTGGAATTGGAAGTGAACCTTGGAATCATAGATTCCCTAGATGATAGGCTTAATGTCAAACTGGTTAAAGAAGCGGCCATTGTTGCGAATTGGTGCTTTCAAGAAATTATGGAAGACACTAACTTTAGTGTAAACAATTCAGCGGGTCACATATGTGACAGTATGATAATGATGTGTGATGCAGCCATGCCAAGGGCCCATCGAGTACATTGGTGTTACATGGGACATTAGAAATTTCGGATCTGTGGAAGTCATGCATCCGGAGCCGACGGGCATACGTAAGATGCAGACGAACAATCGGTTTTAACTATGTGCTCGAAGACCATCTAAAAACCGTTTACAAACAAAATAAGAAGTCTCTGCAGAACGCCATTAGACTAGCGAAACGTTATGCACGTCAGGAGTTGCTGGCGAGCTTAAACATGAATCTATGGGGACACCCTTACCTCGCTACGGGGAAAAAATTGTATGCTCAGGGCGCTCCGCCGACGGAGACTTTGCAGCCAACCTTTCTGAAGCACATCGTTGTGCAGCTGTTTCCAGAACCACCTGAGTTCTTTCCTCCAAGGATGACCTCTCTCACTCTCTCTCTGCCCACGAGGCAGAAATCGTGGTGCTCCCTATCACCGATAAGGAAATGAAGATAACTGTTATCAAGTTAAGGTCCAAAAAGACAGCCCAGGTCCTGATGATATTCCAGGGAAAGTATTGAGCGCCACCCTGGGGTACTTAGGTAATAATCTTTGAGTACTATTTGATCGGTGCCTGACATCTGGGACTTACCAACGATCTGGAAGAAGGGACGATTACGCTTGTTACGCAAGGAGGGTCGGCAACTGAATTCATTTTTTGCCTACAGGCCGATAATGCGGAGACGGGCCAGATCTTAGAGAAAATCGTCACTCGTCTTCATCGTCATCGTCTCTCGTCTTACCCAGCATTATAAGGAGATAAGCCTGGGTCTGTCAGAGGCCCAGTTTGGGTTCCGGGTTGGTTGATCAATCATCGATGCTTTAAACTCCCTAAAGACTCGGGCGTTGACCGCGATGGCAGAGGGAGATGCTCTCCTTGCCGTTTTAATAGATGTGGTCGATGCCTTCAATAGCCTGCTGTTCGAGGCTGCACGGGAAGCTCTCCGTTGCCATGGACTGCCTCTCTATCTTCGGCGGCTAATAAATGACTACCTCAAGGATAGATTGGTTCTATGGACGGGGAGGGACGGACATATCTGTCGTCGAGTAGTTGGTTGTGGGGTTCCACAGGTATCAGTTTTAGGTCCTACACTGTGAAATCTTGGGTACGATTGGCTCCTACGGTGGCAACTATCCTCCGGGATGAGCATTATCTGCTATGCAGATGATACTCTTGTCACTACCCGTGGAGCAAATATATAATGAGACCGTTGGCTGAGGTCGGAATTCACCGCATGTCGATCGAATTGAGGCACTTGGGCTAACGGTTTCCAGTTCCAAAATGGAGGCCCTTCTATTTCATGGGCCACGCAAGGGGCTGTGGCGCCTCCCTCCGCATTCAGGGGCAGGAGATGAAGATACAGGCCCAGATGAAATATTTGGGTCTGACTCTAGATATCGTCGATGGTCGTTTGCATCGCACTTTGCTCACCTTGTACTAAAGCTTGTGAACACCGCCGGGGCCCCCGGTGGGCTGTTACCAAATGTTGGAGGGCCGGATTCTACATGTCGATAGCTGTATGTTGGCATGTTGAGATCCATGGCACTATACGGTGCTCCCTTGTGGGTGGATTCTCTCACTGGCTGGTTAGAGCGGTGAGAGCTATTCGGGGTTACCGTATGGTGTCATGGACAGCGGCTACCCCCTGGATCGTGGTGGAGCGATCCTACGGTGTCTCCACTATAGGTGAAAAAGTTACCGCTAGGTTTTAGTGGGTAGTATCGGTCTTCCGGTGAGTCCCAAAGTCCCCTACGTCCGTACGGCATATATGCCTTGCGTGCGAGCGGGCTGCGTAAACCGCATTTTCCAGTGTCAAAAAAAAGTGTGTAATACCTCATAGGGATTACTTTGAAGGGCAGAAAAATAGATATTTATAAATAAATATTTGTTGAAAAACACTAATTCGTGATATTTTTTAAACACTATGTACAATGTGGTAAGAATATAAATCTATAGTAATATTGTAAAAGAAAAGACTTTGTGAGCTTAATCGTGCTTATTTCAGAAACTACTGGTTCGACTTCAAAAATTTAAAACAAGCTTAAAATAACAACCTCTATGCAAAATTTCCTCCTAGCTATGGTGGCAGTTGCTGTTACGAAGTTTTAGCTGTACCATTAGCCACTTTAAAAAAATAAAAACTGCACCATTAGCCACTTTCAAAAATAAGCGGTTGTATAAAAAAAAAATTATAATAGGTACCTATTATAAAAAAGATATATTTTAAATAAATTTAAATTGGCGACTAGTTTGCATCTTCTTTAAATATTACATGCACACTGATTCTTATGATTACGTCTTAGATTCTTGCTACAAAAGGAATACGGAATATCGCGTAATTGATAAAAATATAATTAGTACAAATAAACTCATTAACCTTATTAAGTTTTAATTATTAAACCTATGAATATCAGATTTTTTTATCGTAGAATCCATTATTATATATTAACATTTAATTAAGATAATAGACACGTACATATGCATGCATTCCTTACAAAGTAACGTGAACCATTTAATTTTTTTTTATTCAGTTTATGTCAGCGGCAAATATGGTTAGGTTCTCACATTTTTTTGGCTCGTATGTGATTTTATTTTAAAAATGGAGCATGCGAAAAATACGCGGCACGGTTTCAATTACTACTCTCTGCGGGAATTATCTCTCGTCTCTCGTCCGAAACGTATTCCTTGCTTCGATTATGCGACTTTCAGACCATCACAAATAGTCTGCTGGAGCTTAATTTTTACAATTAAATAGTTCTTATTGTTATTAAAATTCAGCGGAAGGTGAGGAACGGAACGGAGTGTCTCAACATTAGATTTCTAACTTCCTCTACCTATCCTGCCATGTACGTGATGCAGCGTAAGCCTACCACTGCAGCTTAAAGTACCGCTCGGTGGATTTTGTAATAATTAACTATCAAAATTGAAGTCTTTAAATAAAGTGAGCGCAACGTTAAGTTCAAATCCTTTTTTGCTTTGTTATACATTTTTAGAATTATAGAGATGTAGAAAGAGATACGTTTTTAAAATTATAGAGATGTATAAAAAATCTCTACAATTCTAAAAACATAAAACAAAGCAAGAAAAATGTTGTAATTTAAATGAAATGTATAAATTATAACGAGTGAATTTAGTAATAAAAGGTAATGGTCATGATCTCTTCTCATTAGTCTGAAATTACAAAGCTTTGGTAAACAATTTTTTTAAGCGTCTGTCGTTTTAAATTATATTTCTGTAAGAATCCAGTCTTAAAATTTATTTTCGTTAGCAAAGTAACATAATATATAGCATTTATTTTAAAAGTAATTATCATAAAGGATTTTTGATAATAGCTTTTCTTTACTACATTACATGTATTAAAATGTCATCGTACAAATTCTTCAAATTTATTGTTTCTCTAACTTGACATGGTTATACATTGATATTATATATGTATATATTTTATGGCAAATCCCTATCAGGATAATATAAATAGTAACAATTTTTTTAATAAACTTAAATAACTTTTTTATACATTCATCTTCCCTACACCTTAACTACTATACAAATAATAGAAATTTACTAATTATTTATTTTTCACATTGAACATTAATATAAAAATACGAACCGATTGGTGATTCTATATTGAATGTAGCATACTTATAAGGGACTACCATTACGATTTAAATAATTTTATTACAATATTATTCGGGTTCTCTATTGAAGATATCGTGTTTCATATTGCTATATTATTAAACACGATATTACAACTCAAAGACTCGAAAGCTTTGAAGAAGTATCAAAGAAATAATCAAACTTCGCACCTCGTACACTTTTATATTGGACATAAAAGAGATAAGTAGAGAAGTGTAAATCTTTAATACAAAACTCTGTCACTCTAAAACGACAAAACCCAAACCAAATAAGCAAGAACCGAGATCTTACTAGATACAGAACGGAAGATCTCACTAAACTAAATCTGTATAAAATTTAAATTATTTTCAAGTCAATAAAGAATGGCAAAAGCACCGGGCAAGATAAAATACTTACAGAGAAACTTCAGAATAATCTTGTGAAGTAATTATAACGGCTATATAACAGAACGTCTGCTTGAAGGAAAATCTGTATATTTTTGTTTGGAAGTAAGCAGTTGTAATTTTAGTATACAAGAAAGATGATAAAGCACTTCTTCCATAGCGTTTCAAATTATAAAAGGAAGCAACCAAGGTAGAACAAGCTAGTTTTAGAGGTAGGTTTTCTGGAACAATGGGCTATTACGAACTTTCTGCGTAGAAATTATACTGATTTAAGGTATGCGGACATGACTGGAGAAATAATGAGAATACTACGCTACAAGTGAAGCTCCACTCACTGAAATAACTTTTCCTAAAAAATCCAAGGCAATAATATTTCGCCCAAATAGTTTACATCCTGCTTAAAAGGTTTTTTTTTTAACTTTTTCACTTGTCTAATTGGAGTAAAAGCATAGTCAGTGCACGTATTAGCCATCTTTTTATCGTCGTTGTCTTCGTTTTACCATATAATAACCAAGATCTACAACATATGATACAAAAACTGCCTACTGCTTCTTTTAATATCGGTCTAGAAATGAACATCCTTTAACGACCATCGGACGTCTTTGCCAATAATTTTTATAGGCAAAGACGTCCGATGGTCGTTCAAGGCACATTTTTCACAGCTTGCGCCGAAACTGGTGAACACCGCCGGTGCCCTTGGCAGGTTATTGCCGAATATCGGAGGGCCGGATTCTCCATGCCGACGGATTTATGTCGGTGTGTTAAGGTCCATGGCACTTTACGGTGCACCTGTTTGGGCCGACGCTCTCTCCGCTCACAACAAGGCACAATTGCGGAAAGCGCAGCGTGTAATAGCGGTGAGAGCCATTCGAGGGTATCGGACAGTGTCTTGGACGGCGGCGACTCTCTTGGCAAGCGATCCGCCTTGGGAACTTCAAGCGGAGGTACTTGCCAGAGTACACGAATTTTGCACAAGCGAGCGGTCCCGGGGTGTAGAACTGCAGGAGGAAATTGCGCGGATTAGGAGAAGAGCTGACGAAGTCCTGATTCACCGATGGATGAGGGACCTTAGGTCACCGGCGGCAGGCCTAGTAACGGTGGAGGCAGTCCGCCCTCACCTTGAGAGCTGGGTTAAGAGGAGATTCAGGGTCCTGACGTTCAGGCTGGTGCAGATTTTGACTGGACACGGTTGCTTCGGAAAATACCTGCATCAGATTGCACGTCGGGAGGTGTCACCGATATGCCACAAGTGTGATGCCAACGTTGATTCTGTACATCACACGTTGGCTGAATGCCCCGCTTGGGCCCCACAAAGCCATGCCTTGATGGCTGTAGTGGGTAGGGACCTCTCATTGTCCACTGTGGTGGGAGCCATGCTTGACTGTGAGAGGAACTGGTCTGCAATGGTCTCTTTCTGCGAATCAGTCATCACACTGAAGGAGACTGCGGAGCGGGCTCGTGAGTGTAACGCTAACGCAGACCCAGTCCGCCCTCGTAGGCCAGGGGCTAGGAGAAACCGCTATGCGAATATTCTTCTCCCCTTGCTCTAGGGGAGCTCCTGCTACTGCAGGAGGGCGAGCGATAGACGAGCCTTCCACCGAGGTGTCGTAGTGATATGCGAGAGCGATCCTGCGGCGTCTTGAATAGGTGAAGAGGGACCCGCTGGGTTTTAGTGGGTAGGGTCGGAATTTCCGATGAGTCCCACAGTACCGCTCGAGCGATTCCCCTCGGGCGGTCTGCATAAGTGCATTTCCCAGCGACAAAAAAAAAATGGCAGGATTGATATATTTATTACCTTGGACAAATAATCAATATTGACAAATTAAGCCAAACGCAGGAACTATAACATCTTGTTCAACTGAGCTGAATTGTATTTAACAATTTGTCCAACATATTTAAGAAATGCCCATGACACTTAAACGTCGCACGTTTGACAGATTCATTTTACAACTCATGTCGTTCGACGCGGATACGTGATCACTAACTCAACAACGAACATAAAAATTGTAAGTGCTGCAGATGGACCATACTATTTTAAATATTTCGATAACAGAAGAGACGGAATATTAAATATGAATACCAAATATGAATTAGAAAAGATTAAGCTAAATGAAAAAAAGACTAACCTGGAAAATTCTAGTTTGCAGAGGTTTTTAATTTAGAATTTTCCATCTTTATCTTCTCTTGGGTAAACGAATCGTACCATGATAACTAATGAGAAGGAACGATGTACTTGTCATAAGAAGCCTAATGCCTAAGCCTAATGAATAAGAAGAGCAAACAACAGAAATTATTGGAAATGGAAATAAGGAGACCTATGTGAGGCGTGTCGTGGCGCAGCAGCACAAACGTGTGACTGTAACCGATAGATTTAACAATTTACCAAGCGGACGGAAGAAAGCTCTAAAGTTCTCTCGTTTTTGGAATATTTTTATAATACTCTATTTCTATTGGTCATAGTGAGAAGTAAAATAGCCCATGACTCTCGTTAAATAGACTATCCAATACAATAAGATATTTTCAACTTGATTCAGTAGTTTCTCCGATTTGGTTTATTAAACTAAGTTCAAGCAAAGAAATGCCTATGTGTGATTTCAAAATAACCACAATTAATATATAATTAAATAATATTAAATATAAAGACGCAGGTGAAGCTGCGTGGACGCCACTAGAGGAATATAAAACAAAATTTTATTGACAATGCCCAAATTCTATGTTATATAAGACGCCGACTGAAAACACTTACGATCTATGTGGGAGTTCAACATCTTTTAATTTTAAAAGTTACAATTTTTCACTAATAAATAACATAATGCGCAAACTTGTAAGGAGCATATGAGCATGGCTCTCAACATGTTTTTGGGTTATAAAATCGCCATAAAATAAATTTAATATAAATCCGAGAAGAGGCGACACATAAAATCGGAGTAAATCACCGAAAGTCAGGCGTTGGAGACGTTTACAGCCTTCGTGGCTGTTAGTTCCGGAAGGCTGTCGCGAATACCACTCCACGAGGAATAACGAGATACGAGGGTTTTTATATATTTCCAGCAATTTTATAAAAAATATCTTGAATAGATGAAAAAATATTTCATAACGACTGGGTACTTTGTATGATAATTTTAAAAATGTATTAATCTAAGAAAATTTATTAATACTAACGTCAAGCGCGAATTTCCTACAATATCTTTCTTATTTAATTATAAACGAAACTTCACTAGTACGGGTTCGTCCGCTTCTTTTTTTTTCAATATTATTTAAGTATCATGTAAATATTATATATAGCTAATAATATAATATACAAGTGAAATAACGCCGTGATTTGGAAATCACAAACAATTTATTTATACATGTATACATGTAAGGTTAGTCTATTCAAGACTGTACTAATATGATAAATATAAAGTTTTCTTCAGTTGAACGCACTAATCTCAGGCACTACTCGATCGATTTGAAAAACTCTTTTAGTGATCCATTTATCGAGAAATCTTATAGGTATATAAATGAGACCTCGAGTAACATTTTTTTATTACAAGTCATGTAATAAAAAATGCAAAAATGAGAACTTTAAAGCTTCCTTAAACACTCTGCGTAAATGGTTAAGGTTATGGAATAATAATTCGTGATTTTATATATTCATGTTAAGTGAGGAAACCAAAAATAAACCATAAAAAATACCTAAGCTATTGTAGTTTTTCATATTACAGATCTACTTTTTTTACATATGGAAACATTTCACTATTTCTTATAATTAAGTAGAATTGTTATGATTATACGTATAGTCCATGAAAAACGCTAATCACACTTAACAACTCTTGTTAAAGCAGCATTTCATTGCTTATTATGATTTACCAGAACACTTATGGTTGTTCATCATATGTTCAAGACCTTCCAGTTTAATATCTCATAGGAAAATGCTCATGTCATGTACAAATGTACAGACGTACAGTCGGACAAACACACAGATTTTTTTTTTATGGACAAGTCGCGGCAAACGATCGTTTGAGTCACCTGATGGTAAGTGATCATCGTCGCCCACGGCCTCGGGTAGCACCAGAGAGGCTACAGGTGCGTTGCCGGCCTTTAAGGTGGATGGGCACCGGGGCCCGGCATTACCAAATGCGACACGCAGTGGCCAAAGCATTAAAAACACCGGTTTTAAATGTCGGGGGTGGTAATAATTCGGTTGAGTCTGCCCATGCGTGTTGCAATGCTGACAACGTGACTCTGCCACACGTACTTTAGTCATCAGTATCAGGGTAATCCTATTCTAAGTCGGAATCACACGGCAAATATACACAGTAAAATTTAAAAATCATATATTTATGTTATATTAGTTATTTTAAGCTACCATAATTCTTCACCGTTTAGAATATATAGAAATATGTACCTAAATACTTTTTGTATATTTTCACTCAGTAAAACTAAAATAATTATTTTACAATTTTAGTAAACAATTATAATTGTAAAGCTTTGAAACATAAAGTAGACATTTCATACAGGAATTTAAATTATTACCCCAGAGCAAAACAAAGGCAACAAAGGATTAATATATTTTATATGCTTATTTAACCTAAATTTTACAATTATATATATATATATATATATATATATATATATATATATATATATATATATATATATATATATATATATATATATATATATATATATATATATATATATATATATATATATATATATATATATATATATATATATATATATATATATATATATATATATATATATATATATATATATATATATATTATATATATATATATATATATATATATATATATATATATATATATATATATATATATATATATATATATATATATATATATATATATATATATATATATATATATATATATATATTTCATTTAGCAAAGTAATAAGCACGATAAGAAAGATTATTTTTCATTTGGTTCTCAACATTCAGTACGAATTTAAATTCATCTTGATTTATAAGAATGCTTAGGATATTATTGTCCAAAGTGAAGCATAGGCAGGCGGTTGTTATTTTCACTACGAAGCAATTGTCATATTATTACACCGCTAAGCTAGACGTATAGCACATTTGCCGAATCGCGCAAAACGTTTCATGTTGCAAACGGCTGACTTAATTATTTGACTTTTACTTTACTTTGTAGACTAAATTTGTAATAATTACTTGTTGTAAAACTAAAGATCATAAATCTTAAACTTAAATTATACCTAACATCAAACTTTTTCTAAATCAATATAATTTTACATTAACACAATGAGAAACAAAACATCACGTCTTATACGTATCTGCTTTTTCAGCAGCATCTTCCAAAACGCATCTAATTCTCTCGCCTAAATATTAATTTTTGATAATTTTATTTTTACTCCTTTCTTAGTTACTGTTTCCACATTTATTTAGAGGATATCACTGTTCTTTTCCATTTGTCGTTCTAAATTATTTTACTCGTTAACAAAGTCAATTATTTAATATTTACTGCATTAGATTTTTAAAGTAAAAATTGGTTTTTACCAAAAAATAAAATTAACTCATATATTATATTAATTTTATAATTTAATATCTATTTAGAACATACCATACTATCGGCTATTTGTAACTTAAATCTAAACTACGTCCGCAATATTATATAATATGCGAAACTATCAGATTATTTGAGTACATGTTCTCTTCTGAACATTTTGCTGATTAAAGCCTACAGAGGCCATGGTCAATGCTTAGTAATTATTAATCATGACATTCACATGACATCATCATAAAGGTATAATTGATCACGATGGTAATGCTTTCCTCCTTCAGGTAAGAATACAAAGCGTGGCAGGGTGGTTTGACAATTTCCCACGCTTTCATAGGAAAATACACACCGATCTTCTCTATTATTAATTCTTGGAAATAACCGTTTAGTTATGTCATCATTTCTAAATTTTGTTAAAGTAAACAAGATATGTTTACATTTCATATTAATATAGTGTAAGCAAAAGTATAGGATGTGGATGTTCCATCTTTTGTCTGTTTTAACAAGCGGCAAATGTTGGTTGCAAAAGAAACAATGGAGATACAAATTTATACTGTGCTCTGAAATGAATCACGTCACGCCGCCTCCTAAGGGAACTGGCCTGAATTAAAATGAACAACAAATTGTAAATAGATTCAATATAACAACGTACGTAACGTACGTACGTAACTTAGGATCAACGTTAAAAAATATATTTGTATACATATTTACTGTAATCTATCAATCTCTCATGAATAGTCTATACACGGAAGATATATTAAAAAAAACATATACAATGTAATAGGATTCAAAATAATGAATT
Source organism: Eueides isabella (assembly GCA_019049475.1). Taxonomy (NCBI): domain Eukaryota; kingdom Metazoa; phylum Arthropoda; class Insecta; order Lepidoptera; family Nymphalidae; genus Eueides; species Eueides isabella. Next base: position 7,907,942 of record CM032386.1, on the reverse strand, counting down.
TAAAATTTTTGTATGTTTTTCTGTACGTTTGTACGCGCTTCTTTCAGAAACGACTTATAAAATGTAAATGCAGTTTCCACTTTTATATTATAGCAACCTCTACATGACATTTCCTGTTTTTTTTATTTGAATTTGTTAAAAAATAAAAATTAATTACGAATTCAATATAACTTCAAATATGATATTGTCAATAAAATTACTGCAAAACTTTTGTTCATTTAACTGAAATTTTAGTTTAGTTTGTATAGATATTGTCGTAAAAGTAATAACGCCATCAGAACAAAAAGTAAATAAAATATCATATTTAATATATAGAAATATATATTCTGTTAAACTACATACATACATGTTCAAAGATACAAACACCCGCCCATATATTTTGCTCGTATCTCAATGTCTGCATTTCGCCGTCAATACACCACGATGTGTGAAACTTCATTACTTTACACCCTTTGTGTTAACTGACACAATCAATTTTACGATACTGTATGAAGATACAAAAAAATATATAACAATTCAGCTTATATTGTTGTTATTTTTTTTCTACTATTATTGAGAAAGTAGTCAAATATTCCTGTGAAAAAGAAGTAGAAAGTTAAACGAAATTGAATAAAGCTAGCAATCATACCATAGTTATATTGCAAATTTAGTAGGAACTTCCTTACAGGCGCCACACATGTGTGGAATGGCTTACGTGCGGCAGTTTTTTTAGGTCCATATAACATAGGTACCTTCAAAAAGCGCGCCTATCACCAAGGTCGGCAACGCACCTGTTGGTTGATTGTGTATTGGGAAAATTAATAAAAATTACATAAATTCGATTAAATTTCAATGGTGATTATATCAGCCAATCAATCCTAACATATATAAAAAAAATTAAATGAATTTCAAATTCACTTAAGTTTTTTTATATACGTTCTCAACTAATAGAACAAGTAAACATAAAATAGACAGTCACGTTCAATTTATTTTGTTAACCATTACGTGCTCTGATAGACGTTATTGAATTACTATATAGGTATAAATTGACTCTTTTAGTTGTACAATGTAAACCCAATAAATAATTGACTGACTTGATATAAAATGGAATCAAATCAAATTTAGATATATCAAAGAAACTTTAAATAAGAGTAGTCTACTGTAAATGTACAGTTAAAATTATAATTAATTGCCCTTCTGTTCTTTTTAATAACAAGTTATTACAGGTTCGTAGGTATATTCACATACACGTAACCATAAATAACTTTCTAAATGTTTATTTTCGGTTAACTGTTTTTGTATCTTTTATATTAAATACTCAATTTATTTTCAAAAGCGTATAAAAATTTCGAACTGAGCAAAATTTGAAACCGCGACTCTTGGAAACCGTCCAAACGCTCTGACCAACTAAGCCGTACGTTGTTATCTAGCTATGTCGAAATTCTTATACGCTTGTTATAAATATGTATGGAGACAATTGATAACGACAATTCGTAAGAATTATTGTTTGACAAAAAAGAATGCTATTTTCTTTAATATTTTTACTATTTTGTAATATCTTATTGCACACTTAGGACAGGAAATACTAAATTTAAATTTAAAAGCTTATAAAAATTTCGAACCCAACTGGAATTGAGCCAGTCATCAGATATATAATTATAATTTTCAATATCAGAACAGTAGTATATATTTATTTATTCTATGTCTAAGCGTATTTATATATTTTTTGTCGTAATGTGTATTATTTAATTACTTATTTGGTATTTTAATAACTAAAATGAGCTAATTAAAATATCGAACTCGCTGATATTCACCGTACTATTAGCCCAGATCATTGACATCGTAGCGTGGCGATATGAATCCCAACCACACATCAACTCAAGCTATGTGCGCCATATATGTGATCTGTTATTAATTTTACTATGATGTAATTTAGACAATACTACAATACGAATATACTGAATTGCTTTTTGATACCGTTATAACATTATATACTCTATGTAATAATGCTATGTTTTAAATATTGATACATTGAAATGTCTATTCAATAACTACGAAATAAAAGACAAAGCCAAATAATTTTATTCAAAGTAACAGGATAAAGGCCTAATTTGTGTAATGTCGAATTATTTACCGCTAATTCGATAAAGGTAGCTTTTGGCCTGAGAAAAACCGGCATAAGAAAGACTGTCGTTGAGACTTTTTTTATTTTTTTTTCAAGGTCCTGTGCCTCAGAAGGTAAGCGGAACTCTTACAGGATCAATTTGATTTTCATCTATCTATTTGTCAAGTTTATGGTCCCTTGAAATATAAAAAAAATTAAGATTTTAAGTCGATTCAAGCGAAAGATACAAGATAAAGTAATTAATTATTCATCGTCTTTGTAGCATTTTCCAAGAAATTCACCGTGTAATCAAAACCTATATAGGGTACTACCCATGGATTTATACTTATGCAATTCGGCATTAAATGAGAACTTATACTACAAGTAAAGTAAAAAAATAAAAAAAAAAAAACAATTATAAGTTATATATTTCACAGAAAAAAACCATTGCAAGCTTTATTTGTAATTTCATTTCATACAAAATGAGTATAAACGTATGCGGCATACAAAATGAGTATGCCTAGAAACTTAACTTGTCTTTTTTCATCAGTTGTTATTCTCGTTGATATACAATCCTGAAATTGATGTGGACACCGAGGCGGCCGAGACCAAATATCTCCCAACGCATCATTTATTTAAAATAAAAATTACAACAATATAAATCAGTTCTTTTGTGCTTAATATCTTTGTTTCATCGTATTGTTATTGACACAAAAAGTTATCAAAATGTTACATTCCGTATAAAAACCAGTCAAATAGGAATTGAATTCGTCCACTGAGGGTCCGACCAATTCCAGGAACTAGGTCAACGGAAAGTACAACTTATAATACTTGACAAATTTCAGTTTGCGGGGTATACATTCATTTTGTATGAAACGAACCTCAAATAATGAAATATGTGTGCAACAAATGGTATAAATTATCACTTTTTAGTAGTTTTTCCTTTATATATATATAGAATGTATAATAGTTCACAATTCTTGCAAAATTTAAGAAGTATCACACTGATTAAATTACACTGGAAATCCTACTATAGAATTTGGTAACGCTGCAAATTTCATACAAAATACACCCACAGCCAAGCTTAGTTTCTCGTGTTTATTGCAATAACAAAGAAGCTTGATTCTTTGTGTACTCCATGAGACTGTAGACCTAAATATTTGAAAAAAAAAACGATCGTATAGCATCTATATATCATATGTGAAATAAGTTGGTCTGCCGAAACTCAGTGGTTGCATTCAAGAGTTATGATGCTTCTAAACTCACAACCATATGGTTTAGGAAAAAAAACAATAAGATAAATGATCAGTTTTGACACCAATTCGACGATTTATATGCCCACAAGTGAAACGAGTGGTTGCATTTCACAATTGCCCTGGTGTATACATGACATATATTTGTTAAGAAAACCTAACACAAGCACAAAAAATGAGACAATAATGGGGACCTTTTTAAGTAGATGTAGCTGTGATATCTATGTTTTATTTATATATTAAATAAAATAGTTATAAAACACTTTTGAAACAAGCTTTTATTTAAGTGCTCTAAAAAGATCAAAATAAATTTTTAATCACATTAACCACATTTATTTATGATTTAACAGAATTGAAATTATAATAAAAGTTGGTCGCGATAATTTCAATTTGTAATTGAAATTTTGTAATTAGGTAGGAACCTACTAAACTTGTAAGCAATTCATAATGTTTGTAAAAATAAAGGTGCCGCGAATGCTTAAAAAGTGGACTTTAACCTTGAATAATTTTTTTGCACACATAGGATTTATCGTCTTTGAAATTCATTGCAGTACCTAGTTGATCTGTCAGAATGTTTCTTAATTTAAATTTCATCTGATTGAATATGTAGAGATTTCTTCTAGGCATCGCGACAAGCTTTTATTATAATTTCAATTCTGTAAAATCATAAATGAATATGGTTAATGTGATTTAATATTTTATTTTGATTATTTTAGGGCACCTAAATAAAAGCATGTTTTAAAAGTTTTTTATAATTATTTAATTTTATATTTTTTACTTTCAATCGATAGTTATCGATCAATACGAAAGTCCATCTATAAAACAGAGAGTCCTTCAACAGAATAACTTAAGGAACGGGATCACTATTATTAGGATAAACTATATTCTATAGAAGTAGGTAGGTACCTACTCCTTCGGTATTATAGAAGAATTAGCCTACCAACTGCCTAACAAAAACGAATGTGCATACGAAATTTCAAGTCCCAACAGTTGAATATTGAGGTTTTCCATAGTTCAAAGACAACCCTGTATGTGGTATCTATTTCATGGTGGATATACAAAATTTGATGTCCCTGCTATTTACCACTAAGGAGACTTCACGTACGGAGCCGATCCTCGCAGCAGCATCAGGTCACGTTTATGATTAAGATGCATTGTCATCGGTTCTGGACCAGTATGCAAAATTTCAGCTCAATCGGATACCGGGAAGTGGGTCAAATAAAACTTCAAAGATTTGTTAACATACAAGTCAAACTAAATAAAAGCTTTTAAAAATTCGAAGACTAGGGACGTCTCATGTGGAGCTCTACTAGACCAGCAGAATTACAGCTTTGGTGCTATAGCAAAAATTGTTCAATCTCATGAGTATTATTCCTTGACATATAAAACTTGAGGATTAGTATAATCTAATGTGAAATTCTAATGGACGAACTGAAGTTGAATTAGTGTTTTTTTTTTTATGGAAAAGACGGCAAATGAGCGTACGGGTCACCTGGTGGTAAGTGATCACCATCGCCCACGGCCCCGTGTAACTCCAGAGGAGCTACAGGAGCATTCCCGTCCTTTAAGGTGGAAGGGCACTGGGGCCCAGCATTACCTAATGCGAAACGCAGTGGCCAAAGCCACTGCTTAACGCCGGTCTTAAATGCCGTGGGTGGTAATAATCCGGTCGAGTCTGCCCATGCGTGTTGCCATTACTGGCAACGTGACTCTATCACACGCACTTTAGTCGCCTTTTACGACACCATTTATGGAAAAGACGGCAAATGAGCGTACGGGTCACCTGGTGGTAAGTGATCACCGCCGCCCACGGCCTTGTGTAACTCCAGAGGAGCTACAGGAGCGTTGCCGTCCTTTAAGGTGGAAGGGCACCGGAGCCCGGCATTACCTAATGCGAAACGCAGTGGCCAAAGCCACTGCTTAATGCCGGTCTTAAATGCCGGGGGTGGTAATAATCCGGTCGAGTCTGCCCATGCGCGTTGCCATTACTGGCAACGTGACTCTACCGCACGCACTTTAGTCGCCTCTTACGACACCATCAGTACCAGGGTTATCCTATTCTAATCCGGAATCACACAGCAAAAATCGCATCGCCATCGCATCGAGATCGCATTAATTAATGATTTTATAAGTGATGAATTTATAAAATTCAAAAAATGAATAATTTCATATAGTTTAGCTGGTCCATTAGAATTACACATAAGATATTCCAGGTTCTCGAGCTTTGTATGACGATCAATAATATTCATTAGACTGAATTATTTTGGTTACGGTGCCATATCACTAATTCATATACTTCAGCTAGTCCATTAGAAATTCACATTTGATGTTACTAATCCTCAAGTTTAATCTGTCAATGAATAATACTCATGAGACTAAACAAATTATGCTGTAGCACTGCTGGTCTATTAGAGCTCCACATGAAATATTTCTAGTCTTCGATTTTTTTATAAATAAATAAGAGATAGATATCACAGCAGTCAACATCCACTTGAAAAAGTGCCCTTACTGCACTTATTTTCATTTTTTGTTGTTGTGTTAAGTTTCCTTAACAAATATACGTCATGTTTACACCAAGACAATTGTGAAATGCAACCACTCAGAGCCGGCAGACGAACTCGTTTCACTTGTGGGCTTATGAATCTTCGAATCGGTATCAAAATTGATCATTTTTCTTATTGTTTTTTTTTTTCAAAACCATTGTTTTGTGATTTTAGAGAATCATAATTCTTGAAAGCAACCACTGAGTTTCGGCAGAACAACTTATTTCGTATGCGGCGATGCTATACTTTGAATAGGTTCCAAAACTGACCAATTCCGTGATCGTTTTTTTTTCAACAATAATAAAGCCGTAAATCGATATGACCGTTTCCCTGATTGTTACGAAAAATCCCGAGACCTCTTAATCTAATGGTTGTCAGTAGAAAATAGTGAATTAGGTACATATATTTTCTTTAACCAACCCAATATGAATACCAAATCGAAGGGACATATTTCATCGGATAGGGATTTTATTTCATCTAACACTTTACCGCTAGTGACTAGAGTCTGATGTTGTAGCTGAATGATGTTCATAAGAACTTGGTAATTAAACTACGCAACCCCTATGAGTTTGGGCTATGAGATTTATCTTAACGAATGCTTTGATACTAGATGGTAACCAGAGTGTAATGGTGGATCTGGAAGACGTGTTCGTGATTAACTAACATTTAATTTGTTGAAGGTAACAAAATCCGCTTTATTCATAAAAAAAATAAGCCTGTGATAAAAACGCAAATATTAAAAACTTTTTGGTTATATTTAATAAACAAGTAATAAAAGCACGAATTACAATAATGTAATATAAATGTATATACTTTAAATCTCAATGAATACGAAATTTATTAGAACGAGATATAGTCAGAAGTTATAAAATGAGTAGTATGCTAAGTAGTCAATTTAAGTGAAGTAACAGGTGCGCTTTGTCTTCTTTAATCAACAAAATTGCAATAACTATCAGGTTCTTTGAATTTAAAACAATTTTATATTCTATTCAATATCCTAGTCGATTTCTTAGCGCTTATGTAGAAATGGTAATTCTTTTTGAAAAAACAAAGCAATAAAAATAAACTATACCAATATAGTCATTTTTATTAACTTTAGAACGACAGAGACCAAGATCTCGAGGAAAAACTATACGGCTACTAGAAAAACTTAAAACAAAACTTAAAACTATAAAAGAAAAAATAGACTTATCAACTTTTATAAATAGTGCTTTCCGTTGACCTGCAATATTAAAATTAGTACGGAGCCCACGGTATAATAACTAACAAGCGTGGACAAAAAAAAGAGCCTCCTTTTTTTTGTCCACACTTGTTAGTTATTTTATTTAATAACTGTAATTGTGTTGCTCTTCTGTATACATACTTTCAAATTGTAAAAATTCATCTGATAAATATTGCGTACTAAGTTCAAATAATTCAAGAGCAGTCACACAAAGTAGTATTCCATGATAATAAATGTACTAATAGATTAAATCAAATTAGGTATATATTCAGTCATTTAGTTACAATGAACTAATGACTATAGGAATAATCCTTTCCTAAAGGTATTCTATATTATAAAGTGAAGACGACAGAATAACATATAAAACAATAGATTTAAAAATAGTAATTTAAAAATAAAATAATACTTTAGAAAGATTATATAAATAGTTACGTAATGTATTTTTTAAAATCACTACCAACGCTCAAGTATAGGTATTAGATACACAAATTATACTGTAGGATAAACTCTAATAACAAACAGAAACCTTCTTCATCGTAATGTTTCGTATCCTTCATTTCAATATCGCTGAGTGGATGAAAAGTGAAAATCAGAGTGGCAATTCACTTACTCAGTTATCGTCGCGTAGTGAGATAGCGTGTAACTGTAAATGTGTTTATGAATGGCTCAAATTTTAGCAATACTTAAATTATCATAATCCATCCAAAGTGCAGGTTGTAATTCTCCCAAACAAGGACTGGAGTTCGTGCCAAGGATGGTGTGTCTTGCTGTATGCAGTATAAAATGCCATGAACCTCTATTGTTTCAGTCACAGATGAAATGTATCAGTGCCGGCACGGCCGTAGTTGGAGTTATCACTGTTAAATAATTTCCAGGTACATTTGCATACATACAAACGTTGATTACATAACTTTATTTTACTTCTTGTTGAGTGTGTATCTCTTAACTAAAGCAATAATTCACAAGGTTTTTTAGTGGTAATTCCACTAGACATTTTTTACCGTCAGCGTTTACTTTGACATTTCCTTTTAATCTTCTTTTTTTTAAGCAATAACACTAATACATACTAATTCAAACTTTACACTCATCCCAGGTTGCAAAACAAATAAATTCCCACCCGAAGAGTAAAAAAAAATATTCTCGCCCTGGTAACGAGGCAAAGAAAGAGCCACACTCAATACCTCCAGAATTCGGCAGAAAATGGCGAACGGGAGATGCCTAAATGGGATACAAAAGGTATCTACAATAAGTTTTCAGGTTCTCTGCCTATCTAGACATATGCGGAATATTAAATAAAATAACTGGAGTTACCAAACCTAATTAAGTGTACAATTATAACATATTAGGCACTAAATTACTGTTATGAACAAAGCATTATCAATTTAAATTACATTTTATACGCTTAATCCTGGCTTTCCTGATTACAATCTCTAATTAAACCAAACGCACGTAAATATTATAACTATCTCCAACTAGAAACAGGTTTGCAGGACCATTTCAAACAAAACTCATTTTCCTAAACTTTGTTTACCGACGACGTGAGCTTGCAAAATTCGCGCGCCAATTGTTCCGAGTAGATATTAAGAGTATAAGAAAGTAATCATATTATAACAAATGAAATGTCACCGCAGCGCCCAAATCCTCCCAATAGCGTAATATTCTAATCACAAATCCACTTACCTTAATCAAAACCTTGGCCAACGCTAAACGCCCACAGGGAAACAATCAACAAAGAAAATCTAAAACAATTTCTTTAAAGCCGATTTTATTTAATCACAGGAAAGTCGTCGCTATCTGAGAGGTTCAAGTAATTTTCTGTGGGGGCAGAGTAAAGTGTAGAGTGCAGGGGGTGGAACTGAAAAACGAGAATTATACTATTCGCTAATTGCTGCAATCAGTTTAATGTAGTCGACGAGACCGAATTGAGTGGAAACCGGCCAATGCCGACTTATAAACATACAATGTACTTTTTGACAAACTGTCTCTCCTATCGTTGCTTTAACAACTGTTCGTTATTTAACTTATCAACGTCGTAGTCCGTTATTTACGTGCATTGATTTATTTATTTATTTATAACTTTTCGTTCCCCGCTCTCCACCGAATTCTTGAGTTACATATTGAACTTCTACAGTGCCTTTTTATCAAAGCAAGGAGTTCAAAATATTAAATATTTCATCCCCTCAAATGGAAATCTACCTCACAACTATAGCATTCATAAAGTCGCACACTTGTGCCCTTGTACAACTAAGACATTGTTCGTATTTTTAAATATGAAATTCAGATTGTCTTAAGCCTTACTACCATGAAAGCTACAATTAATATCGTATTATAGTATGCAATTTAGTCGAGCAATATACCTGGCAATAACTATGTCCCATTAGCTAGATTGCAACATATAACTATAACAATACGAATACGGCAGCTAAATGCAGCATAAGTAAACGCAGTATATACATATATAGTATAGTCGGTATCGAATAGCTCCATTGGGTTTCTGTATTGAATTTCTGGCAATAGCATTGTATTCCTTCGTTTGTCGGGAAAATTCAGACATGAATTCGTGTTATTCCAACTGTACGATACGAAACTAATACTTTCTTGTTTTGCTGCAGATTGTAATAATTCACAACCACATGCCAATGGTAACAATAATTTTCAAAACAATATCTACTTATATACACTATATATCACTATGATGAATAGCTATAGTTACGATGGTTATAAATTTGATATCCACTCAGGGAAATTATTGTTTTAAATTGATGTTATTTCCCCGCTACACTAACACGAGACGTGGTTGAGTTGCAATTCAATATGTGGTTATGCAACGAAAAAGGACTGGTTGACTGCAATTTTGATGGAAAAGGACAACGGAATGTCTTGCGACTAGATTATCTTTGTCTGCATTTTACTGTTAATTTCAATCAAAGGAGATGGCATATGGAAGTAGCATATATACAATGCCTTGAGAATTTCTTGAAAAGAGGGAAAGGACGTGTCCCATTAAGACACTTAAAAACGGAATTTCTTACAACTAGATCTCGGGTACCCTCTACCTAACCTTCTAAAAATATTTTTTCAGCTTCACGTTTTTATTACGTGTTGAAACTCACCGATAAATCTTTGAAACTTTACTATCCTTCTAGATATCTGGATTATATTAATTAAATATAATGATGTGTGTTCAATACATAAAATCACGTGTAAAGTCATTTATCCTTTCGGGCAATAACCATATTTCTGTACAGACAAGTCGATGTTTAGATTGGAAATGACAATCGGTATACATGAAGCGCAGCGGGAGCCGCACGCAACGTCGGCTACGACTATTTATTTCACTTTATGTGTCAGCGAGGTGCGATTTCACGAATTTATACGCTCCCTTTCAAACGGTTTAATCTTCACCTATACAAGGTTACTTATTGTTTCGGAAATGTAAGCAAATATTTCAAATAGGTACTTGTATAATCAACTTCAATGTGTATATATAAAACATGTAGATATATGTTTATTTTATATAATACTAGCGGAGCCCACGCGGCTTCGTTCGCTTCTTTTTTATTTAATATTATTTAATTATTTAATAGCTTTAGTATCATTTGTTTTTGCTAAGAAATTCAATTATTATTTCTTATTGGTTTTTTAATAAATTTATTTATATGAATATATTTCTGTAAAATAAATAAATTCAACACGAGATTCATCTTAAGTAAGATCTACACAAACAGGTTCCTGAGCAGAGTGAGCTTAGGTTACATTTGACCAGCTTATCATACAAGCATGTGGTATGTAAATCTCAGGCGTCTTTTTGTAATTTTCCATCTGACTTAATCTGAACTCTGATAGCTTTAAGGCCCTTAATAAGAGCTAAGATGTGGACGTGGATGAAGTTTAGATCGTTGAGTCATGGAAGACCTAAACACATTGTTCAACGATCTCAGTAGAACCGTAGTTACATGCATCTTAAGAGATGCCGTGTGATTCTGGCTTAGAATAGGATCCGGGCCCCGGTGCCCTTCCATGTTAAAGATCGGCACCGCTTCTGTAGCCCCTGTGAAGTGACACGAGGCCGTGTGCGACGGTCATCACTTACCATTAGGTGATCCATACACTCATTTTCCGTGTCATGTCCAAAAATAATGGGGACCTGGACAAGGGCGTGTTGAATGCCCATGCTGAACTGCTTTAGTTTGATTCGGGAAGAAAATCCTTTCAAAAGAACCGTAATTAAAAAAACATCTTAAAGAAATACATCAACAAGCAAATTTCGACGTAACTTAATGAGAACTTAAGTCTTAGTGGTCAAGTGGAAGGTAGGTGGTAGTGGAAGGTTTATAAGAGTTTCTACGTTCAAATTTTTAAACATTTTTCAAATAAATATTTTTTTTTCTAAGTGTGATTCACACACTAAAAATAGTAAAAATAAGAAATACATCATTAAAAAAAATACTTTACTTCCTATCATCATCACTGAAACTTTTATTATTTTTATTATTACGCTATCGAAAGCAAATGACTTAAGTACCTTATTCCAGATATCTGTTGATAAAAAATACGTTTTTATTAGCTAAATTACGGAGTCCTAATTGAAAAAAAAACCACAAGTTTTTTATCTCTAGTCTTATTAGAATAAATAATGTATACTATACTGTATTAGAATAAATAATGTATACTATACTGTACACAGTATATTGTTTGCAAAAAATGTTTTGTTGAAATATTCCGTAGTATAAACTTATAATACCTAAATAAAGTATAATGCTTTAATAATAGAAACACATTTTATTTTTATATTATTTAAACCACTTAAAATAAATGTTACAACAGGGACAATTGTATTGTGTGGAATATTACATTTCATAGTACAGGCCACAGCTCATCTCTTGGACGAGTCGCGGACTTTGCAAGTCGTAATTTGTTACTGTACAGCCTTAAAAATCCGCATTTTATTGTTACGTCTTTCATTTTGACTTAAAATGCGCTCCTTCAAGAGTCATATTCCAAAAGATGGTCTATCATCAAAAGAATTGAGGTTAAAAACAATACATGTCTAAAATTATATATTTATTGTCTTTTGTCGTTTTTTTTCCCATGTTTTTGTCCTTTAATATGTTATCATAATTCATATGAGTGCTCCATTTTAAAAGAAACCTAGATCAAGTAAACGTCTGTATTTCAAATATGTTTTTTTTTGGTTTGAAATCAAATAACTATAGCGTACTACACTCTGTGGTTATGTACACGAGTACATATATGTCTAGTTGTGATAATGGTACAAAAGAAATAATATTAAATATCAAATTACGTAAACAAAAGGACAATAGGTGACGTAATTACATTACAGCGACTGCGGGAAAGATTTGATACAGCCTTAATTTGTTGTAGTTTATGACGGATTAGAAGCTGAATCAAGCCGTAATCGTAAACGCGATTCTTAAGCTGAAATGAAAATGAGGGTATCAATGGAGGAAGCATTTATCAGAATCAGATCATGTTTAATGGATCCAAAGAATATATATATATATATATATATATATATATATATATATATATATATATATATATATATATATATATATATATATATATATATATATATATATATATATATATATATATATATATATATATATATATATATATATATATATATATATATATATATATATATATATATATATATATATATATATATATATATATATATATATATATATATATATATATATATATATATATATATATATATATATATATATATATATATATATATATATATATATATATATATATATATATATATATATATATATATATATATATATATATATATATATATATATATATATATATATATATATATATATATATATATATATATATATATATATATATATATATATATATATATATATATATATATATATATATGTATAAACTAGGCAATTATACATCACTTGTCTTTAAATTCCCTGATTAATTTAAACCCGCTTCTCATGGACCTATAGATAAGTGGACAGTTGTAAAACTTAGAACACAAATAAAAAAAAAATACGAAAAAAATTACAAACTTATATAAAATCGAATGTATACGCCTGCCATAATTTTACCCCGCGCACTCTGAACCAATTTCCCGTACTAATTTCATGTTGTGACAGTAACCTACAGGCTTTGGGTTCGATCCCTACTCGAGGAAATTCAATGTTCATTTCTTCGCTCTGGTACAAGGCAAAAGCGCGGCGTTGAGTTCTACCACTCAACACACAATGCCTCAAATTCGACGGAAAGTGGAGAACGGAAGTGAAAAATATAGTAAAGGTATTTCGTTCTCGAGAAAAAATATTTGAATAATTTAATTTGAGATCTACTCATGACCACGCCACTAACGACGACATATTCAAGGACACTGCGGTGCACATGATAGCCATAAATGCATAAAAATGTACTGTTATCATTGATGCTTTTATAATTTTTATATAGGAAACTAGTAGGTCAACGTAAAAAATATGGTAGCTTTTAGAAATTATGCAATAACTACAGCAGTTCGATCGCGTCGTGCCAGAAAATAGGAAAGCGCATGCTGGCATGTATCATTCATAAGGAAATGTGGCTTCAGGCGTACACCGCGAATATTTCACAGTCGGTTTATCGAGAGCAGAGGCGTGTTTAAAGCCTCATAGAGTACGGGCACAGGTGGCTCGAATATCCTCGCCAATAGTATGGAGACGTGATCGGAAAACCCAATAGCTATTGGCAACTCGCGACTTCCTCTTCAAATAATGAAATTTGAAATTTATTGTACCTATCAACTATCTGTTTTACTACAACTACATACTATATCTGTAAGAAAACGACCCTTACTTACTATGACACAACTTTTTTTTGACAATCACGTTTAGTTATTATTGCTGTGGTAGCAATAATTTACCTGAATAATAATAATATTTGCTCTATGTACACATAACTCAAGTCTCGCCTAGTGCTCTCTCGCGTGCGATATGAGCCCGCTAACGCAAGGTAATAATTATTTCTTGTTAGTACAAGTTCGTGAACACACTGTACAAACAAAGATATTAGCGTAAAATTGAAGTAAGCACAATGTTGGTTTGTATTCACGCTAGCTAGGCAGCGTTCACGTGCTTAATAAACAACAATTTACAGAACACAAAGCAATATCGTTCTGCCATATGTAGACCTTGTATCTATGTATATATATCCTAACGTGTCATCGCGCTGCGGCACAAGCGTGGGATTGTAAACGGGACAGGTTGGCGGTTCGATCCCCACTCGAGGAAATGATATATTTAATATTTTAATTTCTTTACTTTGGCAAACCGTGGCATTGACTTTCGCCGCTCACATTCTCACATTCATTGCCACATGCAGGATTAATAATGTAAAGACCTGGTCCTTACGATATTTCAAGTCAAGTCAAGTAAGTACTGGATTGTCTATATAAATACGTGTGAAAATATATTTGCAAAGGCTATGACTTTTTTTTATTACTCCTATTCGAATCAAAATATTAAATAACTAAATTTACTTTGACAAATACAAATAAATCTGTGGTAAATGCTGGACGGTTGACACATTTAATACTACTTAATACTATATTCAGTTTCCGTTTGGAACGCAAAAGCTTTTCCGCTAGCAATAAACTCGCCGAGAAATATTTTCACATCGTTGTGGAAGTTAAAATGAAAGTAACTATACCCTGTAGAGTAATAGACGGCCTGCCGACGACGGGTAATGCAGAACATTTCGACGAGTTATATAATTTTATTCATGAGACCTACGCGCTCGATTGCATATCAAACGATTCCATAACAATATTTACAAGAAACAAGAGTCGTGACGTTCCCCAATGTGAAATTTAATTAATGCTGACACAATCAACATTTCGACGAAATTAAATCTTTTACCAGAATTATATTACGACCAAGGAATAATATTTATGGTAGAAGCTACATTTTAATCTTCATAATCCTTATCAGCATGTTCATGTTATACTTATTACTGTAATAAGATTTTAATGTTTTTATTTAATAAGATATTAATATTTTTATAAAAGTATTGACTTGCGGCTCCGCCGGCATGGTACGGCTCCGCCGGAATTAACTAAAAATTTCCAGAAACCGGTACTCTTTACAGGTACACGGGAACTAGCAGAGGTTAGGTTAGAGGTAGTACTAGAGGTTTTAATTAAGAAGATGAATTTATCGTAAATGTCAATATATTTTGATAGTGCCGACTCAGTGCTCCGAAGGATCACAAATCTGGATATTTAATATTAAATTGAACTTGATGACAGATAGATAAACAAAAAAGGTGATCCAAATTAGAAGGGTTTATATCGTAAAATAAAAAAATAACTATAATATTAGGATTATATGCTTATTTGGGCTTGTATCAAAATTAATATTCCCTATGATAATATGATACAGTAATCAATCAAATTAGTTTAATGTTTCATTATCAGCTTGAGACACCATCGGTAATTTCCATCTGGTTAATAATAAACTAACTTTGATCAAGGTCTTTAGTCTATAAAGCAAACAGATTGATTAATCAGTCGATAATTCGCTTAATCATGATGGTAGTCGACATCTATACCACATTGTAGTTGATATATAATTCTGATGTTATGATGTGTTAAAAGTTAACACATAGCTAATGATATGATAAAGGGTTCGAAATATAAAAACCATTCAATTGCGAATTGGACGCCCTTATTAAGGGGAACCCTTACTACAATTTAAGGTTTGCAGGTCAACGGAGAGTACAACTAATAAAAATTAACAATTATAATTTTCCGGGTGTATGCTGTCATTTTGTATGCAATTAACTACAAATATAAATAATTTTTTGAATTATAATTCCGCGACTAGTAACTTTAAAGTAAAAGGATACACGTTTAGATTTTGGACAATCATAGAATGTTCATAATAAAAGTCTGCCGTGTGATTCCGGCTTAGAATAGTGATCCTACTGATCCGTGGTAATGATGATATCGTAAGAGGCGACTAAAGTAAATGTGGGAGAGTCACGTTGTCAGCAATGACAACACGCATGGGCCGATTCGACTGGATCATTACCACCCCGGCATTTAAAACCGGCGTTAAGTAGTGGCTTCGGCCACTACGTTTCGCATTAGGTAATGCCGGGCCCCGGTGCCGATCGACTTTATAGACCGGCAACGCTCCTGTAGCTCCGCTGGTGCTACACGAAGTCGTGGGCGACGGTAATCACTTACCATCAGGTGACCCGTACCGCTTGTTTTCCAGGACATCCATAAAAAAAAGGTGATACAGGTGTATAATGTACTTAGTAATACATATTTTAATTCTATATAGTGTTGAAATATTTCACTATTCACAATTATATCCACGAATACGTGATTTGAAACACCATTTTATTTTTAATTTTATCTTTTTACGAGCGGGTGAATCTGGCTTGCATACAGTTTGAATATCCGGGGATGAACTATATTTCCCTGTGAACACTAAAATCCATTCTGAACTTTCATATTTCTATACTCGGAACATAAAGCTTATCTCTACGATGAACGTAAATGAAAATTGATAGTAGAGTACTTTTCGTAATCTAAAAACTTTTAATTATTTTTATACTATTTTGTAGGAATTACTCCTTTAAAATATACAGCAAATAAATACTTTACTACTACTATTATAATTCTTTACCGTATAATTTTTTGATATAAGATCATGGGCCCTATGACATTATATATATATATATATATATATATATATATATATATATATATATATATATATATATATATATATATATATATATATATATATATATATATATATATATATTAACATTTAGTTTGATTTCGAATAAATTGTTAATTTGTCTCGTGTAAGTTTTTTCTGCATAAATCTCGACCTCGATGGAATTCTGAAATAAAGATAGCCTATATTTTCCTCTATTTTCTTTATTTTTCAGTATTAGTCTTGTCCCATAAAATCGGTTTTAATATTCCAGAGACAAAAACAAACAGAAAGGTATACAAACGTTTTAAACATGTTATTTTTTTAATGAAATACTGTCATTTACTTAATTTTAACAGTGTTAATTTTAAGGTAATTGCATTTCTATTGTAAAGTATTAGTTACTCGATTTTATAAATATTTTATATAATACCTTTGTCTTTTTTACTTTCTCTCCGGTTACGAATGTGTTATTTGGTTTGAAATTTAAGACGTGACATGAAGTTATTCTTTCGTTCTTCCATATTGTAGCTGCAACCTAGCAAAGGTGTTGGCTATAGAAATGGAGAAAAAAAAAAATACCCATATTAGTAATATAAACGTAAATTATATTCTATAATTGTCTATAAATAAAAAAAAATATTTAAACCAAAACAACAATATCAAATTATTTATATCTAAAACTAACGCCATTACTAAAACATTTTAGGTACGGTTAGCAAGTAAATAAATTCCGCAAACTGTGGGTAAATATAACAGCTTACTGAAAGCCAAAACTATTGAGATAAGAACGTGTTCATTGCACTTCTGCATTGCGAGCGCTCCTTAATAACAACCCGTCTGATAACGAGTTTTGCTACAACATACATTTTATTTCAAAATAATATTAAGTTACCAATAAGTTTTCTATTTCAAATATGTGGTAAACATATAATAAATATATTTTATTCAACTAAAAAATTGATAACAAATTAAAAATGAATGTCATTATAAGAGAAAGAATATTATAGTGCAGTCATTTTGTTACCTTTTAGAGTGCTATAGTGTGTAATACACAGTGTTACTTGTCTGAAAAGTTAAAACATCTCCGAGTGACGTTCCAATAGTAATAGTCTTAAGTGATTCTTCAATATACATAAAAGCTATAACTCCTCTTCTTGCAAAAAACATCTGATTCTTGCTATCTTTGAGTTGTACTCAAATTTATCTCGACCGAATGACTTTTCAGTAGACAAAAGGGAATTGTCGTGAAGTATATATAGTGTCACGCTCAGGACGCGAAAATTGAGACAAAAATTTTTGTAGAAAATGCTCTTTTCGCTATCCACAAGATTAGATTCAAGAGGATAAATCTCTCCTCCCCCCACTCGCGGCCCCTCTGTGTGAAGGCTTTATTCAGGATTATTTATATGGAACGTTTCGTTTGCCGGCGTGACATACTGAATAACGCCTTTAATCTCTCTCACTTGGGATAGTTTCACATTCACCTATGCGAAAGATTTTATTTCAATTCAAAGAAAAAAGTCTTTCATGAGAATAAACGTTACTTAGGCTCTCTTTGTGGTCGTAATTTATTATTTGTCTATAACATTGCTCAGTAATGCCCTGAATATTGAAATATCTCTTTGAAGTTTGTCTTCTAAAAGGCATTTATGTTTTAAAAACATAGAATTAAAGTTAATTAAATTATCTTATAACATGATATATGTAAGCTTACTTTTACGTAGAAAACGTAGAATATCAGATTAATTTGCCTAATAAACTTACTTAATGGACTGCTATTATATATTTTAAACAATTATTCGGCTTACAAATTATTAATAAGTTTACTAAAGTTTCTCTAGCGTGAGGCCTGTTGTGGCGCAGCGGCACAAGTGTGTGACTGTAACCGACAGGTTCTGGGTTCGATCCCCGGTCGAGGAAATGAAATATTTAATATTTTCAATTTAAATATTTATTGTTTTATTTCTTCGCTCTGGTAATAAGGCAAAGCGCGTTGAGTTCCGCCACTCAACACGCAATGCCTCAAATTCGGCGGAAAGTGGGGAACGGAAGTGGAACGGAGTGTCTTAACACTAGGTTCCCGGGTTCCTTCTGGCTACTCTGCCTCGTGCAGGATACAGTGTGAAGCTAAAAAAAAGTTTCCTTTTGAGAGCAGTGATAAGCGAATATCAATTGCTGCTTTAGACTTTCATAAAATTGATTTAATTTGATATAATTAATATTGCTTTTTTTAAAACGGTTAGAAATTTGAACAAATGTATTTGAATACTCTTGCGATTGTCGAAGGTGGCGCGTGAAACAACGTTATTTTTTATGTTTTAATGATAATAACGTATTTTGCTTATCTACTATATACTATATTTACTATATACTATATTTCTTTCTATGTAAATGTGGAATAGCATTTTAAAGTTAATAACATTGTATTAATTTGAATAGTACGAATTTATAAATTGATTTAATAACTAAATCAATAATTAGAGATGAATATAATAAACTTGATGTTAATTGATGTTAGGAATCGTTACAAAAAAAAATATTCTTAATAGAAACAATCAACTTTCCTAATGTACCTCCTAGTATAAAAACGGTTCCAACAAAATTATACGTACCGTAGCTATTAGCAAATTGTGTAATTTTCCTTTTTCAAATTTCTGTAGGCCCCTGACAAAATTGCTTTGCCCTCGCAACCCACCATTATAAGAGAAATGATGAAAATGGGCCGCAATAATAATTATGTGAATCAAGTTTGGTTTACATTAGTTCCGTATGACTTATTTGGACCTATAAAGTTCAGACACGCTTGGAGTTTTTAATATTTTTTTGTAAACTGTATATCGTTAATTATTTGAAGCTTTTAAGTAAAAGTTTAAAGTACCATTCAACAACGCAGTGAAACTGAAATTTATTTATATGCATATAACAGCTCAGAAAATAAGAACAATAATAAGAAATAACTAAAACTTCTATATACCACTTAAATTGTTAATCATATTACGCACAAAAATTACTAATAATGACACATGGTTAATCACTTTGAGATTTAGTACATGGTAATTTTATTTATGTAATGTATCTTGTTATTATTGTACGGACTTGATAGTAAAATTTAATCAATATATAAAAGATGTAATCAATATATAAAATCAAATAATATTAATGCGCTACAAAACATGATCTCGTGAAAAAGAGCCGCCGACGCCCAGTACACTCTGGAAATCTAGATTTTTTTAGATAAAAATTGTCATATTTTAATATAAATCAGAAAATGGCTAGCTTCATAAATATATTCTTTGCTACTAATTATTTTGACAGGACTAAAGTTTTGTTGACCTGAGAAGGCGGAGATGGGTGGCAACAACTATAACATTTTCAACGTACAAAAAGAAATTGTTTGAATCGAGCAGCATATCGAGTATGCAACACTGATTAAAATTCGCATGCTTCTATTCACACTGCACCAATGGTCGTTTTATTTAAAATTACAAGGGTTGCGCTCACACTAATTTGACTTTGTCATAAAGTGAAATTACCAATATCAATTGTCGTCATACATAAAAGAAATACTAATACTGGGTATATTTTTAATTTACGTGGACGAACAAGGTAATCGATGTCATAAGATATAAGATCAAAGAGCAAACGAAACATTTTTAAGATCAGCAACTAGTTTATGAATGTCATACTTTAATAAGATCACATTTGACGTATAGTTGTAACAAAATTATTTTCAATAGGTTGCAACAATTTGTGGATTTGAAATGAGTCTTGATTGTTGGTGAAAACTTACGATGTTACGATACTGATCTGATTAACTTAACTTCATATGTTACGATACTGATCTGATTAACTTTTTGGATATCCATTATTGATATAACAAATACCCTTGATATTGTAGAAAAAAAAAGAAACCATTGTATGACGAGTATCAGTACTACATTATATTGTTTTGGATTTTTTTCGAATTAAAGAGTAATTTCTAAAGTAAAGAAGATTAAATAAAAGATTAACTTCTGCTAGGCTGTTTCTTCGGAGTAAAATGGACAATATTTCTAGAAAATTACCAATAATGTTAAAAAAAATATGCCCATATCTATTTGCTCGGTACAATAAGCACAAAAGGAAATGCAGCTAATAATGGTCGATTGACTGTTCTGCCGACGACGTACGTAACATAGCTACCCGCACCACATCATGTTGTGATTATAAATAATAGTGACTTATGTACCGCGTGGCACTGTTTCTAACAATGGTTATTCACTGTATCCAAATCTATCACCCGATGATAATTGTAAAAATATTACTTAAAAAGTAATAAGAAACGATTTAGTATTCAAAAGTATTTAGAGAACGTTTCCAAAACGTTAAAAACACAAAGCAACCCTGACTACATGTGCAGCTGGATGTGATAAAGTTAGTGATGTGGTGGTTTTTTGGCATCCAATAACAACGACGAAAATATGTGCTATCAAGTAGGTCGATATGTGAACTATGATAAAGCTATTTGGTGTACATTTTCGTTATCCATACATTAAGTTGGTCCGATTATTACTCATATAATATTATTATCTATACATTCATACTTATACATAAACATATACAAGTACAATAGATATGAGATACCTAGAATAAATATACAAAATATAATATCATTAATAATTAGAAGTAGTTAACAGTAGGTAAATTCTATAAAGTACTGTAGTAATAACGAGTACGTTACACTTTCACAGGAATGATGTTTCATATAGTAGGTAAGCGAACGAGATGGTATACTCGGGTAGGAAATAAAAGGAACGATGTTTTCTTTTTTCACGTTAATATCGAGCCTCTAGCTGCGTAATAGTCGCGGACCGCCCACGCTGCAATATGAATTTGTACTCTTTTGTTCCCAGGTTTTAATTTTTCCGGTAAAATGTATTGTTCACGGAACAAAAGTCTGTGGTGTCATTGTTGTTGGGCAAAGTTCATTTAAATTCCTTGCCCGTGAGAGACAACAGTAGCAAATATGAATTCCTTTAGACCCATTGTCACAATGGCGTGCTCCAAATAATGCCTTTTAGTATATTGTACGCTCCCGCATGCTTGCTCTGTAATATTCTGAACCAAAAACTTTTTTCACTTACAAAACGAGTACAAGATACATTGTAAGCATGTTTAGAGTACGTTAATTCAAACATAGAATGAATACTATGGGACTCAATCTGACCTGAGAATTATTTTAACAAATTAAAGAAATGTTACATTTCACGCACTTAAGGAAAGGCGTTAATAAAATCATTTATTGACTCTATTTGAAACTATCAACACATCCTTATATAAATATGGGTATTCATATACATTCTTGTTTCTATTTATTAAAATACAAGCATTTAATTAATGTTTAACAAAGTAAAATCTCGCATCCAGTTCAGTGGTTACAAAGTTATACATAAAGAGACCATTTTACTGCCTGTAACTGTAATTTAACAACTCAGTGGTTAAAACCTTTCTGCTCACATTAACTCATTTTGAATTTTTGACGTATTACGCACGACTTATATTTTAAATAATAATCACAGTCCTTTATAAGAATATGCTAAAGACATACATATATAATATTAATTGTCAGAATCTTGATTTGTATATTTAAAATATTAACCATTTACGATAACTAAGTAGAATCTTTTTCTATTACAATTACTCAAAATGGTAGCAAATAAAATTAAGAAAATGTAAAAGTTAATTTACATACATGTTTAAAAATAAGATACACGCTGTAGCAGGGTAGGCAGAGAAAAATTGGAAGCGTCGTGTTAAAAAACTGTGTTCCCATTCACACTTCCGTTGCCACATTGCGAGTTACGGAACTCAACGCCGAGTTCTGTTGTGTTTTCGTGTTTACAGTCGCATGCTGGTTCCCCACCTCAAAAAAAAAAAAGAAATATATTAAAATAAGTATACGTAACTTACCAGTTTATTTAAAAAATCAAAGTTGTTTTTATTTTCTATGTTTTCAAATGATGCTTGCAACGAAATGACTCTCATAAAAACAAATATCTGGCGCACATTTCTACAAGATTAAATTCGAAACGTCCTGTCTCGGTACATTCTCATTGCGCATGTACATGTACATATACCGTACAACTGATTGACATTAATCCTTCCAATTATATACAGTATTAAGTATTATATTAAATTTAAGAATTATATTAAAAAAATATATCGGGAATAAAAAAACACAAAAAAATTAGAAATTTAAAGAAATGTATAAAAATTAAATGATATTGATGTCTTGACTTGACTCATATTTCTCCACTTAAATTATCAGTAGTAGTATATACATATATGTAGTTTCAAAAATTTAATTTAAAATGTAAAGGTCCATTGATTTGTTTAATGCTAAGTCTATATTTATAACATTTTTAGGAAATTTGTCGTTTTACTTCAAACATGATTTCAACAACTAAAACATAAGAAATATCCAAATTAATGTGCATTTAAATAAGAAATTGTCAAGAAAATTCACTATATGTTACCTCGGTGTGTCACCCGCAGCGTGGAGGACCTCTATTTGTCATTTTATTAGTCACGCGCGCCGCAATATTCTGCGAAATAACTCGGTCGCCTGTGCGGTGAGATTGCTTCCGAGTTTACGGCCTCCATCTGAGACCGAACAGAGAAAAAGTTGTAAATTTTCCGCCAAATCGCACATTTATACGAACACAACTGACCTCCTAAGCATTCTCTTAACCTCCCCCTGTATTTTCGTCCAAGCCGAAATTGGTCTCACCTGGATGCTATTTATTCAAACTTTATTTTAATATAAAGTTTTTTTCAATTCATTTCTATCCCAGTTTCGAAATTTGTTACATTATATTTGACTTTTTATGTTTTTGTTTTTTTATGTATTGTATATGTATGCATACGTTAAAACAAAACTACTACTTACTTTTTTTAATCTTTATCATATTTTCGTACATAAAAAAAATAAAAAATCTTTTAATTAATATATTTTTCGTCCGTTAATATATCGGAAATAGATGTCACTCAGTAGAATTTTGTCTGTTTAATAGTTTTAAACAGACAAAATTCTAAAGAAGAATAAAAGTAAAGAATCCAACTTTATTAATCTCATTTAAGGAAAAAATGAGCAATGATTCGTTCTAAATAGATGTTATCCATGTTTTCTAGTAATAAAAAAAATTCAACAATAAGAAGGAAGATTTTGCCACAATTGACAAAATTACAGTAGCTCAGGCGGGAATTCGGGTGCTCATACATCCAAAGATGTTCAAAGCCAGATGCTGCCAGTCTGGTTGTTTTTCTCTTTTTTTCTTTTTTTTATGATATATTTAAATGTAACTTCCAACATTCGTGATTAATAGAAAATACAATGAACAAAGCTAAGTGATCTGCGTATTTTAAGTATAAACAAAATGTTACATTTATCATAGTAATATAATAATAAACTGTAAACTAAAGCTGTTTTTAGGATTTAATGATATATCGCAATTTTTTTCTAATATGTTTTATTGCCATTATTAATTTTCATAGAGAAAATAGTTTTTTTTATTATAGCATAACTTAACCTTTATGCCACATTATTAATATATCAGAGACTTAACGCGGAGACAGAGCCGCCGTCGTCGAGCTCCATAGAGTACCCTCTAAAAGTATATGTATGTTTGTACAGCAGTGTATTCATTTTTTTAATTAAAATCGACTGGCCTCAATTTCTGTAGAGTACAATGTAGATACCGATAATGTAATAGGGTATAATCTTCTACTTCTAATATCGAAATGATAAGAGGTAAATTTCGTTTTTTTATATAAATAAATTTCTGAACAGATTCTGAAAATTCTTATTCCCTTATAAATGGGGACTAGTGTAATCTTTATTTTAATTTGATAAATTAATCTACTACTCCCAAAATGTTCGATCATTTCACAAAAGAAATAAAAAATTGTCTTTAAATATGCAGAATTAGATAGTTGAAAAGAAATTAATTTTATGAAATGTTTTATTTTTTTTATTTTATTTCTTTTTGGGAAACATATAATTAACAAAATAGCACATATACAATAAAATTACAAAAATTTAACACAAATCAATAAAGTGTCCACTTAAAATTAATGCAAATAATTGAAAATATAAAAAAACAAAAACAGAAAGCTAAACTATGAAACAGTTAAAATATTAAAGTATTAAAGCCTACGACAATTGATGTAAAATTTTCTTATTATTACTAATTTTTATGTTGAATATATCTAAATCATTACAATTTTTATTATAACTCTTACATGCACGAAACAAAATTTTATTTTTGGCATAATCATTTCTACAACGAAGAAAAAAAAAATAGTGATTCGTTTCTTGAGATAAGACGTGGACAGTCAAATAAAATTTTACCAAAGAGGCTTTTAGAATCAACAAGATTATTGACAAATTTGTAAAGGAATAATTGATCCCTTAAGCCTCTGCGTATACTTAATGGGGCAACACTAGCAAGAACCTTACAGTTTGAATTGTTGGAATAGGCACATCTAAATCTTAAATGTTTTAAATTTTGAATGAACTTTTTTAATTTTATTTATATTTTTTTTATAAAACGGACTCCAAGCCGTAGAACCATATACTAAGAGGGATCTTACATAAGCATTAAAAAGTAGGATATGCGTATGGTAATCCTTAAACTCTCTTGAAGATTTAAGAATAAATCCAAGCATTCGATAAGCTTTAGATGTTACGTAGTCAATATGATATCCATAACTTAACTTTTGATCAAAAAAATACCCAAATCTCGAACTTCAGAGACTCTAGACAACACCGTATTCTGTAAGTTGTAGTCGAATGATATAGCTTTTCTCTTTCATGTACATGATATAGTGCTTTATTTGTTTATGTTTAATTTTAAAAGCTTATGTTAACAGTAATTCACCAAGCTTTCGAGATCTTTCTGAAGTAAAACGCAGTCCTTATGAGATTCGACAAGTTTAAATGTCATCATGTCATCAGCATAAAGTAAAACGCTACAATTATGACTATATTTGGTTACGTCATTAATAAAAATATTAAATAATAACAGTCCGTGATGAGAACCCTGAGGCACCCCGGAAGTGACAGGAACAAATGACGAACAATAACCCTCAACAGCTACGGCCTGATAGCGGTGCCTCAAATAGGATTCAAGCCAACGGAGCAAATCACCATGTATACCTTAAGCACTATGTTTTTTACTAACAAATTAGGAGAGATCCTATCAAACGCTTTTGTAAAGTCCATGTACACAACATCCACCTGCCCACCCATGTCCATTGTCGTTGTGAGTTGATAAGTCAGTTCATAAAGGTTTGTTTCAGTCGATCTACCATCGATAAATTCATGCTGTTGGTGATGTATGATCAATAGTCTTAAAACATAATATAACTCAACATAAATATATTTTTCGAATAATTTTGCAATAGTGCATAGTTTAAAAATAGGTCTATATATTAATAAATTAGCGACACACGTGCGGCTTCGTCCACCTGAACGATACTTATATTTATTTTAAATTTACGTTCAAAATATTTGAAATTTGAATTTACATTCAAAATATTTATGCAAATAGACTGTTGTTAGCACTTTTGAACCGTCAAATGACAGTTGCTCTGTTTAATGTCAATGGTACAATTAAATCATTGCATAAATTGGGATATATCCTGCATCACATTCAATAGACATTAATTTCATGCATTTTTAGCTAAGAGCGAGAAGTACTACTGCGAGAAGCGAGAAGTACTACTATTGTAAGTAGTTCTACTATTGTAAAGCTTATTATAATAAGCTTTTCAAATTAGTATTGTTTTTAAAGTGACTATAAATGTATGCAGTGACAAGATTTGAATACAGTTGCTGAATTCTGTTATAGTTACATATACCCAGAACCATAAAAGATTTAATCACTCTTTGGAGGCGAAAACTTAGCGTCACAAGCTTATCTTTATTTCTTGTTTCTATTATATACCTGTGACAGACATATGTTTTTACTATAACGTTCAATATGTTGTCGTACAAACAGAATATAATATATATTGTAAAGCAAATGTAGGAATTCCTCGTCCACATCTTTAAATCCAACTCGCAGAGAATTTCGAGCTCTTAGATTATAAATATGTAGCTCTGACGGCTCTTTTTTGGAAAATAAATATTGAATTTTTATCTACAGCCTTGCCCCAAAGCAACAAATTAAATAAATTATTTGAGTATATTTAAAAAAGTTTATTGATTACATTGGTATGATTATCTACAAATACTTTTACACACTTAATAAATCATTTTGGAATTTTATTTAATTTTCTTCGTAAAATGTGTTTTATTTAGTTAAATGTTATATCTATCTAGGTAAGCGGTAGACACGCGCGTGAAGACAGACAGACAAGTGAAAATGTTGAAATTCTATTCTCTACATTTGAAAAAATACTGTTTATTTGGAATTACAAGCATATGTTTTAATTTTATTTTTATGTTTAGACAATAACAATATATAAATACATGTAGGACAAAAATATATTAATACAAGTAGCACAAACATTACTAAACCGTTCGATGAAATGGCTCAAGGTTACACTACTAATATATTTTTTTATTATTAAAACGTTATGAAGCAATTTAAAAATATTGTATAAATCATTATAATCGGATTTAATTTAGTGTTTAAAAGATTGGGATATTTTGTTTAGTTAAAGCTAGCTAAGACACAAGCGGGTCCCTAAAATAAGAATAAAATACCAAACTCTATTAATTTTATCGGCTTTATATTATATTTCTTCTTTTTAATCAATTCATGACACTCAATATGATATTGATCTTAAAATAAAATTGATAAGAGTACATAGGAAATTTAAGATTTATTATTATAATACTACGTAAAAAGTGGATAGGATAGTGGGAACTTGGGAAATTAGTATAAAGCCACTCTGTTGCGTTCCCCACTTTCAGTCAAATTTGAGGCATTGAGTGTTGAGTGCATAGCGGAATGCGTGGCGTAGTTCTACACCGCGCTTTGCCTTGTTACCAGAGCGAAGAAATGAAAGTATTAAATATTTAATTTGAAAATATAAAATATTCCATGTCTTTCAGTCGGGAACGAACCCACTTTCGCATTTACAGTCACATGCTAGTGCCCCTACACCACTCAATTAGGCAATTATTATTATAATTTACAAAAAGGAATCGTTATAATTAATCATTAATTTCATCGTTACTATTGCGCTCCTGAAGAAATTGAAACTTCTACAAGAAAAGTTGGCCTAATTTACGATCTTACTTACAGCGCTGAAAAGAATTATACGTTGAACATTTCTTTTATATTTTTTCTTCTCCTTAATAACAATCGTAACACTTTATTTTAAAAATGCTATAGACACTTACTGTGTAATATTAACTCACACTAAAGTCTTTATTTTTTTTTTGGTTCCGTATCTCAAAAAGTACAAACGAAACCCTTATTTACTTAATTGTCTTGTATTTACTTCCTGGTACTTTGTCATTTTACACATGCCGTTCACATATTCACGTAAATCACCTTAGGTATATCAAGGATAAGGGTAAAACTTGGTAACAGTTTCAAAAAACATTGTAAAGCAATTTTCCTAGCAGATGACTAAAAATAATTTCGTGAATACCTTACCGCGAAACTAGACTCCGACCACAATTTAAACTTTATGCAGCTTTATATGGGCTTTACTATGTTGCTAGGAAAGTAAAGCAAAAAGTATAGCGAGTGGTGTTGCTATTTGCCTAAACATTTCATACTATTTTATTTTTGAATGAAAGAAGAATTTTCGTAGCAACACAACTTCTTGTTAGAGTATTCAATTAGCTTAATTATTTATTTTGTAATTCACTTGAAAATATAAAGAAATTATAAATTAGAAATTATCTACTTTATAATTTCTTTATATTTTCAAGTGCAACACAAAGTGTGATTAATTGTAGCAAAACAATGTGTTATTAGATATATGCCTAATATATGCTATTTAAAAAACAACTCATCCTTAATTCAATCAACTTTGTAATCAATTTTATCATAGTAGCACAGGGGCATAAGCTTGTGAATGTAAGCGCGACAGGTTGCGGCTTCGATCCCCATGAAAAGTAACTGTGTGAAATATTTATAACTTAATTTTTTATGCTCTCGTAACATGCCTTGTTAAGACTGCAACAAATTGAATCCGCGAAAAATTACTTTAATTTTTTTTAAAAACGCTCTCTCTCTCAGCTTTACACTGTATCCCGCACGAGGCAAGGTAGGCAGAGGGAACTCGGGAACCTAGTGTTAAGACACTCCGTTCCAATTCCGTTCCCCACTTTCCGCCGAATTTGAGGCATTGCGTGTTGAGTGGCGGAACTCAAGGCCGCGCTTTGCCTTATTACCAGAGCGAAGAAATGAAACATTAAATATTTAAATTGAAAATATTAAATATTATCCTCGAATATTAATCCTCGAGTGGGGATCGAACCCAGAACCTGTCGGTTACAGTCACACGCTTGTGCCGCTGCGCCACGACTGGCCTCAATTTTAAAAACTGTTACCAGGTTTTGCCCTTATCCTGATGTATCTAAGTAATTAACGTGTATAGTATCTAAGTAATTAATGAGCTATATTTTATTTTTTTACAAATCAATAAATTACTTTGCTAGTATTATTGCAATATATTCAATAAGATATTATAAAACATAATTATATAATATTTACTATATATAATTGAGAACCTGTAACGTTGTGGTTTCGATCCCTAATCGAGAAAATGAGATATTTAATATTTTTATTTCTCCGCTCTAAGAACAAGGCAAAGCGCAGCGTTGAGTTTCGCCGCTTAATATGCAACGCCTTGAATTCGGCGGAAAGTGAGGAACGAAATGTCTTATCACTAGGTTTCCAAGTTCTTTCTGCCTATCGTGCAATGTGCCAGATACAGCGAGAAGCTGGAAAAAACAAACTAAATAAAAGGGAACTTGTAACTACGATACAGGAGATACAAAATTGATATTTACTTTGTCAAGCTACAACATTTCCGCAGAAGTTAGCGTTAACAAATAATACATCAAAGAAAATAAAATACTATAAACAATTTCATATTGCATAAATTATTATTATATTATATTAAATGTCCGTCTGTCCGATTATTTGTGCACACCTTCTGAACTACTGCACCGATTTAAATCAAACTTTTTTTCTTATGTAGCTATTAGACCTGGTCGGGATGAAATTGAAGATCTGGAACATATGAAGAAGAACCAGAACAATATATTGAAATGCGCTCAACTACAAGAAATAATGAAATGCCACCTTTACAAAAGTCATTACTTATCACAAAAGAATTTTCCATTTATACATTCCTGTATTTTTAAGCTTTCCAAAAAGAGCGTACGCGGTAGCCTTCATTCAAAGTATGTCTAAAGAAAAGAATGTATGTTTATTTTTGTTATTTGTTAGTTGAATACTGCACACAGCTGCAGAGTTGCACATAATTTAAAAAAAAACCCAGGGTTATTACCATATTACCTAAAAAAAATGAATTTCCCTTTTATTTACAAGACTAAAATTATGATTTTCTACATGGTAAATCAAATTCAATACATTTACTTTATTTGATATTTAAAATAAGATTATTAATATATGATAATACATATATCATTTGCTGTAGTTAAAAGTATCAAAACGGCTGATTGAACCGAATCATAGAAAAGCATGAATTTACCAAGTACAAATCTAAAATCAGTATTTGGTCCTTTTACTTTTAAATGCATGCTACATAGGCAGTTATATTGTAACAACAAATCGTAAATACAATAAAAACTAAATTTGGCAACAGTCAATTTACAAATCAGTCGTGATTTTTATATAATAATATAAACAAAATATTAAACATTAATCCTTTGTACATTTATAAACCTATGAAAATCTAATTGCCAGGCTACTAACAATGAATTATGATGCTACAGTATTTTCCTTTCTTAAGGGGTTCTTAAGAAAGAAAGGAAAATAAACACACACACACTGTGTGTGTGTGTGTTCATGCAAATAAAGCCACTCACACAAACACGCATCTTTCCACACACGCACAAACCTCAAACACACATACACTCATGCAATCTTTTTGCCCGTATTTTTTAACTATTATTTAAAATTAGGTTGCAAAGAAAATAAAGAGATATTGATAAAAAGAATATGGTTTAAAAAGCATGGAGATTGTGCGATGTCATTGTGTTGTAGTTTTATTTAATTAAGTTATATGTAAGAAATGATTGACTACTAACTTACGTCTAGAAGTATCCTTTTCAATATCAGATTGATGTTTGGTAATTAAGAGACTAAAAGAGCCTTTTCAAAAAATAATTTTCCAGTTTGATGATGCTGCCGCTCGAATATTTGAAGTAGTCCATGATGGTCATCGACTACTTTGATTGTGGGGCAATTACAATAGGTAAATTCTCCTTGCCTCCTCGTCTCTGTTTGTTATCTTTGCCAATACCCATGTTGATATTTTTTTCCTCCAAATAGACACGAAACGTTCATTTGCCCGGCGAATGAAGGTAGTTTATGCATCTTCTATACGTCTTCATAGCACAGCAACAGTGATATGCTGGTGTCTAAGGCCCTCTTGGTGTTCTTAGTCTGGATGATCACTATCGACTTGTCTGTAAGTCGCTGAGTTACATTGATGGACAGGGGGGGTGAGATTTCCTCATTTTCTTAAAACTTCCTGATAGGTTCGCTTTTTCTGCTTGCCTATGGACCTAGTATATGCGCTTAGGGAATCTGCTGGAAACATCCGTGTAACTTGATCTTCTCTGAAAAAGTGTCGTCTGTAAAGTGGAGTAGATTCCGTTATGAACATCATTGAGTGCATAGGTCTTGTCCAGTGGATGCCTGAGTCTTTAGCTCTGATGATTCCATAGGCTTATTCATAAAGTCCTCGGCTGCCTCATAATAACTGTCGGCAATGAAATTATTGACCATCAGATGGTCTGCCATACCATAACCGAGGACGCCGTTTGCCTTTTGTATATTCAGTAGTTTTCAATGCTTCTAGATGTTTGGTGGGATGTTGAATCGTATATTCAAATACGAAGTTATGTTTCTCACTGCAAGCTGACATAGGGGATCTGACGGTTTCCCCCTCAGATATTCCAGTTTATTATTTCCGTACATGGCCGATTTCTCTTATTCGAGTGACCCTTGTAGCAGATCTTATTGTTAAGTTTCATTAGAGTTATTTGACTAGTTTTTAGTCCCAAGTGATATACTGTCGTCTAACAATGAAAGGGGCAGGAGCGCGTTATCATAATTAGCCTAGGGCGATTAGAAGTCATGATCAGGCGCTGCTTTTTATTTATATATTTCGAATGTCGAAGTAAGTCGAACAAATTATATAAAAAATGGGTTCCAACCGTGAATCCTAAGAAACAATTTCGCTTGTTTTTTTTTCCTTTTAGTTTTATGCAGTAGGGAATTCGTTTTGTATATTTTCCTTGCTAAGCATTTTATTTCATATATATGTGCATTAATACATTACATATAAGAAAAATGTTTTTTAAACAGTTTCTCTCAAAGGAATACGAAACTGCTTTCAAATATATATGTTTAGAACCATTTTTGTTTAATTTAAAACAAATAAAAATTATATAAAGTATTAATTAACAATACTTTTTTATCTAGTTTTGCATATATCGCCCTTAATGACACAAAAAAATATTATAAGGATCGACGTTAAGGCTTAAACTAACAATATTAATATTATAATACGTTGTTGCATTTTATTACAAAAATTACAAAAAAATATACAATTTTCCCATGTATTTTAAATGATACCATTAGACATAATTATGATTGTTGTAAAGAAATATTAGATCACGAACGGAAATCTGTTAAGTAAATTATCCCGTAGTTAAAGCGGGCGAAGCCGCGAGTGGGTCGCTAGTTAATAATAATATAATATATAAACTTTCTGTTCTATAATAAATTTTAACTTTAACAAGAAATTTAATGTAATTATTAAACATGTATGCAGTGGAAGTGGCTTTGCTTAGCATCACAAGCTAGTCACCATGTATGTAGATAGTAATACAAAAGCGTAACAAGTAGTTCTTTGTATAGTTGAAAGTTAAATTGGAAAACTTATGTTATATATATAAATTGTTTTGTAGTTCATCTGCTGCTACAGAAGGAGCGAAGTTTATATAACTAGAAATAAGAACATATGCTAAAATGTTATTCTTGCAAGTTAATTTGCAATAAAATACAAAAGATTTTGTATACACGCGGCAACATTATACATATTCGCACTTTGCTTTAACCTATTAATTTAACTTTTTTTAAAATAAACACAAATCATAACAAAAGTGTTCAATGATGAACATCTTTTAAAAATTTTAAATAGAAAATTTACTATCGTATTTTACTACAAGTACTAAAGCATATAAATATATAAATAAAAATAGTTATTTAATTTAATTTTTCCTACAATATTTTTTTACTGTGAATACAAGTACTACATGAAAACCCATTACTTAAACATTTGAGAGCGCAGTCTGACAATAGAACTAAAGGAAGTCGCACTTGCCACTGTTCACATTCGCGAGCACGGAATTTAAATGAACTAACGCTCACCAACAGAATACTAGCTTTTGTTACACTGAAATATATTACCACTAAATAATACCAAATAATAACAGAAGTACAAAATTACCATTACTTATATTGTATTGTATTGTCAGTTATAAATTTATTAATGTAGCCTAAATTATTATGGATTTGTCATGTGAATTTAATATTGCAGATCTATTTAAAAATCGCAATCGTTATTACTTTCATCGCTATTCGAGAAAATATTAACAACATTATAGTTACCCCATGTATGTATGTTATTGAAATTGGAGAGTTCACACTCAATGAGACAAAAATATCCATCCATTTAGTTTCTGAGAAATATGTACATACATACTGGATATAACTCGGTCGATGGTTCAAAGGCGTTCTATGGATATACGAGTTCAGTACCAATTTATTTCAGCTCTATTTTCTTCTCAATTAATCTCAATATTAAGCCTTTTATATCATATTATGTCTGAAAAATATCGATCTCAAAATATTACTTGCGTGGTGGAACATATTACCGCAATTTGCCTTGTTACCAGGCCAAAGAAATTAATATATGTTAAATATTTCATTTCCTCGAGTGGAAATCGAACCCACAACTAGTTGTATTTACAGTGACGCGTTCGTGTCCCTACACTATGACAGCGCTCACCTATAATGTCAGTATAATTATATTTTGAAAGCACAAAGGGAAATAATTTTAATGCTTTAAGCAGAACAGAATCTTTTAATTCTTCTTAGCTCTGCACTGTGCACTCACAAGCTTATTAAAATTCTAAAACCCTGAAACTTACACACTGTTAAACGTAGAATTTATAACCAGAACAAACTTTACGGACGGCACCGTCAACCGTGCCTAAATATTTGAAAGCGTTTGATTTTGACGCAAAAGGAAAAGCTAACAGTATTTTTTTACAACTACTTAAGTTGTTTTATATTTTGACATGCTTTTTGTTTTTCACACATTTTTTGTGAAATATAGATACGTCGATGTATATTATCATGTGAATTCATGTAGAAGCCTTGAGCGTTTAAAAATATTACAAAAGCTAAACTGAAAAATATATTAGACCTACTTTTCTTTTTTCTAACGTCAAAATTTATTTTTAATTGAAAATATTACAAAAACAATAATCAGACAACATAAGCAACTGAAATAATGTAACACGTTTAAAATTTTAAAATATTGTCAATAGGAATACTGAACAATCAATGAATTTTATGATTATCCAGCAATCGTCGAGATGATAAAACTGTCCGCCGCTAAGCCATTTGGTCCTTATATGGATTCAACATTTCAAAGTTGAAATAATAATGTAATTATGAACATACCTGCAATATAAATTAATGATCAAGTTACACCATATATAAGATTTCTTCATTGAACATGAATAAAATGAATACGGACTATTGGTACTTCTGGAGATAGGACCGGTCCACTTTCACTATATAAGCCAGCATAGCACACTAAGTCCACTTAGGACTTAGTGTGCTATGCTGGCTTTTCTTTTGTCTCTTCGTTCCAGGTATATTGATCATGACATATTAAAATCGATTCCAAGATCCATGTGTCGCAACACGGTGCCGCTGTAAAGGCCAACAAAAGTTACGCGAGCGAAGCTTTCCAAAACAAAATAAAAGAAACGGCTCTGGCTCGAAACGTCAAAAATGTTTAATAAATAGCATTTTCTCTTGCCAAACTATGATTCTAACCAATTATCTTTGGGTAGCAGTACGGTGGTCCTAAGCCAAATGTAT
Source organism: Eueides isabella (assembly GCA_019049475.1). Taxonomy (NCBI): domain Eukaryota; kingdom Metazoa; phylum Arthropoda; class Insecta; order Lepidoptera; family Nymphalidae; genus Eueides; species Eueides isabella. Next base: position 7,872,718 of record CM032386.1, on the reverse strand, counting down.
CAAAGATATGTCTTGCATGAACTCTTAGCTTTTAGGACCTAAAAAACCTTAAGTTCAAGAAGTTCAGGTACATGGGATCGGTTATGCACGAGTCAGGCAGGCATCAATCATGATATCTATGGCATGATAAGCGCTGCTTGGGTCTAATTGTAAGAGGTCGGACGGATGATGGATATGGGGCGTAACGCGGTCTGGCTGCATACAAAATGCATTAACTCGTTTCATTAACTCATGTCATTAACAGGGTAATTTTCGATGTCAGTAACGTATAAGCCCCAAAAGCGTTACCTCACATGGTATGGTCGAGACGAACGACGGCCGCAGGAAACTCCCGGACGCTCAAGAAAACGCGAGTAGGATGTCATGATTCAGGACATAGAGCCAACGGTCTAACCACTGAGGACGTCGGAAGTTGTGCAAAGTGGAGTAGGTTGAATTCCTATTTGATTGATTTGAGTTGCCTGCGGCCGGCGCCCGTCTCGGCCATACCATATGAGGTAACGCTGGCAGGCAGACCCTGGAAACACCAGGAATAATGCCAGCAAGACGAAAATTCATTATCATAACTTATTTAGATGAATAATTTTAACAAAAAAATTAACTGTGAAGTAGACACATACTATATGGTATATTTTATATAAACAAGAATATTTTGTGGACTGTATCATATATTAGGTATAGGAGAAGGTGGTAATGTGGCCCCTCCAGGTATTATGGCCCCCTTTGATATTTTATACTTACAATCACGGCGTCTAGTGAATTCTTATTTCAACTGAACATCAATATGACAACGTTTAAATAATATCAAAAAAACCCGAGCGAGAGCAGCACAGATTTGTGTTATACGAACTAGTTTAAACTTACAGTGACAAAAACTTTTATCTTGTGACGCAATTAATTCAATAATTTTGTAAATATTAAGTTATTGCTACGAAGAGACGTACATCGTATTCGATTAACGTTTTCTAACAGGATTTTAAAGGTAAATATACAAAATATTCGACGTTTTATATTTATTGAGATTTATTAATAGAATCCACCATGTTGATAATTTGGCCCCCTCATATTGAGTGTCTTATGGTCCCGGTATTACATATAAGAATGATTTTCAAATATTTTTTTGTGTCCAGATGCTTAGACAACGTTTATTGTTCCCAGTACCAAAAAGAACGAAAAACTTAGGATCTTGACCGAATGAAAAAGGCTATCGAAGCTGTGAGAACAATAACTATGGGCTACAAAAAGGAATAAAAAACTTTTTCTGTAAAATTATATATATTAAATCAACATTAAAACGTATGGTAAAGGATTCTCAAGAATCATTGGAGTTACTTGAGCATACGCCTTTTGGTAGAAAACCAATAGTGCCATCAGACTTAGAAAAAAGCTAGTGGAATACCTTTTATTCATGGAAGTTAGATACTATGGCCTTACTAGGATGGATATACGAAAACTGGCCTATCAACTGGCATTGAAAAATAATATAATATTTCAGCAGCAGTTTCCACAGTTAAAGAGCCAGAACACAATGTTGTTTTACCACAAGACATTCTATCGATCCCTGAGGCTAAGATTAAAATATCAAACCGAGGAAGAAAAGCAACCACAGCAAAAGTACTAACGTCTTCACCCTATAAAAATCAATTGTGCGAATTATTGTGTTCATTAGAAAATTGTGGACGTGGACGTGGACGCGGACGCGGACATGGACTTGGACGTGGCCATCTGAGCAGCTGAGAGGATAGAGAAGATGACGCCATATCTAGTAGTAGCTCAGATAATGAAAAAACCGACTCTACTGAATATGATGAAAATGTCCGTCCTTCACAAGTACCTAACGACTCAGATACATTTTGTATATTTTGTGACACCCGTTATTCCAGTGACAGACGTGGAGACGAATGGGTTCGGTGCCAGAGCTGTAACTTATGGGCTCATACCGACTGTACAGGTCCTGAAGGTGAATGTCATATCTGTGATTGTTGTCGTTAAGTGCAATACATTTAATTTGGCCCCCGGGGTGCCATATAACCCTCACTTGATGGCAAACTGTTAAATTATGTTTTATTGGAATACATACGTTTATTAAATACATTTTTTTTTTGGAATACATACGTTTATTAAGTCACTTTTTTTCAATTCCATGGTAGATCATATATAGGTAAATAAATATGGAAATAGGTAATATATTATTTATAATTATATTTCTTTTACTTTTTACGTAAAAACAAAGTGTGGGGCCATATTACCACCTTCTCCTATACTAATAATGATTAAACATTTAAAAATATCTTAAATATATTTTTTTTATTTGTAAAAAAATATATTTATTATTTTTTGTTATCTCTGGAACTAGATGCGTATGTATCTATGTTGTTGACTTTCATGAAGGATATAGAATTTTGAGATAACTTTAAACAAACTAAAGAGTTTAAGTTCTCCGCTTTTGAAAAATATTTAATTTATACTCCACTCTTAGTGTTTACGTTATATACTATAGGTATATTTAGCCTTCTTTGATACATGGACTATTTAATACTATTATTAAATATAGGTACAAAATGATGCAATAGTCTTTATCGTAATAAAATAAACCCACTTAACCGGCCCTGCCGTTTACCCGCCAACCGCTTACTGCAGCGCACGTAGAAAGCGCTAAAGGTCTACCATATTTGCACGCCACGTTTTGCGTTGTTACCAAAGCGAAAAAAAATAAATATTAAATATTTAATTTCCTCGAGTGGGGATCGAACCTACAACCTATCGCGTTCAGTGACGTGAGTGAAGTGATTTTAAATAACATAAAAAAACAACTCTATAAAGTTGTTATATATTAGTAGATACTGGGTAACTATTAAATTCGCGTGTAGTAATTTTATTAATATATGTAGGTAACAATATATCCTTTTAAAATTATACTAAATGAAAACGTCAAGAAAATTATACAATTTATAAAGGGTCTGCCATAAGCCCGTTTTTCGCTATTTACTGCAGATGACCATTGTTTGCAGTCGAATGGTTTCAATTGTAGGATTGTAGAAAAAAATACTTGGACCCTAATAATACTATATGATTTTACTGCAGATTATTTTCATGTTCTCTTCTCAAGTTTAATAACCATAAATCCAAAATTTTATAGCAAAATACATAGTCTGAATTGAATACTGTTTTTTTTATATTAACGAATAAAAAAAATATTTATCTTTTTTGCTTATTTCACAATTACTATTTTTTTATCTATGAAATTTGAATTTCTAGTGAATTAAAAGTATATTGGGCGCGCGATGCCACATCGCGACCATGTTATTAATACGAAACTGAATATTCAATTCCTTTAATTCTACATTGAATGTAGTATTTATACACCAGAAATATAAAACATGTATTCATTTTCCGGAAAATAATTGTACAATTGCGCTCATAGCGATTAAAATAAATCATATTACTTGCTCCGAATTATGATAAATATTATTAATCCGGTTAAACTTGTTTCATTTAAAATGTGTAATAATCGCGATAATTAGAGATTTTAATACCAGTATGAACTGCAACTTCTCTTTGGAGTCTTTTTGTCAGATTGTTCGCTTGTCCGGAAGTCCGTTCGCCTATTCTGTTCTTGGTCACACTTTTCACTTTCGGATACACTAGGCTGGCAAGGTTACGTATTATGATTATATTGGTGTACACACATTTATATATAATTTGTCTTTTTTTTTCAGCTTCACGCTGTATCCCGCACTAGGCAGGGTAGGCAGAGGGAACGGAAGTAAAACCTAGTGTTATGACACTCCCTTCCACTTCCGTTCTGCACTTTCCGCCGAATTTGAGGCATTGCGTGTTGAGTGGCGGAACTCAACGCCGCGCTTTGCCTTATTACCAGAGCGAAGAAATGAAACATTAAATATTTAAATTGAAAATATTAAACATTTCATTTCCTTGACTGGGGATCGAACCCAGAACCTGTCGGTTACAGTCACACTCTTGTGCCGCTGCGCCACGACAGGCCTCTTTACTTCATAGGATCATTACTATAGTAATTTGTCTAATATTTATATATTGTATACTAATATTACATGTTTATAAAAGTGTTGCTCACAGCTTCGAATCAAATAAAAGTTAAATAATAAAAGGTTAAATAATAAATCACTAAGAAAATAAAACTGTACAACACAAAAATAGCTAAACATGAAAAATATTAAAATATTTTTTCAGATAAGCTTTATATGAAAATAATTCGGCAACACAAATATGTGAGATTTGTTTATATAATATTCTTATATGATAAATTAAATTAAATGATTATACTCGAATTTTGAAAATATTTCATAGATGTTATAAATAATCTAAATGTACTTAATGATTTTTCAATAATGTCTATTTGTGAAACAAAACTGATTTTATTTATTTATTTTATTTTCATTTACAATAATATATATTAATATTTATAAAACTTTTTTTTATTTTGTTAATATAAAAAAATCAGTATTCTATTCAGACTATGTAGCTTTGCTATAAAATTTTGGATTAACAATATTTCTACATTAACAATATTCGTCGTCGTCTTAAGCTCGATTTGGCTTCAGACCACTTCATATTCCTAAGCACATTAAATAATATAAAAATATACATCTAAAAACCTACAAATTATAAAAAAAACTTAATTAAGAATTGCCAGTTTATAAGAGATTGTAAGGTAGGATGAGGAAAAGACGACGAAATATTTTTAATTCCGTTACAGCATGTTCATTTTTTGATAAAGATATGTTTTTATTTTTGTTACATTTAAAATAAATTTAGATTGATTTATTTTTGGACTATAAATCTTTTATTAAGTATTTTATATTATGTGTATTTGCGTTTTCGGTATTACATTAATGAATCCTGGGAGTATATAGTGTAGAGTCCTTTTACCATATAAGTTAATAACCTCAGTTTATATAATATAAACAATATTAAATCTATTTTAATTCGATCTTTTAAATATTTGTGTTTTTTAAAGTTTCTGTTATAGTCAAAAGAATTTTTCCACAAGTAAAACATATTTTACTTTTTTGTACCGATAATTCATTATTTATTATTTTACATATCTTTCTAAGGCTTTAATAATCTGATCGACTTATTTGTAAGATGTACGTATAAATTCTTATCTAATAGAATATTGTGTTTCAAAGCTAAATGTTTAATAATATTATTTGCCGTTTGTAGAGATGAAAACACTTTGTGTAGTTCTTCCACATTTTCCTTTTCTATATGTAGTAGTCATATTATTTCTATATTTTTACTATATTCTTTTCGCTCGAAATCATTTAAACGTTGTTCTAATGCATCAATTTTATTATCTTTTTTTTTAATTTCTTCACGCTGTATTCCACTCACACGATTTGGTAGGAACTTGAAAACTTAGTGTAAAGTCACTCCGTTCCGCATCCCATTTTCAATTTAATTACATATTTCAGCAATGAATATAGATATAGTACATTATGTTTTTTTTTTAAACTACAATGATAACATAGGGCTTTGTTTTGTTTAAAGTGTTGCACTAGACAACAGAAGAGAATGTACAGTACAATCCAATATTACACTAAATGTATTTTTAATCCAATATAATTCGTTTTATCATTTCAATGTAGTCATACACATTTTAAGGCACATTGTCCAAGAATATTACAAATAATGAAACTGTTATTTTTAGTTTTTGGTAAGAAGACAAGGCCTCGGCATTGAGTTCCGCCACTCAACACGCAATGCTTATAAAATTCGGCGGGAAATGGGAAACGGAGTATTTTATCGCTAGACCGCAAATACCAAAGTAGGCGAAGAGAATCGCCTACTCTGGTATTTGCGGGAAAGAGTAAGAAATAAGTTATTAAAAGAACCAAATTTAGGTACCGCTAGAGAAATAATCTTTCCTAAACGCCTGCATATAAAAACAAAAAGAAGACCGTCTACAAAACGATTAATTCTGTGACAGACGAGTTGACGACAGCCTTATCGATGGAACATTGTTATTTGTCTTGTGGAAAATACGCAAGTCAGCTGAGATCCTCTGAATAAATTGCTTTTTGGAGACTATTCGCGCATACATATATTTATATTAAAGACATGCATTTTACAGAAGGAACATACGGGTAATACTTAACGATCCAAATATTAATTTTAAAATTTCTCACCTTTATCTAACTTTTAAAACGTTCTTAATATAAAAACAACTTAACACTTTTTCACTGCACACTACTTCAGGTTTCTAATGTATTACTATTCAGGGTAGGGTAGGGCAGTGTATCAGTAATTAGAAATCACAGCCCATTCATTACGAAAGGCCACAAACGTGCTATTGTAAACGCGACGTGGGTTCGATTGTCACACGTGGCAATTACGTATGAAATATTACACTCTTCTCTCTCTAAATCAAGCTTTGAGTTTCAACACAAAACACGTCTTAACATTAGGTTCCCAGATCCATAATGCCTGATTTGTAGGATACAACGTTGGGCTAAAAAAAACAAGAGGATGGAAATTTGGGGCCACTCACTTTGTAGGTCAAAAGGCTTAGTTGGAGGACAAGCCCAATTTCTTTTGAAACGTCAAACCAATGCATACATTAAAACTTTACACTCTGCTCAATCCTGCACTGCTTATACTCTTAAGCCAATCAACATTCTGTTCAACGTGGGCTTTACAATGTGAAACATACATCGTCAAAAGTAGCATAGCTTTTTTCACTATCTTTTAAACATATACGTCGTTAGCGTATGCATAACATTTTTCACTATCTTTAAAAAAATATACTTAGAAAATGTGTAATAATTTTAACGAAGCAGAAAATTTTATAAGTTTTCTAAGCAAGTATTTTTCTTTTCCAAGCTTGGATTAACAGTATAAAATTAATAAAAATTGTACGATGTTGTTTATAAATATTATGATATTAATATAATAATCTCTTATGCATAGATAGCTACATGATGTCGTCGGTACTATGACTTCGTAGTCACAGCCGAAATCTTTGCCAAACTTTGTTTATCGTCTGAATTCCATTTATGACTTCGTTATTTTCCTATTCTAGAGACATAAAATGTCATCTATAAGAGGAGCCAAGCTTTTATCTCCATATGTACTCAGATAAGGAAAAATAATGAGCGGACTTATATGGATCGATGGAAGATTAACTTGTTATTGTAGTAAGCTAATAAAGGCGTAATATTATATTAAAAGGTATTTACGAAGCTACACATCTCGCCGGAATAACTTGTTAAGACAGTTTTATATGCTCGACTTGTGATACCAATTTGTTCATTTATTACTCTTCTTTTGTTTTTGTTACGTCTTGATTAATGAAAATAAAAGTAGTGCGACGTTAGATGTTATATATAACATCAAACTAGAATGGAACTACTTTATATATATGTTTATACTGTTTAATAAAATCCAGATAGGATATATAAATAAATGTTATGTGAAAGGATGTATAAATGGGTACAAAAAATATATGGTTTAATGTTGACCCGCTCTCATTATGTGAGTCTTATTATATTTTATGAAACCCTCATGCATGCTTCAGGGGGCCGTAATGTGCCTGAAAATACACAGAGCCTTATTAACTACGTACCACTACCCATATACCTGCGCTAATATTTATTTAGGTTCTTTGTTTATTGTAGCTATTTGCTCTATATGAAACGTAATATTCTTTTGAGCTATTCCACGTACAGTTTAAAAAATATAACTTATATAATTTAATGTTTATTTATATGTTTGTACTATTTTGTTTCATTTTAATGTTTCACTTCTGATGTGTTAAATTTTTTTAATTACTTTTGGTTTTAGATAGAAAACATTTTATAATTAAAGAACTAAAATGATCTGTGACATGTTTTATTTTCAATGTCAACGAATGCTATCCAATTCTATTTAAATTTGAGTCTAATTTATGCCTATAGAATATTTTTTTTATAAAAATATTACCAAAACATCTTAAAGAGGATGTGTAAAGAAAAGTTTTGACGTATTATTTCATAGTTTTATATATTAGTATCAATCTGTTGATTTTTTCTATGCTTAAACTATAAATCGTTGCTCGAAGGGTTCCGTTTTTATCTTTTGATATATAGAGCTCTAAGAACGAAGCAGATGCTGTTACCTTACTTTACTATGCACCAACTTCAAAATAATACGTACACAGTCACCAGACTATAACTCTGTGGTGATACTTGAAACTAGCTCGTAAAATATTAATACGATTTACATTTCATTAACTAAATATTAAATCACATTAGGTTAAAGTTTTAACAGACCATTGAAACATTGAACGGGATTAGATGCGAATATGAGCAAAATAGTCTTTGAAGTGAATGCAAGCGTCGTAAAAGTTTCCGCAGTCACTCGCCCAATCTCAAATTAAATCTGCAACGAGTCTGATACTGTTACTCGTTCTATGAAGTTATTGAGTGCACCAGTATTATACGCTGTACAGATATATTTTACCAGACTTGTGACTTTAATGTGTTACAATAATTTCATATGAAATATTGATCTGTCTTACGCAAGCAATTACAATATTAAACAGCAAACTGCAAAAAACAACAACTAAATAGTGTGGTATTATTTATTAATTTATAATATTTTTTTTGTCAAACATAGTTCTACTTATAATAGGTCATTAATAACGACAAAATATAAAGCTTTCTCATGAATCTGCCCCTAAGAGTAAAATAGAAAATCTGAACAGCTTCACACGCCACCGTACAGTATTTTCAATTTTATAAAAACAATATAAGCAAATTCACACAAAAAGCTTTTTTACAACCATACAACGTCAGAACGCAACGACTAGTCACTGCTATGTAACAAATATGAGTATTTATGTACAATGTAATTATCTATTCAGAAAACAATATACATATATTGAACGTAGACAAATTATATTTATTTAATAATATTGTGCCTTTTAAGTACTAAGCCTAGTACCGTAAATTGAATTGTTAAGGTGGGTGTACCCACCTTAACAATTCAATTAGTGGTAGTATAATAAATAGATACTTTTGTGGTTATCGGCAGATTTCGTACGAACTTACTATGCAAAGAATTTAAATTAAGTATAAGTAGATATAAAACAGAAAGAATAGATTTAAAAATAGAAGTAGACACACAAACAGTTTGTAGTTTTATGTATAGGGCAATCTTTGAAGGCTAGAACTATTTTTTATTAATTTTCAGTGTCTACCGTCAACATAATCCCAAGTAAGTTTAGACTATTTATTTCTATTACTTTCTTTTCAGGTTGTCCGGAATGTAGTTGTCTTTTCCGGGTATACCTGTTCCACCAGAGTCGCCCAACCATGGATATCTGAAATTAAAAATTATAGCTTAGTTAACATTTAAAAGAATTACTTTTTAAAATTAGCCATTGCAATTGTTTGAGGCTTTTTAATTTTAGTACGTATTGTCATAGTTGACAGATCTGGTACGGATGCAGCGAACCGGCTTCAGAAGGCGCGGGCGGCGGGCGCGATACCAAGGCCCGCGGTGCCTATGATGTCTATTATCTTTATTAACTATTATAAAACGTATTAATGATCTGGGAACCGACTGATTTGGATTCACAATATTTGTTTGTATGAGATAGTCATATGGACTATTGAAAGAGGCAGTAATATATACTGAACGTTACGAATTCCGACGTAACCCGCTATATCTACGTCATATAAAACTTTTACTTATTTCCATTCGACTGTGCAGATAAAATTTGGCTAATAATTTAGTTACAAAATTAAAAAAAAGTCCGTACTTTTTTTCATAAAGAATTTTCCAATAAATTATTTTTAAGAACAAAATAATTTTAGTACATATATATTTTATGTTTATGTAATAAGAACTTTTACTACATTAATAGATAAGTATTTGAATATTATATATATATAAATAAAAACAAATATATATTTAAAAAATGATTTCTATATTCTACATTATTATTGAGATAATGTCAGCTTCACGCTGTATCCCGCACTGGGCAGAGTAGGCAGAGGGAACGGAAGTGAAACCTAGTGTTATGACACTCCGTTCCACTTCCGTTCCCCACTTTGACTTGAGATAATGATGAGTAATTTACTACAAATAATATAAATATATTCAAAACAAATAAAATATTATTTTATTTATAAAAAAATAAAATATTGTTTTGCTTACTGGTTGGGACATTCACTGCATGTCTCCATATAGCGTGTGTCGGTGAAGTTTGTATCTGGATGTTTGAAAGACAAGGCGCATTTGTTGGACAGGTTGCAAGGCGCAGGTGGTAAGTCTTTTTTGTCACATCGCCATGCCTCATAGTTGTTCAGTGCCTTAACAGGCTTGGGATCTGTCATCCAAGTCAGAGCTTGCGTTATCGTAACGAAGTGGACATCTTTCCTGAAATTTAAATGTAGCATTATATTTTAGTTTTCATTAGATACCCGTACATTATTATAAAATACAATTTAAAATTTATTTGAATATATAAAGGAAATAAAATAGCACAGTATTTTACATACGAGTAGATATTATCAAACAAATGGAAAGCAATCGACATCGAAGACGGAATACATGATCGAAGTTTAATTCGATATCCGCCAGTCGACCCATGCCTGATGCCAGAAGTAAGGTAGCCATCGCACGTTGGCAGAAGCAAACTCGCGGTACGTGAGTTACATACATTTCGACGTCAAATCGACGTCGCCAGCCTCAGAACATATTGGTCACGTAACTCAGCCAACTGCTTTCATTATCTCCCCCAATATTTAATTCTCCGGTAAAGCTAACAATTTCTTTTTCATTCTACTTAATCTAGTATCTATATAGTTTTTAAATTTAAATATAATTAATGAATTACTTAAATACCATATTTTATATTTATTAGGCAACGCATAAAACGTAACAATGTGATAGACGTAAATTAAAGGAATCTTAAATAATGTAAATGTGTTTATATTATGTTTTACTTTTATATACAATATATACGGATTACGATTATATATATAACTAAATTTTAAATCACTTGGAGTATTTATAATATAATAATTCAAATGATAATCAAAAGGCAATATTAATACACTGCCTCTTAATATTTTCAATTTAAATATTTAATGTTTCATTTCTTCGCTCTGGTACAAGGTGAAACGCGGCGTTGAGTTCCGCCACTCAACACGCATTGCCTCAAATTCGGCAGAAGGTGGGGAACAGAAGTGGAATGGAGTGTCTTAAAACTAGGTTCCCAAGTTCCCTCTGCCAACCCTGTTATGTGCGGGATAAAGCGTGAAGCTGAGTATTTTAATTTTGGTAATTACCTTTAATACTTTACTTATTTAATTAGAGGCTTAAAATAAAAGATATTTTAGCTGGATCCATTTTCAAAGGAGCAAAGTATTGTAGAAAGGACCCTTAAGTGTAGTATATCCCAGGTTTTCCGTTTAACTTTGAAATATTATACCTCTCAAAACACTAATGGGGCTTAATCTTTCTTTTTGTCGTTCTAAATTGTTCAAGTCTTACATGAATATTATGAAATTGACAAGATAAAAAAAATGCCGTCCACTGCAGTCGCTACTGTTGTTCATTGTTTCACTTGCTGCACAGTATGAGGTACTTAAAGTTTAGATTACGGTTAAAGTACATAGTTAAGTACATATTTAGAAAAGTTATAATTTGCAATTATACTCACTAAGATACCTTATATAGGTGTAATATATATTTAAAAATGCTCTTTTATCATAATACCCATACCGTAAATTATTTATTTGAGTGACATACAATATACACAGATATAGAGAATTGATACGAAATAGCTGAGTTTTAACACGTTACACCGTATCTAGTTTTATTTTAAAAATGGGCCAGTCACAAAATACGTGGCGCAATTTCAATTGCCACTCGCTTTAGAAATTGTCACTATTCGCCTCTATTCGAAGTGTTAGCTATGCGTTCATTATGTGACGTGCACATGCTTGTGATTTTTTTCTTTATTAGTGGACACTGATATCTACTTCATTCATATAATGGTTCATATTTCGAATTAATTAATAGTTGAAACTGTTGTATTTAAAATGTAATACCTTTATTACGAACCAATGATAAAAGTTTAAAATTAAAATATGCCATAATCAAATAATACGCGCGAGCTTGCCTCCAGGCCAGCTTTCAGCGGTCGGACTTCGAAGTATTATATGACCTGTTCTATATGACTTTTATAATAGGCAGGAAAGAACAATAATAATAAAAAAGACATTATTTCTTAAAATAAATAAAGATGAAAATTTGCTTGACATTTTCCACCCCCGACTAAAACAGAGAGGATTACATAGATAGATAGATAGATAGATAATAGATAGATATAAGTTAAGCGTGTCTTAGTTTATGTATATGTATAAGTCTATCTGTGTCTATCTCAAATGTTCCACATATTTTCAACTGTTTCTTCATTTTTTATTTTCTTTTCTTCTTCGTCTGCTTATCAAAAAGAAAGGTATAGGTTCTTTTTTATTTGAAAAATGACTGAATCGAGAATATTCTAAGAAAAAATATGTCTAGCCGTTTCGATGTTGTTGGCTTTTTTCTAGTTGCTGTTGACTTTTCTGAGTTTTTTGTATTGGAAGTACTTAATTGATCAACAATTATCTTCTCGTTAGTCTTTCTCAATATATATTACTTAAATCACTATTAAACATATTGCATATATTTTTTAAAGTAAAATAAATGATTGATTGACTGATTGATTATATATATATATATATATATATATATATATATATATATATATATATATATATATATATATATATATATATATATATATATATATATATATATATATATATATATATATATATATATATATATATATATATATATATATATATATATATATATATATATATATAAATTTTATTTAAACAAACAAAATGTTGACTTTTATCGTAATTGTATTGTATCGTTAGTTTCTGGCTTGTCTGTAATATATATTCATGCGGTCGAAGAAGCAGTCATCGGTGTTTTGATAAATGAAATATCACTTTTAAATAGTAAGTATATACAATTAATATAATTTGGATTATCAATTTCGAAGTGTTCCATTATATTTTATGAATTAGCATAATTATACAATAATTTTGATCACAGCCAAAAGATAAATTTATGAAATATCTTATCGAAAGTATTTTACGAGGCCATAGAAATCAAAAATAAAAAATATGTATTTCCAGTATAATTGTATTCTACTTAGGCCTATCTTTGCACAGGGGCTCAAGCGTGAGACTATAGATAAATACGACAGCTTGTGGACGCAAAAAAAAACAAACAAATTGTATAATTATACAACTGTCACTTGGTTTATTAAAAAAATATATATATTTTTTAATAAACCAAATGATAGTTAAACAGAAAATAATGTAGAAAATTTATTAATAGAATATAAATTTTCTACATTGTCTACCATATACCTAGTTACGAAAAGTAAAAAAGTTTTTTGGCCACAGTTGCCGTCCCGCCGTTAAGTTTTACGCAGAAGATAATTAATTATCTACCAGCTCAGTTATTATAACGTTTTTTTCACAAAAAAGAAAAAAAACCAGCGACCTCCTCTCTTACAGATTGCATGTATTATGCAATCTATCAAACAACTGTCTAAAACTTGATGCAACGAGTTACACTTATTATTATCAATTTAAAAATACGGACTATTATTATTCATAAACATTTTTTTTTATGGAAAGAATTGACACTCTCATTTTCTACCAATGTTTTGAATCAATCTAAATATAAGACTTATCTCTAATACCACCTTATTTAACTGATATCCAAATAAATAAAATGTATAATACGTTGGGACATTGGGACTAAAATAATATATATATATATAAGCACATATATCTATCTTTACATATATATATATATATATATATATATATATATATATATATATATATATATATAAAGCACATATATCTATCTTTACATTGCAAAAAGTACATATTTTTTTATTGCTATGGTTGTTAAGCCTTCTTATTTTGTTCGTAATATTTTTTATTTTGTCTACTCCTTAACCAATGTCAAAAATAAATGGCCTCTTATATTGATTAATATCGTTAGCTTTAAGCCTGCTAACTGCCTATAAAGCAAATTGCGAGGAAGGACATCTCTTAAGATGTCTTCTGGTAATGATTCTTCTTCTCTTGAGAAGAAGCAGGTTTTTACAATTGAGGAAATTAATGATAGAATTTATATTATTGGTTATACAAAATTTAATAATTACGTAATACGAATGAGAGAAATTAAAATTTAACTGGTTTACACTCAATTATCGAAATAAATATAAATCGATTTCTATTGGAAAGTTTGATACCCGACTAACACGAATGTCTGTCAGTGTATCATTGATCATATTTTTTTTCTTAGAAACATTAACTTTCAGAGGGTGCAAAAAGTTATCGAGGTTCTTTCGGGGGTTATAGCCTTATGTTTTCATTGAACTATATTTGTTGTATTTTTTTTCAGCTTTACCTTAGCTATATAAAGCCGATGTTTAATTTTAATTTTACAGAAAATGTACATAACAAAAGCAATGTAAGTATCGAATATATATTGCTTTAGTAATTTGCAATAAAATAAAGAGCCATTTTAAAGTATTAACAATCTCGCAACTACTGTTTTTCAATTCAAATTTGTATTTTAAAACGATTCTCTCTTGCATTTTATCAGGAAATAATAAAAAGTTTTACGTTATCTGTATTTTCATTACTTTAACAGTCTCGTATTTTTTTTATAAAGCTCTGAAAACAGATAACCGGTCTCCTTTTTGTTTTTTTAACATAAAAGTTTTTATACAATTAATATCCTTAAATTATAATTCAGTCATTTATTATATGTGAATGTTAAAAAAGCGTAAATTAGAAATCATTAAAATGACCTACGATCAATATGAAAGTTCACGTATGAAATTAACAAACTGTATAGTAATAATATTCATATACCATTACATCGTTGCAAATCATAGCAAGCTATAATTTGCTAAACAAAATATTTTCCTTATGGTCAATTGAATAAGAAAGCTTATTTTATTTGTTTTAAAGGATGATTATTTTTACTGTTCGCATTTATAAGAAGTATAATTACTTACTAACCTTAACATAGGAGCGAAATGCTGATATCTGGTCATGTGGACATGACAACGTAAACATAATACAAGAGTGTACTGCAAAATTAAATTCTGCATACACTTGACGTGATTACATACGCAAATTAAAGAAAACAAATAAATAACTAATATTGTTGTATATTCTAAAACTTTTAAATACACAATAATAAAGTGGAAACCATAATAGTTTCCTATTATTCATCATAATTTTATTAATGCTTAAAAAATAGTTTAATAATCAAGCTAAATTTGGTATTCAACAATGAATTGTCGCTATTTTACAACACTATAAACGTTTCATTAGTAATTGTAACATTGAATTACGACGCTACAGGAGCCTTAATGGAACACTAATAGGATATATATACACACAAACACATAGACACACGTTGTAATGATATTTATTCCCGCAAATGTACGACGTGTTATGAAAGAGGTAGGCCTCCTTACATAAGTACTAATACTTGACCAGTAACTCACTAGGTTGGTCTCATTACCTCACATGTAGTTGAAGAAAATGTGAAACTTGAATAAATTTATTTTATTTTATTTTATTTTGTAAGTATAGAGATAATATGGTACTTACAAATTAGACGCCCATTGAAGAAACTTGTGTAATCCACGCTCTAACTCTTTAATCTGGAACCAGTTCGTGTGGAAAGGCATCATGTATGGAGCACGATTTTGTTCATAATATCTACTGAAGTCTTCTTGGAGCCATTCCAATACCTAAAAATATTATTAAAAGATATTTTCATACTATTCGCTTTCTAGATTACTCATCTTCCAGTACATTTAATTTGTCGTAGCATGCCTACTATTTATGCATTTATTTACAACCATATTGACTGTACTGACTTTGACAATGCTAAGTTTTTGTTGAACTACCTAGGTATAATGGTCATAGAAGGCGCAAGGGAGCAACTTAAAATAACTGAGAACGTGGAACGTGAACGTGAAACTGCATACTTTATTTATAATTAAGATTTTTAATATATTTGCTTCTGTAATCAGAATATTTTCTATGTTCTGATATATTTTATAGTAAGAACTTTATTGTGCCGTCGGCAGATGAACTAAGTTTACCAATATAATAAAAACATGCTTTTCTAAAGAAGAATCATATAAGAATCTTAAAAAACTTGATAATGCTCGATTACGGCCATTTCCTTCAACAGTAATTATTCACGAATTCTTGTACAAAGACAGATTTTACTGCTATTTTGAAACGAAATTAAAAATAAATTCTTATTATTTATTTAGTTCATTTAATAATCCGTACGTAATTAATATACAAGTAAATATGAGCAAGTACAGAGATACATCGTAAACATTAAAAGTTGAAGAATTATATATACAAACAACAGCTTACGTAAATAACTACAATTGGCCTTCTATAAGTGCCTACAATATAAAAAGGTCTAATCTTTAAGGAGTTGATACGTCACGACTACAGGAGCAAATATGTGATTTATTTTAAAAAGCTAAGAGACACACAATATGTGCCCATAAAATTCTAGGTGTTTTTCTTGATCTGCATAAGATTTGTGTGCAACAGAAATGTAACTAATAGATATACTTAAAACGAACAATATAATCACATCAGTTGTGCTTGTAATATAATGCGCACAAATTATTCGTCGGCGCGCCAATTCTAATTACATAACTTTTATTTCCTTTATTACATGAACATTACTTCGATGCGGAGAAATCAATTACACTCCACGCTGTTAACACACGCGTGCGTTTTATTTCTTTGCGCGCTCAATTCGTACTGTATTAAATAGAAAATTAAAGGCGTTCAACGCAAACAGTTTATTTCAACTTATTTTTACACTTTTAAAACAATTATTTTCACAAATCTTGCAAACTCAAAAGTATGTATAATTAATTCTTCACTAATTGTAAGACTAAACCTAGTTGGTTATTATATATATGTTTGTAAGACTTATTTATTACATAGAAAAGTTAACTGACGAAAGTAACAACAAAGACTTTCGTCTCGTTATAGCACAAAGTTTTGTAATAAAATGAAATTCAGAACAAAAGAGGGTTTTAATGAATTTGAAATACTGTTTTAGAAAGGAATGGTGCGAAATGAAGGAGGTCCATACTCGTACGTATATACTTACAGTTATAACCAATAACAAAACGAAAGCTACATTAATTAATGATTCAATCTAAAGGTTTTACATCCATTTAACCGTAAGTATGTCATATAAATAAATAGTATAGGACGACAGTAATATGGATAATAATATATAATATTTTCTAATATTATCTCAAGTTAATTGATTATACATAAACAAAAAATTGAAACTAACCTCGTCAGAGTCGTGATTATGCAGTACACATTGATCCAAGTACGGGCAGTGTCCTCCTTCATAAGTTTCGACGAAGTGAGCATTGAAAGGAACCTCCCATAAACCTGTCATAATAAAATGAAATTACAGTCTTAACAACTTCTAGAATATAATTATAGCTCTCACAAGGACTGGAGTCGTGTCTATTTTACCAACAAAATATTTTTACTTTCCCATTACGTCGGAAAACTTTTTTTAACCAGATTAAAAAGTATACGAAACTAATATAACCATACGATAGCATGAAAAGTTAAAATAATCATCTTCATTCAACCACTAAAAATAACATAATTACGAAAATCGTATCATTGTCACCTTTAACATTTATTTTTTATTTATAAAATAAAGATTTTGTAGTATTTTTAATAACTGAGTATCATCAATTACTTTGTGAAACAACAAATAACATTGTGAGAAATATTTAGCCCATATCGTAGCAATAGGAGTGTTAATACGAGCGAGTAATTTAGTAGAGCATGTATCAAAGGTACACTAGTGCACAATTTCCTAATCGAGCGTATAAGACATTAATATAAACGTAGAAACGTATATAATGTTATTCCTAATATATTAATTCCTAATAATTAATATTTTATATAAAATATATACATAATACATATAGTGAACTCTATCATCTATCGGTCTACCAATCTCTCTGTGAATTTATATGTATATACAGGATCAATGGTAAATCTATAAGCTTTGATGTATATTGAAATTAGATGTAGTAAATGGATTAGACTTGTATCAAGTTGATATCGGCTACTTTTAATATGGGAACGTCAAAGCGTCGCATACATCAAACAGCGATAACATTATTATCATCCCTTTACGCTATAATACTCTGGAACGTCTCAATTATTGGCATAATTTACATTAATAAATTTGTAATACAGAGCACAAATATGTTGAGTACCTACTTACTACAAATTTAATACACGTGTGTGTGTTTCACACACAAATACGTATATTTCAAAAAATCTATTACATTTTTTAAAGTCCAAATATCTACGAATATACAACGAAAATATTATAAATATTTGAACGCGTCGTTGGCAAGATTTTTCAATATAGTACATTTTTATTTGTGGGTTAATTACAGATTCTTTTATAATATTATTCAACAATATAATAAGAAGAAATAAAGAGAAATAAAAGTTGTGTGTATATGTGTGTGCGTGCGTGAGTGCGTGCGTGTGTGCGTGCGTGTGTGCGTGCGTGCGTGCGTGCTGGCGTGCGTGCGTGCGTGCGTGCGTGCGAGCGTGCGTGCGTACGTGCAAAAGCGCGTGTGTGCATGTTATAAATTTCATAACTTTGAAAAAAATGATGTGCTATAAAGCATAAAGATTAGATATCTATACAGAAATTTATCAATATACCTACAAACTTAATACAATTGTCAAACGTCTAACGATTTTAAATTTCTCCACTTAGCGCATACTATTTTAGTACTTCGGTAGAGTTATAAAACATATTTAATATAATAAAAAAGTATATTTTCTACATCGTATAAATAAAAATTGACTCACTTTTTTAATGACTAACAAAATAGGTTGAAAAGAAGGTTTTAGAAGTGTGTCAACTATACATTGCCGTGAAAATTAGGTTAGTTAGCTGTTATTTAATCTGTCTTGCAAATATTTAACGTGCTCGCTACCAAGTTTCAAGTGTATTAGCCTAGAGAGGCATGCGCCACATTATGCATTAAAATTAAAACTAATGTAGTAGTATTTTTTTTTCTCAGAACAAAAATTTAGAGTAAATGTATTAAAATATTTTAAATGTTGAGTAAATGTATTAAATTATTTTAATGAAATATATTTGCAAATGTCTATAACGCTATAAAGGCGACACGACTACTTTTATATAGTTTATTTTAAAGACACATTTGGCAAATGCAAATAGGTATTACCTAGTTAATTAAGAAAGATACATATGCGACCTATAAATGTTCGCTATATGTATACGGAAGATATATGTAAAAAAATCTTATATTTTAACGCCATAGAAGAGTAGAAGCTTTCGCCGGGAGTTAGTTTCTCAGCGGTCCAAACCCAGAACCACCAGTTCCACTTGTGAGTAAGCTGAATGCTAGAGAGAGAACTTGATGACTTCCATACAAATGATTCAAAAGGCTAGAATTCGTAAGCTAAAGTCTTCACAGTGGGGTTTAGGACAGCAACACTACCTTGTTGCCTTTTTTTTTTTTTGAATTCTCAAATTCAAGTATTAAACATCGAAGATAATTCTTCCATACTATTAATTAATTTCTCTATTGAGGTGTTCATTATGAATGTGAGATAGAGTGTTGGAAAAAACGTTTCAATCAACTTATGTACAAGTACTTTTAACACTTAAACATTTTAACTCAAGCATTTATAATATTTTTTTAAATTTATTAGTTTATAAATGTAGTCATGTCCAAAATAGTGACTTTTAATTTTTAATTGTAAATTGTCTGTGCGTTTGTACGCGCTAATTTCAGAAACTGCGTCCCAGACTTATATGCAGTTTTCACATTACATTTTGTTATGCCACATACAATTAGCGGGTCGCTACTATATAATAGAAGGATATATATATATATATATATATATATATATATATATATATATATATATATATATATATATATATATATATATATATATATATATATATATATATATATATATATATATATATATATATATGACATCTTGGAATTCATTGTAATTTTTGTAATAAAAACGGAGTAAGAAATATTTATTGAAATATTCATAAATATTGGAAAAAATTAAATATATTGAGCAAACAAAAATATCTACTGTATATGTGTATAAAAAAAAAACTCTCATAAATATTGAAAGTAAGCTTACTTCTATAAACAAGCTTTTCTAGGATTTATTAATTTCATAGAACTTTTTTTGAAGAAATCGTATTTTTCTTTATTTATAATTATTTTGTATGCCCGTTATTTATCTTCATAAAGTCACTTTAAACAGCTCAATTTAGATAGCACCAATTAAGTAAAATGTAAAAACCAATGTAGGTTCTTCTTTTAGGCTCAGGCTGAACCGTGCATATGGCAAGGATGGCGGAGGGAACTTGGGAACATAGTCCCATTTTTAGCCGAAAATAGTAAAACGTATAAACTTATCTAGGCGATGAGTACGTGTGCATGTTAAATTGTTAAATGCAAACACAATTTCCACAATCAGGTAGACAGACAAACAAAACTTTTGAAATAGTTTGCTTGTAGTTTAGTATTGTGTAATTAACCACCAGTATTATAACAAAAAAAAATAAAAATCACGCTTAAATTTCATTTATGTGTTTGGATAATAACTATCTATAAATAAATAAAAAAATACTGAACCGATCGATAAGTAGGGGTGAAAATTAAATTAGAAATATCAACATTGTTTTTAATAAATAAATAACTTGAAAGTATTCAAAATTATAACATGAAGAATCTTTAATTCAATCGCCATTCCACAATTTGCCGTAGTTAAATCAGGCAAAGCCGCGATCGGGTTTCCAGTATTATAATAAAAATAAGGAATTAATAAATGACAACAATCTTAATTGTTTTTGGAAATTGACTATGGTAATAATCAAGAATAATTATCATGCATTCCATAGATTATAAATGAGAAGTATACATAAACATAATATTATTATATAGTTATAATATAATTCCCAAAACCATTGTTCGTGTATTAAATGACTTAAATACCTGGGAAGGATTTAGTAGGGCAAGTTCCGGACTTGCATTCATGCGCGATCTTGTAGTCTAGTGTGTAAGGCCATACCGGGATCGGTAGCGGCGGCACGCCCACCGAACTATCGTAAATGTAACCAAAGTCTTCTAACACCTGAAACGTTAAGAAATTGAAGAAATAAATTGGAAAATACTTTTACTATTGATAATAAATATACTTTCGACATCCAGCTGACTCTTAAAAAATTGAGTCTCAAAGGTGAAGCAATAAAAATTACTAAAATTTCAAAAGTATAAGAATTTGATCAAGATTGGAAATTGAATATTTTTAGTATGTATGAAAAATAATAGAAATTCTCAAAGATTTATATTATTTAACTGAAAATTAATAAGTATTTTTTTAACATTATTATTAATAATGCTAGTCTGCTTTTAAAAACGTCTATTAGAGTAGTTCACTAAGAAATATTTTGCTTCGAGAATGCGAGAGGTATAGATATAGTATAGGTTAGTATAGGTTGTTCCTCTTCGTCTTCTTTCTAGTCTTAATTTTATTCAAAGGGGCAAAATTTATCAATTCGATACCGACCGCGACACCGTGGTATGTCATTGTCAATATATAACACACACATAAGCGCTAATAATAAGCTTTTCACAAAGCAACTAATACCCAATTAGTAGCTTTGTGAAAAGATGTCTGTTTTTTTATTAATATTTTTTTAAATCAAATATTATCATGAGTAAGACTTTAAGGTTAGACAGAAAATACCAAAATCCTAATTATAATTTCATATATTTACTAATAATTAGACGAGTCTGTCTACTATAACTAAACTATCTGCTAATAAAAAAATGTTAATAGAATATAGAAGCCCGGATTTCAAATTACTACGCAGTGTCAGGCAAATTACAATTTTTTTTTAACTTCAAATTACTGAGGGGACTAATTAGTATTGATTTTATTCAGTTTATCAAGTGTTTTCCAAGGAAAAGAGGAAAAAAATTCAAATTATGAGAAATTTAAATTAACGAGTTTCATCTTAGTGAGAGTCGACAGATCCTTTGAGAGTTATATTTTTTTATAAATGAAGATCCACATCTAATATAATAATGTGGTCGATCGAGACTTTTATTTATACAGTTATCTATTCTGAACTGGTGGTAAATTGTTTGACGTTCAAAAAATGAAGCTTGTAACTTTTTATTTTGAATAAAAATATTTAAATTTGAATTTATTAAATAAACGATTCTGGGAGAACCTGTACATCTGTTCACCACTTTTCGTCCATTTTGGATACAATACGCGCTAAGAAGAATAACGCATGTCGCTCTTGGCCGCTTCGCACCAGAACGAGAAAAAATTAAATTATTCATTACATCTAGTACGGATCTAACTCAAGATAGCCATGTTTATATTCAGAGTTCATAGCTCCTATGACCTTATTAACAGATTTAAAACGGAAAAAGTGATAAATTATTATGTCCCTTAGCTGCCTTTTACTTTGGCTCGTAAAAAAAAGTCTTTATTCATCTTTTTAGGTGGTTGGTAACCGTGCACGGTAAACACAATATATTCCACGTACATCCTAATCCTATAGATATCCGCGGGAATTTTGGAATCAAAAGCTCATATATTATTCCATTACTTCCTATATTACCCGTCCCATAAAATTAAAATATTATTTATTAAACGTAGATTTATTTTTTACGTAGGCGGAATAATGAAAATCGATGTTATAATCAGCAATTGAAATTCTATTTATATAAAATCAAACCTTGAATTGAGTATTTCTGCCAGGCTTAAGGAAAGGAGCGCGGGCGCCCACGACTTCTGATCGAGAAACGTTTGAGAATATCTTCAGTATCTCGCGCATGCCTATCATCTCGCCTGCCCACTCTTCGTAACCCTTGTCTTGGAGTCCTTGTTGCTGAGATATAGTTCCAGTAGCAATCTATAATAATACAATTGGTTTAATGTATTATTTATTTATTTTAAACTAAGAAATATAATAAATTCCATTTGAACAAAAATACATTATATAAAGAATTTTTAATTACCTCATGACCGTCGTGTGCGAGAGACTGCACCATTGCGTAATTACTGTATAAATAAAATAAAGGTTCAGCATTTCTCTTAACAAAGAGCTTTAAATGTGAAAGTATAATAATACTTTATAGCTTAATTGATTTTGGGACGTTATTTTATACAATATTGTTAATACTCTTAATATATCATACGTAAAGCGAAGATAAACATATTTTATCGGCTACCGTTATTAAAACTCGTAAAGAAAATCTATATTGATAATGTTTACTACATAAAAAATATGTTAAATTATAATGAGCGATAGATATCTTCTATTACCTTATAGGTGTGATATCTATATAGATAGACTAGATAACATAATTATATGAATTTTATGTTTCTATTTAGAAAAAAAATAGAAAATTTAGAGATTTAAAATAGAGAAATAGTCAGGCATCCATTTTATTTGACCTAAAACTACATGTGGTTTGAACAGATATACCTTTTTAATTAAGAAAATTTAAAAATACAAAAAAAAATAATTGAGGCCTCCGTATCTCAATAGTATCACAACAGAATCTTTATAGAATAGGATCACTTTGTTGTGCGTCTGCCCGTCTGTCAAGACCATTTATCTCGACGTCACGTGGCGATATCGAGCTGAAATTAATATCAAATAACTATGTCTACCATCGCTTAGATAATGAAGACCTATGCATATTTTTATATAAATTAATCATAGCCTATAAGACATATCACGTGGACCTACACTTATGACATTGAGCACAACGTGAAAGAATCAAAATAAGAACATTAAAAAAATATAATATTTCATAGACAAGAATTACAAAAATAAGTGAAACAGAATAAGTAAATTTATCTACTTTATTTACCGCGTAATTAATAGCTATAGCATATTTCACGCAGTACCTATAATAGTGAAATTTGACGAAAAGTGACTACGGCAATACAAAATTGCAGTATAACTAACTCTTTATATTAAATTTAAATTTATATGTATATTTATTTTACACTCATAAACTCTTTATTACAAACTTATAATAATAAATAAACAGTAATAATAAGTATGTAGTTTTTCATTTCATACAATTTGAGTGTATGCATTCCCAAATTTAATTTTTATAAGTACTTCGTGTTGACCTACAATCATGAAATTCTTCCAGAATCCTACGTGGGCGAGTCCGTCTCGCACTTAATCGATTTTTTTAACATGTAAAGACAGGAAATGACGTTATTCTGTTTACAATCTTTACAAGTGTCATATAATAAAAAAAAACTTAAATAAAGAGAAAGCTTTAAAGGAAGTATCTATAAGATTTTTATAGAATTAGACTTATCATAAAAGCACATAAAGAGTCGAGAAAGGATACGTCAAGAAGGCTTAATCGTCTTCAGTTGGTGATAACCCAATTTTACGGCTCTTATGTGTCGCCTAACGAAACATCTCTCATTCGATTACTTTACACGCCTCGCACACAAAAAGCTTACGGATTAAGTTTGGGAAAATGGCACGTTTTATACGAGAATCGTTATTTAAAATAACTATAAAGTTTAACTTATTAAAAAATATCTTCTTATAACATCGTTCCAGCAGTGTTAAAGAAAAGATGCTTTAAATTTAAAAGCAAAACTATTACCGTATAATTTTACATCTTCAGGAAGATTAATTCAATAAACACTAAACAACCACTACTAAATTGAAATGGAAACTTAATCCATTAGTTTACTTCCATCTTAGCTTCGATTGAAATATAATCTGATGACAGTTAGTCGGATATTACTTTCATTATTGTGAACGTACTCTAGACAAATGCGGCTAACCGCACCGTTCACGGATAATCTTAAGTCTTAACTATTATTTTAATAAAATACCTGTTATATAGTTTATTTTAATACTGGTGAGATAGTTCATACTAACCTGTACTCGTGAGATAAGAAGAAAGTGCCCCGAATTGGGCAGTCATTTGGATTACGTAATTTCCCATTAAAAACTTTCTTGTACAAGTCAAAGTTGTTCAAATTAACGGCACCATCAAATGTGAGCATTATCATTTGCGGCGTCTGGAATAAAAGGGAGTAAAGTAGATATATATTAATAACGCAGTGCTAAATTAAAATGGCGATTTGCACCAATCTAAAAGAAATGTTGTTTGAAATTTTAAATAGTTACCTATTTGAACAGGCTTGATAATATTTTCAGGTTAAAATTATGAAAAGCTTCAAGCGTAAGCCTTTGGAGGAATTTAATTTGCTTTAAGTGGATTTTACCGTCCCATTTATAAATAACATTCAATTCTGTTTCATTATCATGAAGTATAAAATGGTAGCTTTTTACTAATTTCCGGAAGTGAAATTTCAAGTAACGTAATTTTTAACTTTGCAAAGTAAAATAATTGAAATAACTCATTTTTAGAGTGATATTATTTGTAATAAAGTAGGTATACTTGTTGTGGAGTACATTTATTGTATAAATTTTATATATTATTTGTTTTATTTATGTATTGTTTTGATGATAATATGTTTTAATTATTAATTAAATAATCAATATGTCACCCCTAAGATAAAAAATATTTAATTATCTGTCATCGTTGCGTTTTAATTAAAAATTATCGCATTTCTTTTTAAATTTATATTCTCGGTGAAATTTAATTATGTACCTAGTCTATCTAATCTATTATGTACTTTCTTTTGGAAATATAAATCTATTAATTTCCAGTCCAGTCTGACATTTATTGCAATCAGACTCAAATTATCGCTGACTACCTGGTTTTTATTTAAACGTGTCTTCCTTGTCATAATCGCATTTATAAAAGATAACTTTTATAAATAGTTGATCTCTGCAGCTTATAAATAACTGTTATCCGTTTGTACACTAAAATAATTGCCTTGTTTTCTAAGTCATTTTAATCAAAACTAGTAATTTCACTTCGCAGTATATGCTTTTTTACGGTGTGTGTAAATATTACTAAATCACTTTTTAAAATTCATCACCCAATTGATTGGGTAACGACTTGCTTATTTAAAATAATAAAAAATTCTAACTGTACTGAAACATCTCACACAAAGTGTACCTAATAGTTTTATAATTTCGTGTATATATATTCTTACTCAATTACTCTATAATAAAATTGTATGAAAGCCAGCACTCGAGTTCCAAAGTTAACAAATCCAGCACTGGAAGTACTGCAATTCAATTAACGTGCCTCCGCAAGCACAATGATATTTGTTCAAAGTCTTGCGTCCTTCTGGTTCAGCTCGCCTATATGACAATATAACACGTAACAGTTTCCTACATGTATAAATGTAGGTATATATTGAACATTCGATTTACTTACTCTCATGTTAAACTTTGTAAATAAAAAATTGTAATATACAAAACAATTTTTAAAGATATTGCCAGACATTAGTTAAAAAGATTTAAATATTTCTTTATGCTACATATAAAAAAATCGAATATGTTAAAAAAATGGCGAAAAGTGATAAACGGAAGTAGCTTTATAGGAACGGAGTCTCTAGTAAGAGACTCCGTTCCTATAAATTCGTGTATTCGTGTCTCACGTTTCCTCTGCCTACCCAAGATACTGCGTGAATCTTAAATAACAACAATAATAATTTGGCATTGGTTGCAGAACGATTGCATTTCCTCATACTTAAATCGAATAATAAAGTTATTAGCTGAAAAAATATGAAAGTCCAAAACTTCTCATTCACATAAAAGTAAAATTTTACGAGGATTACATCAATGTTTGATCCAATTTGACATTAAAATGCAGAACCTATTAAAATGAAAATAAACAGTTCTGTAGCTTATATATGCATTAGAATAACAAACTTTTGTATTATATTCATAATTTGACTACAATAAGTTTAAGCAGGCAAAACTGCGGCTGAGTTGCTAATGTTTCTATAACACCAAGAGAAATGCACTGAAATATCTAGTTAGTAATTCAATTATCGCTCGGACATTGATATTATTGTTCTGAGACTTACGTCCTCCGGGTTCAGACCGCCTGGTATGAGTGTGCCATCCTTTGAACAAAAGCAGTATGGCAACTGACATTCCGCCGTATCGCACTTCGTCGCCAGATCTTGCGGCGCTTCTGTTATAGGAGCTTGAGCTAAATAATAAAAATAATATTTATTTTTTTCCTGCTCATATATTTATGTGACAATAAAATACAAATAACGATACATATTTTAAAAATAATAAAAAAATACAAAAATAAGAATGAATATTTTTTCTATCTTCAAATTCACGCAATAAATTGATATATTTTATAATTCACGTAATTTTCCACACAGGAAAACAGTCAAATCTGAGAACTACTTAAGGCTTAAAGTCAGCCAGCGTTTAGACCACTATGAGTTCAGGCTTTAGAACTTTCTGTTGAGAGAAATAATATTAACGTTACTGGGTTTAGTATTTGCATGACTACTTCGAATTTCATTTAAATACTAAATCTTTTTAATCTAATAAACTTCTATTCGTAAAGTTTTTAATAAGTGAGCGTCAAATTCTCACCGGAGTCGTAGTTTGAAAAACATTTTCTATTTCAATATTTATTAAAGTCGTGATCACGAAGCTATTCAAACAATCGTTCCAAGATCGCTACGAAGGCTATGTACATAGGTGAAGTGCATGTCCCATCGGCAAACAGACGTAGTGTGTGAGCAGGCATTTGCAGTTGTATGTTTGGCATCCGTGCCATCCCGCTTGTCTCGCCTCTCTTGTTTTGTGACACGGTACGCTGTCTCTGTATACTTGTGTGTAGGAAATAAAGCTATCACTGCGCCATGCGGGTGTACACTATACAGTATGCACGCCCACTAACGTAGTTTTAACTTTGTAAAACGGTGTGAAGTTCTAGGTTGACACAATTAAATTCATTTTTGACTCCAGTGAATTTAATCAACATAAAAGATCTCGCTTTAAACTTTTCATGTTTTTAGACAAAATACAATAAAGACTTACAGCTTTAAAGAAAAATTTAAAGCCTAGCAATTTATTGAGTGAATTTCCATAACTGTTTAGAAAAAATATTCCAACAAAAATATGTAAATAACTTTCTTATATATACAATTATAAATGTTATATTTATTATTATATATTTTTTATTATATTACTACAGTTAAAGAGATAATAAACTGGTATGATATATTTATGGTATATTCAATGAAGTTTTAGTTACTGTAAAGAAATAAATGAAAAACGTAAAACTTACTACTTGCAATCGGACCGCATCTTGCTTCATCTTTAAAAGTGCAGTACTTGCTGATATCATCAAAGTATAAACCAGAAGGACATCTGTTCAGGTAGGGGTATCCATCCACACACTAAAATATATATTTTTTAAATTACCTATCATTGAATTTCAATAATTGGTGTAATTGTATTGGTGTGTGTACTTATTTAAAAAACGTATAAAATTTTTAACACAAAATTTAAAACCGCGCCTCTTGGAAACCATCATAGCGCTCTGGCCAATAAGCCATACGTTCTAATGAAGCTCCGTCGAAATTCTTATACGTTTGTTAAAAGTTCCTTATGTTATAGGTATATATTGAAGGTATTGATAAAAGATAAAAAATACTTTGATCTATAATATTAAGTTAATTTTTCAAAATAAATATTTAATAAGAACATTAAGATGCATATAATATTTTTATCTTAAAATGAACTTTATATAAAAATTCATTAGAATTTATTTCTAATTATAAAAAAAGATAACATTTAGCTTACAGTTCAGTTGTTGATCATGTCATCTAATGCAGTCATTAAATGTGCTAATGATTACATAAATGTCAGAATTCAAAATATTATTATCATAACTTAATACAAATTAAATTCTAAAAGTCAATAAGAATCCTGTTACCTTGTGATTTAAAACCGGTAAATCTAGAATATTAAAATAAAAATCAGAATTTTACACTTCCTCTTATAAAAATAAGCCAAGGTTTATTGGTCTCGTGTTTTAATAATAAATAATCCATTTTAAAAATATATTTTCTGGTAAACTGTGTTTTTTGTTTTAATACTTTAATCACTGTAAATTCTAATGAGCGGAGTAGGTACTCACCTGGTAGAAGCGCCGGCAAGTGGCCGGATCAGCAAAATTGCCGTTGCCTTGAGTACCTTCGGGACAAACGAATTCTTCTCCTTCCTTTTCTTTCTGACAATTAACTGAAAATAAAAAATGGAAATATGTTTTTTCTTAAATTCCATTTAAGTAATCATCCTACATCAAGAAATCACAAAAAATGCTTAAACTTGACGTCATAACAATCATTTATAAAGTTGGAATATTATTTTTACATTTTTAACCACCTGAGGTCCCCTTCTTAGGAAAACGGTAAAGTAGAAAAAGAGACCGAAAGAAGTACTTAGTACTTCAATATATAAAAAGTTAAAATAAAATAATTAATAAATCGCATTCAAAACTTTACCTAGTAGGTATATGCACAAGTAAAAAAAGGAATCTTATTTTAATAACTTTAAAGAAATAAAATTTTAAAACGAAAAATGAAATTATCTATGTTTATGTATATAATAATCTAATTTTCAAAAAAATCTTAACTAAAATAATGTTTGTATATGAGCCTATCTTTATATTTAAAGGCACACACATAATTAATAAAAAATTATACAAGTTGGAGTTATACAAGTTGAAATCTATGCTATAATAATATATTTACGAATAAAATTCTAATAAAACATTTCATGGTAATCTGAAAGCAAGTAAGTAATTGTATTAAACAGCAAGGTGGAAAGGAAAGGGACAATCCCGATTACGGCAGGTGCTCTAAATCGCAAACTGCCAAAACATCTTGAGCAGTGTTATGGAAATGCTTATTTCCCTGAACCGTACCTTACAACAATAATACGTTATCAGCACTTACGAATAGGGGAATGTTAACTGCTGACTTTTGTTTTAGATTCAGGGGAAAATACACCTATGGTAAACATCTGAACTAAGCGGTTTGTAAACATATACTTTGAATTAGTTAACTAAGGGCTAGCTTTTCCAATAATAGCTCCACTTGGAATTTGTGCCATAATTAAATATATTTATGGCACGAATTCCAACATTTTACAATAACACTACAAAGGCTAAGTTTTCTTAGTTGTTCCTCATCAACATAACCGCAATTTAAGATCTCATAGTGGATGCTTTTTGCTGATACACTACTTGCCATCAACTGGTTTCCAAACTTACGATTAACTTACGATGTATGTAATTGTGCGGAATTACAAATTCCGAGTGCGTATATTATTCTGTTTACAAACCAGTTAGAACCTCGTCCCCAAGGAGAACTAGATTTAATGTTTAACTTATTAGTTGCTTAAGTTGAAGTGAAACATGGCACTCGTAATGAATTAATTATCGAAATTTCCAATCTTCTTAAATTTAAATGAATATCACATATTAATAATCATATTACTAATATTCCAGACAAAATAGAATGCTTGGCACTAGATTGTCTGTGCCTAATCTACCATATGTAGGAGATGCGTTATTCTATGAAACGAACAAAAAACTTAGTAATTTAACTAAAAACTATGCAGTTAAACTGTATATGACCTTTAATATAAGATGTCAACAAGTGCGTAAGAGAGTAATATTATAAATAATAATGCACATACATATGTATATGTATCATTAGTAGACTTATTTAAATAAACACTGACAGTTTTAATTATTTCCATAATTTATATTTAAAACCTTGACATTTGAAACTGGTAATTATATATTATATTAGAGAACGACCGCGGCCGCGGCTTCGCCTGCTTGAACTGCACGCTTAATTATTTAATATTTTAAATTAGGTATGTACATATTCGTGATATAATATATGTTTGCAGCTCATTTGTTATGATTTCTAGTGTGTGAAATTGCTGAAACCTTGGGAATATACTAAATATTTTTAATAACGATTTTAAATTGTTGTGCAAAATAAATACAATGTATATAAAATTTTTACTTAATCCATTACTATCTGAGATGAGTCCAATACTTTTTATTTTATTTTTCAGCGTCACGCCATGCCTCGCAAATAGCCAAGTAGCAGGAACTTGGGAACCTAGTGTCAAGACCCCGAATTTGAGTCATCGCGTATTAACCAGTTACCAGCATTTGTGTCATATATAATTATTGTTTAATAATTATAAATCAACCAACCAGCCAGCTGAAGCGTTTTAAGCGCGTTTCCATAGTAATGTAGTTTGTCTAGTTAGAAAAATATTAGGTACTATTTTGCATTTCTTTTCTATGTAAGTTATAACGGTGCTCTCCGTACAATGTTCATAATAAAGAGGTATAATGTTTTTTCTTCACGTATACCAACAGTAATTCATATGTTATTTATATTGTATTGTATATTGTGTGTTGAGTGGCGGAACTCAACGCTGCGTTTTTTTTTGTTACTACAGCGAAGAAATAAAAATATTAAATATTTCATTTCCCCAACTGGGGATCGAAACCGCAACCTAAGAAATAAGAAAATGTCAAGCAATCTAAAGAGTTAGATAATTTAAAAGAAATTTATGTTTAAAAATATGTATACTAAAGAACTATCGTCTTCCGCGCAGCTTTGTTTATTTAAACTTTGAGAATATTTATTTACTTGATACCTTTACTATTGTTATCTATAATTTTATACACATTAATATTTACTTAATTTTTTATTTACTTATACACTTGTGGAATTTAATTAAGTTTTGATTACAAAAACGTCGCATTTAGTTTAATAGTCAAATATTGATACCTATCTAGACAGGCAGTAGGTACACGCGCATGATAAACGCAGGACAGATAAAAACAATTTTGAAATTATTTATAATTTACTATCGTGTCACATCAAAGCAAAATCTTAAAATTTAAAATTAGTATAATAGAACGCAGTCCGGTGTTTAAAATAAGAGATAAATCGTGCGAGACAGTGAGCGGGTCGCTAGTATATTATATGAACTTACATACAATGTGAAGCTTGGTAGAAATCTAGAATAAATATAAGAACATGCTCGAAGCTTCTTGATAATATTCTTTCGAAATATATATATTGTCAGTAAATTATTTTTGATGTTTTAATTTTTTTTTTCATAAAAAATAAAGTAATATAACCTATTATCTAATTTGTTGTAAGAGGAACAAAACATCAACAAAATCATGAACAAACATTTTTATAGTCTGTGTAATTTAAAAAAAATGTAGTCAGCTCTTTTGTTGTGCTTTTACCAAGTATTAATAGGTGTTATGAGAGAGACTCCAGAATTGACCTTTTGTTAACAAATATTTCTCCATACTTTAAATATTTACCAAATAAAAAATGTACGTTAAAAAATACTATCGAAAGAAAGAAGTGAACAAATCTGTTATATAAGATCAGGCACAGCATAAGTATATGTATATAGGAATGTCAAAGTTAGATAACAATTATAGCATACGAGCATAACAAGCAGTTTCACTTCCTATAAATATGAGACAATCGACTGACGTGCATATATTTTATTGTCTTTTTTAGCTTCACGCTATATCGGTTTGCTTTTCTGTGACTTTCCGCTGCATTTGAGGCATTGCGTGTTGAATAGAGGAACTTAGCGTCGCACTTTGACTTTTTAACCAAGTGAAAAGAACAAACATTAAATATTTAATTTAATATAAAATATTAAATATTAAATATTTTCTCGACTGGGCATCGATCGCCACGATAGGCCTCAAGTTTACTGTTTATATACGAAAAAGCGGTCCAGTGGCATAGCAAGTACCTGTGAACGCAACTGTTGTAGGTTCGATCCCATTCGGAGAAATGTTATTTAATGTTTGCATTTCCTAGCGCTGGTAACATAACAACGCACGGCATTGAATTCCGCCACTCGACACATAATATCTCCATGATTTTCCAAAAAGTGGAGTATTACGTTACATACATTTTGGAAAAAAAAATATAATTAAAAATATACTAATAAAAAGTGCAATATTTTTTGTATATTGCTTGTGATGTAAAATATCGTATGCAGTACTATGATAACGCTAAAAGTCACCTTCGACATGGCAGACATCATTCCAGAGGTACATATGTACGTGTTACAGATTGTTTTACTTTCTAATGAGACACCGAATTTGTGAACCCGTAGACCCCAAATTCACGAATGTATGTCCACGCAAATAGCCTGCAATATTTATCACATTGAGGGTGGATAGAAATACCTACTAAGTATAATTTGTATAAGTATTTGTTATATACGAGTTATATATATATATATATATATATATATATATATATATATATATATATATATATATATATATATATATATATATATATATATATATATATATATATATATATTGTATGTTTTTATATAAACCAAGATTCATAGTATGGTGGTTTTTCCACAATCACATTTATTTAACTGATGTATCGCGCGCATCGTAGCTATTTTATATGCATCCACTGTTCACCCATGGAATGTTAGTTTTTTGTTATGAGAAGGCCAATAGATTTGAAATCAAGTACGTGATTATAATAGGAAATATATAATAATTCTTATTATTTTGTAAAATACTAAATATTCTAATCGGCTGACATATATAATTGATATATTTTTAATTTTTATTTGGATACCCGTTATTTTTTTGTATTATACATAAAATTTTACAGCCGCATATTAGCACAAAATAGTACAATATGTTTAACTTAATATTATTAAGTGTAATCTTTAATTAAGACTCTGCTTTCCACTTTCCACCCATTAAAGATGTTACATATTGTTAAAAATATATTTTACTCATATACATTTAAACACCTATGCCAAGATGGCATCAATGACTGTTGATGCATGAATTAAACGTTCAAAACTGATGTAAGGGTACCAAGAGCTTGTAAGTTGTAAAAAATGTCACGAATGCAAGCAACTGCACATACTCAATAAACCTGTCGGAATACCAGTTTACTATAACATTAACATCAAGGCAAAAACTTTTTATACGTACAAAAGTAATTTTTTAGACACTTTCATTGTTATAACCATTAAAATATTCTATATTTTTTTAAAACTAATTGAGTTCTATTTAAATCAGACTTAAAATATTTTTGAGGGTAGTCTCCTGATTTGTTAAATAGCCGTTGCGCGTCAGTATTAAAAATACATGGAACGTTACGTTCTTTTTCAATTCAATAAAATGTATTTCTTCATTTACCTTCCATAAAAATCTCTAAATCAATTTAACATTAATGTTACGTAACAAAATTATTTGCGATTGTACTTATAGAAACAGCAATATCTTTTTTGATAGAGGTGTAACCGATCACGTTTCAATGTCAAGTGAAAGAAAGGACGTGTTGAATGTCTAGCAATTAAATTACATCTGTATAATACATATTAAAAGACACTTTCTAATATATAACATTAAAAAAAAATTAACTATGTATACCAATTTAAAAATGATTTCGCAAACTGCTCAGTCGCCGATATTGCTTTCTATTATAGGTTACGTCTACATATATAATATTTGAATAGCTTTCACTGGATTTATTTGTAACGGTTACGTTAGTAACTGCTCACTTAAAAATCGTTAAAATAATACCTGCACCGTCTCACTTGCATAATAATTACGTCCTAACTAAATAATAAATATTAACAACTGCACCATTAAAGCAATATAAATTATTTTAAAATGTAAATATAACACAAAAAATTACAACTAACCATTCACAAGTATGGCAAAAAATAGAAATATTCGCGTAAAAACAGTCATGGTGGTCCTTATTGAATTCACTCGAAACATTGATATAGCACCTTTCACCACCGCACGCGCACTGCCAAAGCGCCACTACTCGAACGCCTCATGTTTCCACCACCCATCGACCTTACGGCTTTCTCCTTCTAAATCATCTGATCTGTTGCCATTGCTCTATAGCGATATAAAATATATATCTACTATATATTTTAAATGATTACATATGATATTTTACACTCCTTGAACATTAATAGTATATTTATCTATAGACTACAAAAACAAAAGTCTACTGAAAGTTTTAATACTTCTTAATACATTTTATAAAATTATATAATTATTAGCGACTTCGCCCGTTTATATTACCCTATTATATTTATTACTCTTAATTATTTTCTTGTTCTAATTAAATTATCATTTAAAAGAAAATTTGATGAAACTGATACGAAAATCCACCTAAATGAAAAAAATAATGTAGAAATTTTGTCAAACCAAATATTGCAAATTGACGTAACTTTTATATTTTTTAACCGATTCAAATAAAATAAACACTAAATGTTGAAGGAAAGTTGCCAAAGTATAATAGTGAAAACATTACATTTTGGCAACTTTTTTTTAAATTGCATTTAAATCTGTTTATTTTAGTTTCTGAGATTAACACGTACAAACGCACAGTCAAGCAAATATTTTTTTTTAAAATGTGGGCTCTAAACAAGACAGAAATGTAGAGACTCAATAAAACATACTAAACTAATCAGAAAATTTAAATGATAACAGAATAAGCAGACAAAAATAAATATTAAATAAGTAAATAATCGTTATTATCACTCACAAAAATATTTATTGGGGAAAATTATATTACCTATTATAGTAAATTAAATATTAATGTTGCTAACATTTGTTTTAATAAGTAATAATTCTTTAATTGACAGTATTAAAATGTATGTCCGTAATATTGTGTCCGTAATATTGATGTCTAGCATAAGAATATTTTTTGTAACATTTAGCTTGTTAATAAAGGCTATTATTATTATTATGTTTCTCGGCTTAAGTTCTCGGGTTCAAAAGAACCCGGTCCTTTGGAAGGCTTGCGTGGGGACACGTAGAGGCCCCTTCGAGAATATTAAAATAATTTGCTGTGACGCATTAGCCGGGATCCATCTCTGAGTAACCAGAGGTCATTGCCCAGAGATGGTCCCCGGATAGTGTGTAGAAACTATATAAAATATAAAAAACTAAATTGAGACTATAGAATGTAGTTTGGATGGATCGAGAACTGGGCTATTGAAGGAGCCTATCGGACGTCCGCCTTTTCAACGTCTCAAATTGAATAATTGGCGGACGGTGAGTCGCCTTCCACTAGATGGGCCCCCACAAAGCGGCGTAATGCCTCGGGCGCAATATCGGCGTGGTCGGCTAAGGGTGTAGAGAGGTGTGCACCGGTTTCACCATCACGAGAAACTCGTGAGCGGGTTTCCCCGTTATTACGCAGATTGAGCACTACCACCTTTTCGAGCATATAGCTCTTGCGCTCCACTCTGCCGGCTAATAAAGGCAAGCCAGAGGCGGGGGATAGATTACAATTCCCCTCTTGAGGACTGAGGTCCGTGGGGTCGCTACTCCCCAACAGCTCGCCACAAGCTGCCTTGCGGGTTTGTTATTATTATTAATAATATTAATATTATGATCCCTAGTGAAGAATGAATGAATAATGATAAAAACATTAACTTTGTCTAATATTAAGTAAAATATAAACTACAAATATTGCAAATTTTCATTAAGAATATATAAGTTGAAAGAAACGAGAATGTTTAAATACTGCTAGGGTTGGTACGCCTACATTTTCGACTTATAAATACTTTTTACAGTAAACGTGCTCAATTTGTAAATTTTCAAATCAATTTAAAGACAAAATATTTTGTATGGGCATAATTTATTTTTAATTGTTTTTTATTGTATTGATTTGCTGCAAATATTTATTGATTTACTTCAAACGGGTTAAAACGTTGATGGAATTATTCCTACAAATATTATCTCAACAGTGGTAACCATAGTATTGTTTTCTATACGGTGTCGTATCTTTTGATCCTACAGCAGACCTAAATAGCAATGATCTATATTTTTATATTTTGTAAATTTATGTGCTGAAATGAGTGTAAAAACCCATTTTTCAGTTTTATTACTGTAAAAAACATTGTGAAAGTGTAACTTAAAGTTAAATGTTTCTATCCACTCCATTTTACGATACAAATAATAAAATTTAACTGAAATTTATATTATTAGGTAAAGTACGTGTATCCAATTTGTTTTGCCCGATGTCACTGGGCCGACGTGTCGTCGAATCGAAAATCAATTCACAAAAAATGTCAAATTGACAGATACAAGTTGGAGAAATGTTTAATTATAATATTTTTTAATAAAAATACTTCAAATAAATACTAAAACGTAATTAACATAACTCATATTCTAATATTTGATGGCAGTTTCTGTCATTAACTACAATGGCTACTTTACGGGAACGTCAACTGAGTATGTATAGACATTTTAACTTATATTTTCTGCAATTCTAGACTAAGACTATACTGTTTTTTATAAAATAACTTATAAACTAGATCTAAAATTGTGTTGTGTCTCAAAAACTCTCATAAAAGATACAGGAACAAATCATATCTAAAGTGTATAAAATAAAATACATATTATTAATACTTTGCAGATGCACTCAAGCAGATGCTTAACTTAAATCAACCAATGACAAAGGCAGTAGCAAACGAACCAGTATGGAAAGTACTGATTTATGATAGAATTGGCCAAGATATTATATCACCTTTAATATCAGTGAAAGAGTTAAGAGAATTGGGTGTGACTCTACATGTGTAAGTCTTTATTTTTCATCTAACTTTATATTGATGTATTTTAAATTCTATTTTACTAAGTACTAATTAAAAACTAATATGAAGTGAAAATTTGTGATTATAGATAAATGTTTGTCATTGTCCTGTAAATCTCCTGTAGCTTGTAACTTTGCAGTGTTATAGTTTATACTTGAAAATAATGTATAGATATGTATAAGTTAGCTATAATACATAAATAATATATTATATATTTAAGAATTATTTTCACTATCTTCGTACTGAAAGAACTTAAACATTAAAAAAATATATTATATATTACAGAAAATTACACTCAGATCGGGACTCTATACCTGAAGTACCAGCAGTTTATTTCTGTGCTCCATCTGAAGAAAACTTGGGTAGAATATGCCAAGATTTGGATAACAGCATTTATGACCAATACCATCTTAACTTTATATCACCAATAACCAGGCAAAAGTTAGAAGATCTAGCAGCATCAGCCATCCAGTCTAATTCTGTTATGAGCATTCACAAAGTGTTTGACCAGTATTTAAATTTTATATGCTTAGAAGATGATTTATTTATTATGAAACACCAGCAGTCGGATTCTTTGTCATACTATGGTATGAAATGTTTGTAAATAAGCAATTGATTTCATATTGATCAATTCACTTGGAGTAATGAATTATTTTTATTTCTTCCGTCTCTCTATTTTTAATTATATTTTATTATTTATTAAAAAGACTGACATTGAGTTCTGGCTGAAATGTCTCTAAAATGACCAGGAAGTGGAAAACAGTAACTTAATGTTAGGTAATTACCATCTTCCATCTCTGTATAAGACAAATTTTATACATTAATCAAATATATTTTGAATTCATTAATTTCTCTAATATAATTCAATAATTAGTATGGTCTGTTCTGTTATGGTACAGGTGAAAAATTGTGTAACTCTAAACATCACAGGCTGTGACTTTGATATTTACTTGAGGAAATATAATATTTAATATTTTCATTTCTTCACTCTAGTAATAAAGGTAAACCTGTTGAGTCTTGCCACTCAATATGCTATGCCTTAAATTTGGCAGAAATTGGTGATTAGAAAGATTATAATAGGAGCAAAGTTCTCTCTGCCTACCCAGGACCACTTGAAAGATAACGTCACAAAATTTTTGGACAGTGTGAAAGATATAGAATAATGTATATGTTTAACACTTGGTTTTCTGCCTACCCTGCACTTGACATGGAGCTGAAAAAATAACATAAAATTTAATTCTAAAAAAATATATATATTTTCAGCAATAAATAAGGGTGATACTAAGGACACAGAGATGGAGGCCATTATGGATGAAATTGTTGAAAGTCTCTTTTCAGTTTTTGTTACACTTGGTATGTAATATGATGCTTATATATTGCTATCTTTCGCATATTATGTAACATCAAAAAATAAATAAATTTCTTTTTTACCAATTTTAAAGTGTTAGTCCACACTTAATAAACAAAAAAAAATAAAACTTTTACTGTAGTACAAATCTCTATTGTATAGTATATTAGTGCTTTCAAAATTGTCCAAGCTAATTAAGCAATAATAATAAAAAAAAAACTTTTACTTGTGGGAAATAACTAAGAGTTCTGTATGATGTGTGAGATTTTCTAACGACCCATTACCTGTGCACCAAAACTAATAATGTGCAGCAGTGTAGTTGCCGGCGCGACCATCTGATTGAGCACCACGCTTGAGAGACATTTATTCTTCTTCTGTATTTTAAAACTGCCATAGCTTCTAAAATATGCTTTACTTTGATACTGATATTGATAAAACTTAGAATTAATCTAACTCCTTTTTATAAGGAATAATTGTATACTAGAGGTTCCCCAATAGTCGAAATTCAACCATAATAAATTATAAGTGACATACAGTATACATTCTTAATATATATTTAAAAATTATTAATATTCTACAGTAGGACTAAACTACTATGACAACAGATATCGCCAAGCCTATTATTTTTCAAATTATTTTTTTAATAAATCATACGAAATTAAAAAAGTAGAAAAATTACTTTATAATCTATAATATACGGCGTCTCTATCATCTAGTCTCCGATAATTCTCATCAAACTACATTGAAAAGGTGCCGGTTAGAATCCCGCTCTTTTGAAGTCATTATATGAATTTAATTTTACACTTTTCTTAGTGTATGTTACTTTAAAATGTAAAAAATATATTTTAAAAATGATATTGTGTACAAAATTATTGCTAAATAATTAATTTTACATTTAGGCAATGTACCGATAATAAGATGCAGTAAAGGTAATGCGGCAGAAATGGTCGCCAAGAAACTTGATAAGAAGTTAAGGGAAAATCTATGGGATGCGAGGAATAACTTGTTCCATGGACAAGCTGGATCATTCAGCTTCACCCGTCCAATGCTGATTTTGCTTGATAGAAACATAGACATGGCAACACCACTTCATCACACTTGGACGTACCAGGCGTTGGCTCATGATGTCTTGGATTTGTCTTTGAATAGGTATTTGTTAACATTTTCTCTATGAATGAATATTATTACTACTTATATTTTAAAGCTAAATAATGAAAGCAAAATTATAAACTAATGAATTTTGGTAAAGTGGGCAAATAAATAACTGTATCTGTATTGGTTAAAGATTATTAATTTTCATGTGGAATCCTGATTTATTCAGATATCCGATAGTTATTTTCGATATATGCATCCGATAGTTATTTTCGATATATGTATCCGATAGTTATTTTCGATATAATGCATCCGATAGTTATTTTCGATATATGTATCCGATAGTTATTTTCAGACTTTTTCAGATATCCTTTATTACATTCCTGATAAAAAGCAATTAAAAAATATATTAATTAACTACTACCTCGATCGAACTACATATTTATTTACTGATTATTACCTTTGTTTTCTAATAACAATATTATTTGAAAACCTATAAATATCTATGCCTATATTGAAATTAACATTTTCAACTAATTCAAAAGATCAGTTACTTTTAACTCCAATTAAATCGGTTTAGTCGTTTTTGAGATTAGAGTGAAGGAAACATAAACAAACGATTTAACTTATTTTTTATTCTCTTACGTTATTGAAAACCAATAACATATTTTCTTACATATCTTTTATGCACAGACATCGGTTGGCTACATTTTTATCATAAGTATAAATAAATTGGTAAAAATATTCCTAAAGTTAAAAGCGTATAAAAATTTGGACGTATCAGGAAATGAACCCGCGCTTGGAAACCGTCTAAGCGTTCTGATCAACTAAGCCGTACGTTCTTATCAAGCTTCGTTGAAAATCTTATACGCTTGCTACAACTTATTTATGTTGTTAACATCTGTATAGATATTTTTTCACAAATTTCCGCTACCCAAAGACAATTCTTTAGAATTATCGTTTGACAAGAGAGAATGCTATTTATTTAGTATTGTTACTATTTTTAAAGTGTTGTCACACTTAAGAAAGAAAATACTAAATTAAAATAAAATATTCCTATTTGTTAACTAATACCTAAATATTGCTACTTTTTAATTTTAGAGCTGTTGTACCAGAGAATCCAGGTTCTGTAGTTCCAGAACAAAAAGCAAAAACTAGAACATGTGACTTGGACTACAATGATTCTTTATGGGCTGAACATAAAGGCAGCCCCTTCCCTACTGTAGCAGAAGCAATTCAAGAAGATCTAGACAAGTATAGGTAACTAAAAAAAATGATCTTGTTATAGTTAGACAGTGTCTTAATGCTGCTATTTAAAATTCGTACTTTTATTCATCATTTTTTTCTCTTCAAATTCGTTTTATTTATTTCTTATTTTACACTTGGTAAAATTTTAAACCTCGTCTCACCTATATAAATTAACACTTTTTAGGAAATGTATAAACATCAAATGGTAGCGGGAATTATACCCGCACCTCTTGGAAACTGAGGGCTCGGATCCCTAAGCCATACGATCTCATCAAGAATACGTTCTTATACGCTAGTTGCAACTTATTAATGTTGTTAGCATCTCTGTAAGAAGATTTTTACAAATTATCGCTGCCCAAAGACAATTGCTTAGAATTATCATTTGGCAATTTATTTGCCAGTACGTTATTTTTGTTGTTTTCAAAAAAAATCATATTTTTCGCTCCTAAATGTGGAAATCACTTTAAATATGTTGATCATACTTTTTATATTTCAAATTCGTTCTTCTTGAAAAGATTTCTTTATTTTATTATAACATAACATGTTTATTATTGCATATTATTGGTTTAACAATTTTATTTATATATATACTTATACATTTTATAATAAAAAAATAACAATAATAATCATTAAAAAATGAATAAATCATTAAAAATATAGTCTCCCTCTGTTCCAATTACGTTACTTTCGTTTCTTACTAAAAATAATTTAAAGTAAGAAACAAACAGTCGGGTAGGCAGAGGCAACCTAATGATAAGACACTCCGTTTCCCGCTTTTAACTGAATTCTCGAGGCATTGCGTGTTGAATGGCGGAACTCAACGCCAAGATTTGCGTCGTAATGAATATTTCAAATATTTCATTCCTACGTGGCATGAAGCGGAACTCTACGCCAAACTTTATTAGTAAAATAAATGTTAATTTTTGTCATGGTTTTAATTTATTGTTTCTCTGTCCCGGCCACCATAATATAAGTTTTAACAATATTTGTCGTTATTGGTATTCTTATAATATTAAATTATTAATAGAGCAATTGTAATGGAAATTGAAATCTACAATACATATTATTTTACGTAACTTTTTGTTTTGTTAGAAGTTCAACGTTTAAGATATTTGTTGTACAATAGTTCTATTAGAATTAAATCTATCGAGACTAATAAATATTTAAATATAAGATCCGTAATGATTTCAAATCTATTTTTTTCTAATTTTTTTAAGTATTGAATTAATGGCAAATATTGACTATATGATAAAACACAAACAAAACAACAAATTTGGAGTTTAAATGCGAAACAAACACTATTTCAAAAAACTATTAGCTTAGATAAAGAGAATTATAGATAAAGTAAAAGTATATCGTTAGAAGCCATTTCAGTTTCCCACGCTTATCGTGAGAGAGGCTTTATTACTGTTATATTACAATTTTGTAGGCACATTTACTCTATTTTTTTGTTATTTCTAACATAACTTTTAAAAAACATTTAAAAGGAATGCCGAAGTGGAAATGAAAAAATTAAAGACATCGATGGGTATAGACGCTGAGAGTGACGTCGCACTCAGTTTGGTTAGTGACAACACTCAAAGATTAACCAGTGCTGTGCACTCCTTGCCACAAATGTTGGAAAAGAAGCGGCTCATTGA
Source organism: Eueides isabella (assembly GCA_019049475.1). Classification (NCBI taxonomy): domain Eukaryota; kingdom Metazoa; phylum Arthropoda; class Insecta; order Lepidoptera; family Nymphalidae; genus Eueides; species Eueides isabella. The sequence goes on along the minus strand of CM032386.1, from coordinate 7,829,494 downwards.
CATGCACACTACTATTGCCACAGGTACAATTTATCACTCATAAAAACTTATTTTATCAAAACTTGACTTGCTTTTGACTTGGCTGTCGTGGCGTCGTAAGTTGTATACTCAGGGCAGTGAAATATATACTATTTTCAACTCCCGCTCTTGTAGGAAGACAAGAATACGGAGTAGGCACTGCTTACCTGTTATTATGCGGAACACATATATACAGCATGTAACTAAAAATATAACTTTCTGGAAAGATTTATTTTTAGAAGATGTATAAAAATTGCGGAGTGGGACTAGAACCAGCGCCGGCGAGTTTCCATTCGCGTCTGTCTGTATGAAGTTGATATGCCTTCTATTGTAGTCAATCTAGCTACTACTAGCTCTAGCTACTGAGAGATTTAGGGCTTCGCTTATGATTTGGAGTACTCTATCATGGCAACGCGAGTAATAATCCCTATAAAGGAGCCTACCACTAAGTGCGTGGCTGTACCGATGGCCGCACCACAGTAAAGCAACATTCTTCCCTATCACACCAAGTTAGTTACTCTCACCTGGTTGAATCATCTGGAAGAGATTTACATAGAATTTTAAAAGGCCGAATGACTAAACGTTTAGTAAAGTGCGCCACTTCAGCGCTAACGGGATACAGAATTCTCCTAAGTTTAACCACTCACTCTGCATTGGAGGTTCATTGCGTGCACTGTATAGCTGTTATTTTCATCTTGTAGAAAAGATTTTTAAATATCTCGGTCTTCTCTGGCCTTTTTGGAACCCAATCCTGCTCTTTTAGTCTGTTCACCTGTCGTAAATTGTTTATGGAATTAAAGTCTTGATTCAAGCTGTCTGTAAGCGTCACTTGTCTTTGGGGAGTGATAAAATGGCTTCAACCTTCTATTTCTCCAGCAAATGTATTTTAGTAGCTCTAAGATGTTTAGAGATGTGAAGATTTCTTTAGTTTCATACCAAAGTTATTGTAATCCCTGAAAAGAATTAAGAGATCAGTCGAGTGTGCCAGTCCTACCCATAACTTCAATATCTTTATAGAACTGTAGCATCTAATTTTACTAATATCATATACAAGGAAAGGCCAAGTTAGACGTGATGTCAAATAATTGTTGTATATCTAAACCTTTATAATGTTACCTATAGGCTGTTCATCTACCTTATAATAAACGACCTCCATTTAGTAAACTATCCAAAACTGCCTCTTATGGTGGCACGTCCTTTGTAATCTATCTTTCTATCAAGAAACTTGAAAAGCACTGCTTCGGCAACGGTGGTTACACTTTATCCACTAGCTTAGAATCCCGTATCGTAATGGTATACTTGGTATTTCGTCGACCTAGACAAAAGCATTAGCATTTACTTAGTTTTGCTCCAATTCCGTCAGCCAACGTACAGAACTCAGCTACTTGATGTAAAAGTTTCTGAATGAAGAATATAGAAAAATATGTTGTGTACAGAATATGAAGAAATTATTACATAACTTTTTTTTAGCTTCACGCTGTATCCCTCACACGGCCCGGAACATAGCGTTAAGACACTACTTACCACTTCCGTTCCCCACTTTCCGCCGAATTTGAGGCATTGCGTGTTAAGTGGCGAAACTCAACGCCGCGCTTTACCTTGTTATCAGAGCGTAGAAATGAAAACATTAAATATTTAATTTCCTCGAGTGGAGATTTAACCCACAACCTATCATTTACAGGCACACGCTTGTGCCGCTGCGCCACAATAGGGCTTCACATAATCACTTACGTATTATATGGCAGAGGGACAAAATAGGGGGAAAATGTGTCTGAATGTATAATGTACTTTTATGTCTCGCCATAAGATAGCTGTGAAAAGATAGGCTCAACTTAACATTTTCCTTTGCCTTGTAAGGGGCCCAATGGGGCTCAATGACCTGTCTTTGTTTACCTTATTGTAAAGTGAACAACTGCAGTGGAAGTGTCATCTTGTTACTGCGCTATTGTATTGCGTGATTCAATACTGCATATGTTGTGATTACGATGTTTTGATATCTTTTTTTGGTCAGTTCTTCACAGTGTGTTCGCAATATTGTTGCTAATATAAAAGTTTTAACACCTGCTGGACCTTTACAACTGGCAGGATAAAATAAAGACTAGTTTCTTCATCTTGTACAAAGCCATCAGTAAAATTTTTGTTATATGTATATATATTTATGTACGTTATGTTTCGCCATAACCATAAGCGAATCAATAAATAAATATTTTTAAATAGATACTATTTTTTACCAGAAAGAACGTACAAATACTTGATTTACAATATCGACAGAAAAGTGCACAATAACGCCCCTTATTTGTATTTTTTTTACACTCCATATATATATTTGCTCCCAATTTTGATTTTGTGCGAAATCATATAGATACGTACCGCCTACATATATAATAACAGTACATTCGTTTTCAGCTATTCTCAACGCAATCAAATCGAGGCGACTGGACTCGTTCTTCGAATTGGAAGAGAAGATAATGAGTAAAAGTACCGCCATCGAAAGCAAAGCCGTGATGGACCTAATAACGGACACAAGTGCTGGCACCGAAGAGGATAAAATGCGTCTTTTTATTATATATTATCTGTGCACTTCACAAATATCAGAGGATGAATATAAAAAGTTTGAAAGCGCATTGTTGGCTGCCAATTGTGATGTTAAACCTATGTTGTACATGAAACGGTGGAAGTAAGTATGGCTTGTAAATTTTTATATATATATATATATATATATATATATATATATATATATATATATATATATATATATATATATATATATATATATATATATATATATGTGTGTGTGTGTGTGTGTGTGTGCGAATGAGTCAACTGGCTTTTGCAAGTTCGTCGAAAAGAATAAGAATTTAAGAAGACCATTCTATAAGGAATGTTACTGTCTCGCCTAAAGTTTCAAAAGTAACTATTTATTTCTTTTGTAATTTGTTAAACAAAAATGATTATGCATGGGAACCTAATGTTAAGAAACTCCGTTCTGTTTCTCATTTTGCAAATTTGAGGCATTGCGTGTTGAGTGGTTGAACCCAACTCCGCGCTTTACATTGTCACCAAAATATTCACTATTTTTTTTTACAGTCGCTTTGTAAATATACATAATGACAATAAAATAATATTAATTATAAAAGTATTGTTACAGGGGATTTACAAAAATGTCAAGTCAAAGTCAATATGAAGGTGGAGGCACTAAAACAGTATCCATGTTTTCAAAATTAGTTTCACAGGGCTCTTCTTTTGTGATGGAAGGCGTAAAAAATTTGGTTGTGAAGAAACACGTGAGTTATAATAAATAAATAAATACGTGTGTAGTGTATACGTGTGTTTGTGTGTATACGTGTGTTTGTGTGTATGTGTGTGTTTGTGTGTGTGTGTGTGTGTGTATGTGTGTATGTGTGTGTGTGTGTATAGCAAGGTAGTAAGAAAGAACTTTATCTCAAGATTCTTATATATTCTTCACTTTACACCATCATGAATTCGGAACATTGTGATTTAGGAACTGCCTGACTTGTTTTTTTAAAGCGAAGAAATGAAATTAATTCATTCCTTCTGTGTTGAATCGTATCCAGCCGCGCTTACAGTCACTGTCACTGTGTATGTAGGTCGGATTATCAATTTATTATTTCTATAGATGGATTAGTTGTAGTAGATAGATTATGTGTATTACATAAACGGATATTGTAACATCAGGAAGCCGTATAACTAATATTTTAAGCCAAATAATTGCAATTCATATCGCTTAGAAGTTTCTTATGTACTAATGAAAAAAAATGAATATTTATTTTTTGTATACAATTTTTATATGCTTAGCAAACATAGTTGTGTCAAGTTTCGTTTATTGGCTATATTTCAATTAAATCTTATTTTTTAAAAATACTTTTGGTTAGTTACGAAGTCTAAAAGTAATAATTCTTATAGATGAGAGCGGGCGCGTTAGAAACGTCATTTGGACAAATCGTATTTACAAATATTTTTTCTTTTTATAAAGATACAGCACTCTGCTTCCCGCTTTCCAACGAACTTTGGAGGCATACGGCGCAAAGTGAAACTTAACGCCATACTTTGTCTTAATACCAGAACGAGGATATGAGAATAAAAATCAAAATTCTCCGAGCCTGTCGTGGCGCAGCGGCACAAACGTGTGACTGTAACCGACAGGTTGTGGGTTCGATCCCCACTCGAGGAGATGAAATATTTAATATTTTCAATTTAAATATTTAATGTTTTCATTTCCTCGCTCGTACTAACAAGGCAAAACGCGGCGTTGAGTTCCGCTTCTCAACACGCAATGCCTCTAATTGTGAACGGAAGTGGAACGGAGCGACACTAGGTTGAGTTCCTTCTGCCTACCCTGCCATGTGCGGGACGCAACATGAAGCTGAGTAATTCCCCGAGTGTAAACCGCCGCGCCCTTCGGGGGCGGTTGGTAAATGAGTGTTTGTTTGTTAATACAGAAGCTGCCCGTGAGCCGCGCGCTGGAGGGCGCGCTGGCGTCGAGCGAGGGCGAGCTGGCGTGGCTGGACCCGCGCGCGGCGCGCACGGACGCGGCCGCCCGCGCGCGCGCGCCGCGCCACCCGCCGCCCACCGACGCCGTCGTGTTCCTGGTGGGCGGCGGCAGCTACATCGAGTACCACAATGTCGTGGACTTCGCCAAGGTTCTATCATAATAACTATTATTACAAAATTAAGGGTTAAAAGTGTAATCTTTTTTGTACAGAGCCATCTGTTTCTGTTTCTTATTTGACTTTTTTTAGTTATATTTTCTAGAAATATTTAATATGTTCAAATTAAATGTTTAATGTTTTTATTTTTTGGCTCTAGTACCAAGGCTAAGCGCGGCGTTGAGTTCCGCCACTCAACACGCAATGCCTCAAATTTGGCGGAAGTGGGGAACGAAAGTGAAATGTGTTGTGTGAGTGCCTTAACACTAGGTTCCCAAGTTCCCTCTGCCTACCCAGTCATGGGTGAGATGCAGCCTGAAGCTAAGTATGAGTTTATGTTCTTTTTCCAAACCATACCAACACAAGATCAATGTATATATTAACGTTACTTCAACTTTTCTATGTATCTCCCACATTTAAAAACTATGGGCAATGTCGGTCGGTAGTGTAGGCGTTGATACTTAATAGATGAAAAGCAGTGATGCTGGCAAGTATTGTGTAGTACCTAAATTTCTTATAAATTCGATAAATGTTAAATTAAGTACAAAGAAAAAAAAATAATGTATATGGTAAACTGATTATACCTAATGTAAAATATGTCACCTCTGCTAACATAATGTGGTATTAATGACATTTTAAATATATAAGTAATTTGGTACATACTTGATAGCTACATGGAACCCAGAACGAGCTGAAAAGTTACTACTACTACTGCCCCAGTTACCACATGCTCACACAAATATTACTACGTTATTTTCCAAAAAAAAATATGATGATGACTTAAAGTTTTCTTAGCTTTACACATATCAAATATCTCACATAGAACAGATCAAAATACTCTATTCTAAACTAGACGCCACACTTTGTCTTGCCAGAGTCCGAGGATGAAAATAATTCCTCGAATGGGGATCGAACCCACATCTAACGCATTTACACATACATTTCAAACCATGTACAACTGATATAATAAAAAATAATTAATTTACTTTCAGCAACAAGCGGCCAGTGGGCAAGCCAGAAAAATAATCTACGGTGCAACGACATTACCAAACGCGTCTCAGTTTATAAAACAACTTTCCCTATTAGGAGAAGAACTTCAATAAGCATTCCCTTTCATTGAAACTATTTATTTATATTATATAATGAATGTATTCAAACTAGTAGTTGTAATGGGCATCCAAATATAACATAATATTAAATGAAACACGAGTATCAACAAGTTGGCATTTTATTTGCAATGACATTGAAAATAGAGCTAACATCTAATATCTAATAATAATATTTATTGTTTAGAACAAGAAGTATAAAATCTAAATCACAAGATTACGAATCAATCATTAGCATCAGATCTCTTTATAAATAATACTACGTCGTCATAGTTTTACTTATATTGATATAAAATGGGGCAAACACAATTTCACAAACGAAACGGGCAACATGTTATTACATAAAAAAGAAACTTGTCGATATATTTTTTATCCCAACCCTTAAAACTATTGTGCTAATAAAAAAAAATGTATTGTGTTAACGTTAATAATTAAGTAATAACCGTCGAAAAATAGTAAATGTGTTAGGTATGTACTTATAAATATATATAAAATAAAGAGATACGTAGTTTTATTCAAGGAACTTGAATGCGTTACAATTAGCACTGCGTAAACCATCATCGAGTAAGAATTATATATATATATAGTAAACGTTCATATTAATTCTAGTGGATTAAGAATACCTAATTTTAAAGTATAGCATGTTATCACTGATCACGATATGGTTTGGCACAGTGAAAAATTATATATGGAATACAATATATCGAACAGAGAGCAAGAGGAAAATCGTCTTATCTAGGGCAACCCGCATTTAATATGGCAAGGTTATTTATTATTAAAAAAATACTTTTTCACTGTTGAAATTCGAATTAATTTTATAAGGGGCTACTACTACAGCGTTATTAAAAAATAAGAAATTCGTTCGACCATACACTGATAATAAATTGGCAAAAAAAGATTTTATATGTTACAATTGTGCGTTGATAAATTAAATTCAAACAACAAAGCGAACCGGAAACATTTTTAAACGATAGACAATATTCACAAATACGATAAGCTTCCATATAGATTAATAAGACAATATGCTAAAAATATTTCATAATTTTCTCAAATGTAAATAATATTCCAATTCAAAATTCTAATATCATAAATAACAATTTTATTTTATTACTTTTATAATAAAAGAGTAAAGCCTATTTTAAATTTATTTATCACTTTTTTTCAAAGGCTTAAACAATTTTTAATGGCACAAAATAATGTTCATAACCGATAGTCATACAGATTATCATCATATCTTAATATAACTTCTTACCTTATAAAAACATGACAAACGCTACAAGTACATATATCATATTAAGAAGGCGCTTTTACACAATATATTCAAAATACTCGTATAGTGTTACACAATTTATGAAGTACAATGTAGTGCAATTCAACAAACAATAAAAATAAGTAAACGCCCGAACATACATACATATCTTTATATTTAAGGTCGGCCAAAATATGTTTTTTCTTAGCTATAGCGAATATAACTGTAAATAACTTTTTGTCCCACCTAATTTATACATAAGTAAATCAGATGAGTTTTTTCTAATATATATTTTAGAAAGCACTCTAGCCTATATAAAAAATAATCATTATAGATATCCTACAGCTACAATTTAACAAACCAAATAAAATAACATCAAAAATAATCAAAGAACTTGATTCCATAAAAAAAGAAAATACTATAACTAGATAGAATATAACTTGTAAAAAAAAACATATATAAATAATAATTAATAATAATCAATATTAAAATTGTAGTTAACTGTACATATTTAAGCGGTGGTTATTCATAAAGGTACTAAGTCTGCTATAATCTGTATTTTTAAGTAACAAAACTATATTTACTTAAAAAATATAAATTTATTTTAAATTATGACAATTAGAATTTTATAAATCGACGTTTACCGAATTTGGTTTCTCCCGTCACAGCCTCCATGAACACAAAATATGCTTATTTATGGAAAAGGCAAGGCAAACACACCGGTCAACTGATACATAACGGTCGGTCTCGTGTAACACCAGAGGAGCTACAGGGCCAAACGGTGTTTTGGCGTTGATGTCTTAGGAGGCGAACTTGACTTTTCTTTTTAGATAATCGCAATACCGGCAATCATTTAAAACGCTAGAGCCAATATACAAATGCTGGGCCTTTAAGAAGTGTATTCTTAAATGCTAGTAACTAGACAAATGGTGTTTTTTTGTGGTTACGTCTTGTCTTCTTCTTCTCTAATAGTCTTCTTTTCTTGATAGATAAACTTGTCTTCTGGGGGTTGAATTGAACCAGGTTACTTTCACTCCATAAGGAGACATTTCCGACTGATACCTCAAAAGACACTAGTTTATTTCGACACTAGTTTATACATTGGTCAACGTTTTTCCGAGAACGACTGTACAGCCGGAATATAGGACGCGCCAGTGCTATCTGCATAGCAATGTATGCTAGAATCGTCTAACATGTCATTGATATGCAGATGAAACAGCTGGAGGAGCAGAAACCATCGACAGCGAATTTGATGCTGCGCCTAGTGAGAAATCTGACTACTGGCGAAAAGCCCGTAAGATGAACGTCGACAGGCTGCGCTATGTCCAGACTAACTGATAGATCCTTTCCCTTGCTTTGGTTAAGAAAAACTGAAAATCAACGTTTGAGGGACCAACCCGAGATCACCAGATAAACTTAACTTTGGCTTTTTAAATTATAGGCTTTTGAGAGCAGGGAGGTGATAGGAATAGGCCCCTAGTTAATTGGGACCATACTTCGTGGCAAGTCTTTCACCGCGGTCTGGCGGATAAGAGCGGTCTTCGAAATACGCCGACTGACTAGGAGTGCCGAAACAGACGCGTTACAACTCAGAAGCACATCAAGAGCAGTAGAGAAAGCCCACCTGGCTCGCTCCACTTGTGAATGTTCAAAGAAGACAATTTACCTAACACTTTTTTGGATAAACTTAACGTCAAGCATTGATCTTTGGTGGCGCAGGGAAGGTAGGTTATTCGCCTCTACATTTCATAAAGATGCCAAGATTTGAATTAAGGTTTACTGCCTTTTTTATATTTTTCTTAAGCATACTAGAAAAATAATTTATAATTAAACTATGCCATGGTACTTGGTTTTAACAGGTGGACGGAAGGCAAAAATTAGAAAAAAAAAATCAATTTCGTGAAACTTTTCATTATATAATTATTAGAAGATATTATATAAAATATATTTTTTGTATTTTTATTTATGAATGACCAATGGTACCTTTATGCCTCACTAAACAACTCTGGATACTTGTGAAAGTAAATGTATAATTTCTTGAATATTTATTATAATATTATTTCAAAGGAAAAAAGACAAAACATTACAAATATGCAATAGCAATATTAAAATACTGAAAGTTGGAATGTATGTTTTTTAAAACATCAGTTTTTATTATTCCCTAAAGGAATGTTTTTGGCATACTCATGACATTTTATATTTTAACGTAAAACTTTACAATACACAATATATTAAAACATTCATTAATAATTTCTCAAAATAATATATAACAGAATCAGAAAATACAATAACTCTTCCATAATTATTATAAAGTCAAATGACCTTGTCTTTAAATACAAAAATAATATAAATACATAAATTTAATGTTCATATTAAGATAGGGAGATTGTATATATTTTTTATACTAATTAATGTTCATATTACTTAGTATAAAAAATGAAAATATAATCTCATGTAAGGTACATCTAAAAAGAAATATAAAAAATAACTCAGTATTAGGCCTTGCTCCAGGGCAAATCGATCATTTCAAAAGTAACCATAATATAAAGTCATCAAGAGAGGAAGGAGTCAAATTTAGAATATTAAAATTACATCTTATAGTAAAATATATTTGAAGACAACTATGTGAATGGTTAAATAGGGAATATTATAATCATACATTTACACTTACATTTCAATATAGCAACATTTCAATTTAAAATGTAAACAATAATTGTATTAAGCTGTTGTGAGTCCACCACCTACCTACCTTGCCGAGAACAGATCAATAACATCTAATACAATTATTGTATACAAGACAAGACAGGTGCTAATCACAATTCTAGCAATTTTATAACTACCATTTTCAACAAACCTCAAATTCTAAGAATATTCATAGCAATATTTTAAAATTTTATGAATACACTTTGGACAATCATTTCATATAGTAACAAACAGTAGTCACTTAACATTGACAATATGCATAGTATGTCTCATTACCAGACTGATATAAAGCGATTAAACACTTGTCTCATAGTTAATTTATAACAATTGCAACAAACCTTAGAATTAAGTGATTATCACATTAACTATAAGTAATTACTAGCACAGAATGTGTAGAAGAGAGTATATCCTAACTACTTATTTATTATTTATTCATGAAAAGTAAATGGAAATTTATTAAACAAATACTTTTAAGATAAAAGGGTTTTTTTTCATATTTACGCATCAATGTCATGTACTAAGATTCAATAGAGATTGTTAATGACATGGATAGTAGTACGAGATTCAGAAAACAGCAAGTAGCAACTTGCTGCACATTTAATAAGAAATATAATTAGATTACACAAGTTAAATGTACATAACCTGCGGCTAAATGTTATGCAACCTACTATCATATAAAACAAGGTTATATGATGTTTAAAATTTTAAAACTGCATAAATGCTGTGACTAGTCCAATATTCTAAGACATATCGTTGATCATCATCAGTATCTTATTAAGGGTATATATTCACATTTTAAAATGATTGAAACAAGACTACTGAAGCAATAACAATTTAACAATGACACAAATTTTCAAGTTGTGTAACATTTTTGGAAAGCAATAAATATCATTGAGTCATTATCTGAATATAAGTATGATGGTGTTGGTGCTAAGTTCAATTCCCTTTTGCGAGAATGAATAATTAACTGCCTCTAAATTTAGGTGTGCGAGGGAAATGCAGTGTCTTAATCTGTAAAGCCAATCTACAAAATTATCAATGGCATATAAAATGGCTTGTCACTTTATGTGAGTGTGTATTGTAAGATATTTTTATTTTTAAGTACCTTAATCACATTTTAAGAAGCTGATTAAGTAAGTTGCCTATTGTTGCGGCTTTGGCTGGGTATTAGTGTTGCGACTTGAACTGGTACTACTCAAAATCATTTTTTGCATCTGACGAATGACTGTAGTAGCATGATATGCCTGTTTCCAACGAGATTTAGCAAAGTTCTTCTTAAGTTGCTCTGAAACTGTGCCATGAATATTCTTATTGCTAGCTGCATTACCAGAAATCCAAGGATGAGCCAAAGCTTGTCTGAAAATAAAGAATGTTTAGTATTTACATACAATATAAAATGTTTTATAAATTTAAAGCATCTTAGGTACATAATAAGGAAGAAAAAAAGAGTAAAGAACAACAATTTTCACTTTTCATCCTAATAAGAGACACCATCTGTTGAGGTTCAGAACTCAAAACTTTGTCCAGTAAGGGAATAAAAAAATATAATTGTTTCCCTCTAGGAGAGAATAAAAACCCACAACTATTTACAATACAGTCAGATGCTGGTAACCTTTGCACTAAGCTCTAAGCACTCTTGCACTAAGAGTCTTTTACGCATACATACACACACAAGAATATAAGATACAATCTCATATTAATAACAATAAAAAAATCAAAGGTCATATTGATAAGATGGTAATGGTTGAAACAGATTCTATTTAGAAAATAGGATCACATATACAGTAACAAAAATTTAACAAAAATAAACTATGCCCATACATAATACAGTTGGAAACATATGTTAACTGAATATGTTGGAAACATATGTTTGCTCTAATTTATATTTTTATTTCATCTTCATTGGTGGAATTAAATGTTCATATTAATTAGAAACACACCAAAATGTACTACTTACTTGCAAGAATATCTCTTTTCAACATCTACACACATCAAGTGACGAATGAAATCTTTAGCAGACTCACTAATGTCGTCCCAATATGGAGAGTCAAATTCAAAGTCTCCTTTAAGAATCTGGGCAAAAAGATTAGCATCATTTTCATCATAAAAAGGGGGATAGCCACAGAGCAATATATATGATATTACTCCTATACTCCAAACATCAACAGCCTTGCCATAAGGTTTCTGAGCTAAGACCTCAGGAGCTACATATCCAGGAGTTCCACAAGCAGTTGCCATTATTCCAGAATCTTCAATTTTAGATAGACCAAAATCGCTTATCATAATTTTGCTGTCTTCATCTGCACTATAGTAAAGAAGATTTTCCGGTTTTAAATCTCTGTGTACTACCCCTTGCGAATGCATATAGTCCACAGCCTCCAACACTTGTCTTATAAGATTAGACGCATCTTTTTCAGTATACGAGCCCTTTTCAACAATTCGATCAAATAATTCACCACCTGTAACTAATTCCATTACAAGGTAAACTTTATTCTTGTCCTCGTAAGTTTCGAGCAGCTGTACAATATTAGGATGCGAAAACATTTTTTTCTCTCCACCCTCCACTTTTGCATTTTCACTAAATCGTTTCAAGACCCTAATTTCATTTTCCAGTGAGTCTTCTTTTCCTTTAAGTGCTTTTTTATCGATAATTTTGCAGGCGAACAATTGTCCATTCTCCTTACTTTCAATTAGGCGAACCTCAGAAAATGCTCCTGTTCCAAGAAGATCCTTAACAGCATATTTATCTTCGATTGATGGTTGTTTCTCGGGATCTTTACTCTCTTTTTTAGATTTTCTACCAAAATCCTTTTTACCAAATAAAGGCATCTTGTAGGCCTGCACTTATCCCCTAGAGATTCGATTTGTTCTAATTCTAAAAAAATATCTACGACTACGTAGCTAAAAGCTATAATCTATATCGATACACATACATATATTTAATAGATATCAAACGAAAACTCCTACTCTGTATTTTACTAACTCAAGACAAATTCTAGACATAAATATGGCTTTACACGGAGCAACTTTATTTTAAAAATATAAGTTCTATGTTATTAAAAAATAAAAAAATATTTAAAAAATGTATAGATTATTATAAATAAGTTGGTAAATGTGAAATTTATTTGTAAAATATTTAAAGTTTTTCCAAAATAAAAATAAAATCATAAGCAGTCATAAATTTAGGTAATAAAATACTTTCAAATAGTGTGCTTTAGATGTACAATTAAATATAAGTAATATCAATTTTACCATTATTTTATACTACTATATACATTTTTTTTGTGTATTGTAATATTTATTTATTTTTCTTACATGAAAATATTAATTCGTTTTTTATTCCGATGTTAATATCGATTTCCCATATCGATACTAATTAAATATATGTATATCATCGGCTAAAATGTCACTGTCAAGCATCATTTGATTTGTTTTTCGTATACGATTTTCATTCATTTTATGTAAAATTTTACGTAAATATATTAGATATAACAATATTAAATTGTAAACTAACACCTTTGTGTTATATATTTCTTATTACTAACCATACATAATGTATATGCTTATTTTAATAAAAAAAATTGTTACAGGTGAAGGCAATTTTTAACTAGATCTTTTTTAAATATACATTCTCCTATTGTGTATGTGTATTTTTACCATACAACCTCTTTTGTGTCTCCTCCATTCAACGAGACATTAGCGAAGTGATATGTGCTCTACTGGCACGCTCGGAACGTTATAATCAAAAACACATACCATACCAAGATTTTCATGCTATTTTGTTATCGAAATCTGAATGCATATATAAGTATCTAAATTTATTCAGTACCTGTTCAGCTTAAAATGTAAAATAGAAAAACAGACAATCCTGGGGTGCCATCCGCCGAGGATGGGGTATCCTGTTAAATAAAAACTTAAATCTTACATTTCATGTTTGGGTACTACAAAAATGTTTTTATCGATATTTATAAAGTAAATTGGGCGTTTTTTACCAATTTTTTAAAGGTCGTGAATACCAATCAAAATACGTACTACATTTTTTATAGACATTTTATCTTCTGTATTTATTTTAATTAAAATCCATGGAGAAATGCAGATAAACGGAGTCGCCCGGAAAAATATAGTGACATTTTAAAAAATAAAAAATATTCAATTGTAGATCATATTTTATATGGGGGGCTAACTTATTAGAAAATAGAAAAAAACTAATTGCACACAATATTTTCTGTTTTTATATGTCTGTTTGCACGCTCATATCGATGGACCTGGACTGATTTCAACGAAACTTTTTTTTTTGCATAACTATTAGGCTTGGGCATGTTCTAGGCTATATTTGATTTTGAAGGCACTGATTACATTTGATGCAGAACCCTTGCGATCCAGATAACTAAAAGAAACAATGAAATATCACCTTAACAAAAAAATTTTGTGCATAATACGCACTTTGCATTGTCATATTGGAATTTAAGATCTGGAATATCTGACGAATAACCAGGGAACTTCGTCTCGCCAAGGGATGTTTATGCGCCAACAGAAGATGAAAAACTATTATAACTATAAAAGAGTAATTTCCGTATATTTTTAGCTCTCGGTGTTGCATGCCAGTTAGGGAGGCCAGACGGACTCCAGAGCTTTAAAACAGTCAGTTAGATCAGGACATTTTTTACTCCCACCATACCAAATGTACAAAATACATAGCAAACTGGCGGAGTTTCATAGAAACATACCATCACCTGCAATGGCAAACAAATAAAAAGGTCTGCAATTCAAATCTGTACCTCATACGTGTCCGTCATACGTGGGTAGTACGACGCCAATGTGATGAAAGTTCTGCTTCCATATTTAAAAAATATGATATTTTAGTGATATAAATAAACTCTATCTATATGAAGTGCACAACGTACTTAATCTATTCATTTAGATAAGTAATAAAAGGTACTATATTATTTTACTTGCGTCTTCGCCCGCGTGGTAAAATGGTCACTCTCAAAACTGTTTTGGTCAATCCAAACCAAGAGATTCTCAAAAATAATAATGAATAGGTATTATAGGTACACACTATTTTTGATCGACCTGATATGCGGTAAAAGGCAATTTTAATCTATATAAAACGCACAATGTATCAAATTATTTAATTGGGAAAGGAATAATATTATGTTGCTTGAAATGGAAAAAAGTAAAAATCTTAGAAAACCGGAGAAATCAAGAATTTCTGTGCAGGCCCTGCGACAGTTCACCTGTTCTTAAAAAAAGTCTGCGAGAGCGTAGGCATCGTAGACACGTCTATCACCTAAATACAACCAAAAGTATCTTATTGTTATGTTTTACAAATTATAATAAAATATAGAGTTATTTTCGAAACTATTTTAAGCAACATAGTATTATTCCTTTCGCAATTAAATAATTCGATACATTGTGCGTTTTATATAGATTAAAATTGCCTTTTACCGCACATCAGGTCAATCAAAAATAGTGTGTAGGTACCTAAAATACCTATTCAATATTATTTTAAAGCACTTTAATCTGAGAATCTCTTGGTTGGATTGACCAAAACACTTTTGTGAGTCATAGTCCACTTATCAAGAAAGGAAATATGTAATTAGTTATTTCCATTTGACCACGCGGGCGAAGCCGCAAGCAAAAGCTAGTGTTTAATAAAAGTAAGTTAACTATATCTACAAAAAAGAAAATGGAAGAACACTAGAATTTTATTTATTCGACCAAATTGGTACATAATTTTTATTTATTCAGCTTACATTTTAGTTTTCAATGTATAGATAATGTCTTAAAAAGGACAATTATCAGACCAAGTAAGTAAGTAGGTACTACCTACTTATGTATTAATGCATGTACTGTGTTTTAATTTTATATACATTTTTGCAATCCATAAAGTGCAATCGGTCCATATGCATGGAGTTGAGTCATGAATAATATTATATAGTTGATTTTTTAGGTAGGTACGTACTCGCGTTGCTTGCGGTCAAACGTGGTAAGAGTCACAAAGCGATGATCGCTCTGCTCATGTCATTTAAAACGATGATATCTTCTTAAATATCAATTTTAGTGATACGCTGTCAAAGGTCATTTTTTTCTAATTCTAAATAAAGTATTCATGTGGTATTGTTTAACACATGGCTCATCTGGTGCGGTGCCGGGTCAAAATACGCCACTAACGATATTTTTGCGAGTTCGTATCAGGGCCTTATCGACCCACTAGCAGAATGTAGATTCGAACGCTAAAAGCCTATAATTTTACTAAAACATAATTCAAACACATGTTTTTGTATCGTCAGAATGACATTGGATCCCATATTCTTAAATCCGGAGATTAACAAACAGGAAATTAGGAATAGATCAAGGAAAACAGTAGACGAACTAAAAACTGTCTTAGTAATAATGATACAGACAAAAAAAGATGATATCTGAAACAAAATAATGTAAAAAAAAATATATAAATATATAATTATTATGTTGACTTAACACCTATATTTGCAACACGTGACGCTAAAATTTTGATTGCATTCACACTGCGCTAACTTTAAGCTATGTTTACCTTATTTTTTGCTTTATTAAAACTGATTATTAAAATTTCCTCGCATCTCGTAGCACTTTACAAGTTCTTCGTTTAACGGTCATCTCATGTGACATACTTTCTTCTTATAGTTTAGCTGGTCTATTGTGGTTATTCATCAGATGTTCCAGATTTGAATTTCAATGTGAGAAAATATAAGTTGCTAATAGCTCAATTACTTTTTTAAGGCGGCATTTCTTTATTTCTTATAGCCAAACTATTGGGCTGTTATGGTTGTTCATCAGATAATCCAGATCTTTAATTCCATTGGAAAGTGCTCACACTAAATGAATGTTGGTATTGACGTATTCAATTATTTTTATAGTTAAGCTAGACACATTAAAAAGTTTTATGCAAATCCACCCAGTAGTTCGCATTATTACTTTCGCGAGAGTATGTCACATTGCACGTGATGTGGTGTTGCTTTGTATAGCCGAGTAATATAACATAGGAATTCGATTAATAATGACTGATCAGCGTTCCTAATACTAGCGAAAAATGGCGGTTTCGATTATTTACGTGGTTTTTACAACTATTAACTCAATCAAAAACGTAATTAATTATTATTTCGACCACTTATGATTTTTTGAAATGTTTTTTACATACCGGAAAAATTTTATACACCTGCTTATTAATAATAACTATTTTATTATATAAAACTTACTTTTTTTTATTATTTATTAGTCAAAATACATTTAAGTTTTTGGTAAATTAAATATTACTGCTACCACTGGTGCCACGGTGGACCTCATAATCGAAAACAATATGTCAAGTTTTCCATTTTATAAACTGACGCAAACAGAAAGTCAAAGGAAAAACAAAAGAAAGACGAAACAAATACGTGCGCAAGCTGCTAATATTTAAGTAATGGTTACATGAAATATCATAGAAATCAAAATTACGAAAGCTAATGTTATACAAATTGGCCTTGTAAAGTAAAGATAGGTACATTTAGTATTCAAATTTAAAAGTATTGTATGTTAGTTTGTGTGTATAATAATTTTATGTTAGACGTAATAAAGAGTTGTTGGTTTGCCCGCACGGAAGCGGCCGTGAGCGAAAAGGGTTAAAAAGATAAGGATGACGTCATCGTTGCGCAGGGGCATAGCCGAACGCCTGTAAACGTGGAGGGTTCCAGTTTGATTTCCACTCGATGGAATAAAATATTTAATAGATAGACTGATAGAGTTACAGAATATATATATATATATATATATATATATATATATATATATATATATATATATATATATATATATATATATATATATATATATATATATATATATATATATATATATATATATATATATATATATATATATATATATATATATATATAGACATATACATATTCAGTAACTCTATCAGTCTATCTATTAAATATTTATATAGGGCCAACAGCAAAACAAGGCAGATTGATTACGTATAGTAATATAAGTAGTTTTTCCTGGCAAGACAAGACGCATAGATCATTCTTTTCACATGTTTAAAATTCAACGTTATTGATTTCATTTATGTAATAATAACAAAAATATAGAGCTAATTTGTTAAAATTTCAATAACTACAAAAATATTATAGAATAAGTTGTTGGTACAGTTCCGTTTAAGAACGAAAGCTATTGCAGATTACCTACTATTTACAACATGTTACACAAAATTTTCTTACTCACCCTCCCTAATTTATATTGTCTATGCTTTCACCCTCTGACGTCACAGTGAAAATCGACCAATCCAAACGAACACAGTAGTCGACGGTCCTTATAAGCGGAATCACTACCGCATATCGTTTTATTGCATTATCTTATATTATAATTTTAATGTTTTTGTTGTGTGATCCTATGAGAAGTTCCAAAATGTATCTTATAGTGAATGATAATGTGTAGTAATTTTTTTCCTCACTTCATTTTGGTGAAATCTTTGTTTTATTTCTTTAGTATTTTATTAGTGTGACTGAACCACGTTAGGGGGCGGTACCGTGATGCCAGTTCGTAAGCAAGGTGAATATTCCTGTAGTAACATTGTAAAATTGTGGTTTTTAACTATTAGTATGCCACTGCGTTGTTATTGACCAGATATTATGCAAGGGGCATTAACAGTGGGGGTCGTAACAACCCTTACTTTGCGTCAACGCAACTACAAAAGGGGTGGATTTTGCTTATATCTTAAAACTACACAAGTATTTTAAACTTAGAGGCCATATGCTTTATTAAATTATTATTGGCGAAGACTATTCTAAAAATAAACTCACTTTTAATATATAACATTAATTACGATATACTTATTTATAAACAACAAATAATTTTAAATTGTACAGAATAATTATACTCTTATATAGTAGTGCCTTTTTTGAAATGAAAATGTTAAATAAACAATATTTAATAATCAATAAAAGTAACTTACTTTAAGGTCTACAATAATTTATTAACATGAAACTTAGATGCTTAAGTTATATAATTGATAACTGTGACAAAGTGTACAAATATGCAACTAATTCTTTACAATAATAGTGTAATTAGCCCCAAACAATAAACAAAAGCATTTTTTAAAATATTCCTAGTTTAAATAATTTCGGCGATATAAGAAGTAATTTTATGGGTCCAAAAATTATGTACATCTTTGTATTATTCTACATCCTAAATAGCTACATGTACTCCTAGTAGTAGTAGTGGTTCCTAACCTTTTTATAGAAAAGGTTTCATAATTTCGCAGCAGACGACAGAAAATTATTATTAATTTAAGCGACCCACGTGGTCTACGCCAATCATCTATAATCATTGTGGGCGACAAAACAAATACAATCGTCGAGTAAGTACTGTTCTTAATAATAGATGTCATTGAGGCCAGTCGCGTTGGGGCACAAGCGTACCACTGTAGATACGACAGGTCGTGGGTTCAATTCCCAGTCAACGAACAGCAATATTTAATATACTCATTTCCTTGCTCTGTTAAAAAGGCAAAGCGCGGCGCTAAGTTTATGTTTTTGAGAGAACTCTATTTTCCCGTTTTTTATTTGTCTACCCTCCTATAATATTCATCTGTATTATAATCATTCAGTATATACTTTGTATTGTATCTGTTGTTCTTCAAAACATAAACCTAATAGGCATTTCGAATTCGATTCATTCATTTGCCCGACATTTGCCGAATGGAAAAGCTGAATTAACACTAAGTTCACTCTGCTCACTCTGCTATATAGTTAAACGTAACCGTAACGTAACCTAAGGGGATATCTATACGGAATCTAAGGCATAATCTATACGGGATCCATACGAGAATGCCATTAGTCACTTACAAATCTTCTTGATTTAGTACTTAGTTTCAGTATTCGAGTGGGAGGTCTCACAAGAAATATCTATATTAATAATAATATCGAATATCTTATTTATTTATATTAAATTGAAGCTCGATTCACTATTTGCTTAAATTATGTTATATACATTTATTTCTTTTAATATCTACTTTGTAGGTATAACTGAACTATGTATGCAATGCTATTAGAATACCATTAGGTAGTTAGGTTATGCAGTCGGGTTCTTTTTTTAGCTTCACGCTGTATCCCGCACGAGGCAGGGTAGGCAAACCCGGGAACCTAGTGTTAAGACACTCCGTTCCACTTCCGTTCCCCACTGTCCGCCGAATTTGAGGCATTGCGTGTTGAGTGGCGGAACTCAACGTCGCGCTTTGCCTTGTTACCAGAGCGAAGAAATGAAACATTAAATATTTAAATTGAAAATATTAAATATTTCATATCCTTGACTGGGGATTGAACCCAGAACCTGTCGGTTACAGTCTAACGCTTGTGACAGGGTGTGTTTTTCTACAATGTTTTATACATTTGTTTATGTAGGTTTTAATAAATTAAATATACTTTCTGTTATAAATATATCTCAATTAACCAGTTGGTATTAATAATTAAAGTAGATGTAAATGCATTGATTATTTTCTTTTCCCTCAGAGGCCCACCGAGCATTAGAATTGCTGGAAGATTACCACAGCAAGTTAATAAAACCGCAGGACCGACAGCTTCGACTTGCTATTGAGAGAGTGATCAGAATTTTTAAGTCACGTCTTTTCCAAGCTCTCCTCGGTAAGTTATATATTATTAAAATAATAATTTCTAGTTAAGTTCAATCCACGTTTGGAATTTTACAATAAAATCATTTTGGTTAGCTAAGTGTGTATAGACCGTATTTATATATACTTCTGTTCTCCATTCTCTGTCGAATATCTAAAGCATATGTCGGGAAACCACGCCGCGCTTTTCCTCGCTACCACAACGACGAAATAAAAATGTGAAATATTTCATTTTCTCGAGTGGGAATCACACCCACATTATGTGGCATTAACAATCACAAGCTTGTGCACCTGCACTACAACTGGACCTAAAGTAGAAGTTATATAATAAAATTATAAAGGAAAAAAGATTTGTTTTGTATACATTTTAACATTGTAATATGAAAGAAGCATCAGGAAGTTAACGTAAAGTATATATTTTTATTCGAATGTGGACTATGCTGTAGCTCTAGCTTTGATGGCCACTGCAACGTAATCGGGTATCGTGGGAGGCCGTGCAAAATGTAATATTTTAATGAAACGAAGACGACTTTTGATAAACTCCAGCGTTTCACCCATATAGTGATTAAATGAAACAACCGACCGATTGACCGAATTAATAAATCTAAATAAATCGTTATCTTGAACTAAATTACTATTGTTGCTAGCATGCTATAAATATAAATCCGCGTGATCGCAACAAGCGTCACTATCGTTCTTGAGCTCGACCACGACACTGCCATTGTGTTTGGTATATTTAGCTGGTACTGTACACCATGCATTTAAATCTGCTGTTAGATATTAATTATAATTGATAGAATGGTAAATAAAGAATCGAGTTGCACAGAGCTAAATTTGCTTGAAAATGAAAACTAAGGATGCGTTTTACAAACAAGTAAAAAGAATAGGAATTAACTTAAACTGTTTTTAGTCTCAAAAATTAATATATCAATCAAAAAATCGATATTTTCTTTTAAATAAATATCTTCTACGTTATAAATATGTACAGTACGGATTATGTATCAAGGCCTTTGTATAGTCAGTAAGAAAATAATTAAAAATAAAATAAAATGGTAAAATCAAATCTACACAGTCATTATCAAATAAATATATTATCAGTGCTGCTACGACTTAACGGCCTTACTTAAAATATCGCCGGCGTCAGTGCAGGATCTTATAGCTACAAATACACTTTTTTTAAACTAGACTGTTAACACTTTCTTAAAAGCGATGTGAATATTTTAAAAAGTTCCAAGAATGTATAGTTTAATCGAACCAGCGTGTTTACAAGTTAATGTACTATTCAATTACTAAATAGAGAGATAATTTAAGTAATCACTCACGGATTTTATTTTTTTCAAAAATTGCAGTTCAAAGGCCATGCATTGGCCTACTATATTACTTTAAGATTTCTACATAATTTAAAAAATGTCTATGGGTATAAAAAATACTTTATGAGAGACAGGGCTGATCCAAATTGCGTTGTGCGTTGTGGTATCCTACGCTATTGCAGTAGCGGAGAAGTAATATAATAATAGGTAGAGTAACTTCGGGTAATATGACAGATCATAAACCTTTAATGAAATAAAATATGAACAAGGATGAACACAATAATCAATTTAAGGTATTTTTTACTTCTAAACATAACTTAAAAGTTACATTTACTTACTTTTTGCATTTAGAATAATCTTTAAAAGTACTATTATAGTAGAATAATATGACCTACGGCCACAAATAGAGTGTACAATATTGCCCACCATTACAAATAAAAAAAGAATTCTAAATATATTAGATTATGCACACACTTTGGGGGTCCACGATGGAAGGCTTATTCGCAGCGATCCCTGCCAGCCCTCTAGAGGACTGTAACGTTCCATCCGCCACAATGTGCACCATACGAACGCGCACTGTTAGGGCGTCCCCCCAAGGCGACGCGCACCAGAACGTCCCCGCGGGCGTGAAAAGTGGAGATGAATGCGGCGTTGGGGACCGCCAACCCTACGCGGAATGTAATAGAATGATTTGATGTGAATTATTAGATGGGATGGTTGACAGAGATCTGGATGTTATTTATGTGACTGATACTAAACGGAAAGGCCGATTGCGCTAACCAATCGAGAGGACAATAACACGCCTACGCCTCGAATCCCTTGCACACTGGTGCGCCGGCCCAGAAAACGACCCGGTCGGAACTGCGCGTAGCGGTTACGACGGAGTGCCTAATTCATTCTCTTGTCACCATACTTGCTAGGCAAGTATGAATTAGGCAGGAAAAAATATATTGGAAATTTGCATGGAATGGAATTTGTTTGTAGCAAACACGATGTTTAACAAATAAATTCACTTGTACACATGGAAGCAAACGGAAGAGAAAAGTATAATTGATCTATTCCTAGTGGATCGGCGTATTCCAAGTATTTTTTTATAGAGAAGACAAGGCAAACGAGCGTACGGGTCACCTGATCGTGAGTGATCACCAGTTGCCCACGATCCCGTGTAACACCAGGGGAGCTACAGGTGCGATGCCGGCCTTTGAGGTGGAGGTAGACGCGCTTTTTGTAGGTACCCATGTCGTATCGACCTAGAAATACTGCCGCGAGTAGGTCGTTCCAGAGATTCGTGGCAGGTAGCAGGAAATTCTTACGAAACTGCACAGTAGTAGAGTGCCACGGGTCCATATGATGTGGATGGTACATTTACTTGTGGAGTACTGTGCGGTTAGAAAATTCGGCGTCAGGTGCCAAGTCAAACAGTTCTCCAGAGCACTCCCCGTGATAAATGCGGTAGAGAACGCACAGTTCCTGTATATATCTGTATAAGGGGCTTGACACTTTGGCTTTGCGTATACGTCTATATACGCAAAGCCAAAGTGTCAAGCCCCTTATAGATCATTGGATACCCCCCTACGATTCGAACGACTCTACGCGTTCGTTGTACGCGACCAAATGGTTCAAGCTGATACCGTGGTGCACTAGCCCAGAGGTGAGAACAGTATTCCATATGAGGCCGAACCTGGGCCCTGTACAGGGCCAAACGGTATTTTGGCGTGAAATACTGCTCTCGCTCTCTCGCTGCTGCTCTCGCTCTGCTGATGACACACAGTTTCTTCGAGGCCAACTTGGCCTTGCTTTCCAGATGATCGCGATACTGGCGGTCGCTCGAAAAGCTGAGGCTCAATATACTGATAGAGGATATGGATATGATACAGGGATTCCTTAACGGAAGACACAAGTTGATTTCGGCACTGGTCGACGTTTCCTGATAAAGACTTACACGGCCGGATTATACAGCGTCCACAGTGCTATCATCTGCATAACAAAGTATGCTAGAATCCTCCAACATATCATTGATATGCAGAAGAAATTGCGTAGAGGACAGCACGCAGCCTTGTATACGCCAACGTACACGGGCATGTATTTGGAGCAGAAACCGTCGACAGCGAGAAAGCTAGCAATCCAATTGTATAAATTCTCGAATCCAAATTATGGACTCCAAGCCAAGTTATGGACACGCGAGTGATTAGGAGTGCTGAATTGAGGACAGACAATTATCTAGTCCGAGCTAAAATAAGGGGTCTGTGTGCAGGTTGGCGCAGCCGCATTGGTTGTCTAAACTTGGCACCGAATTATCGATCCAAAAGACTATTGTGAGAAGCGAAGGGAGGTTTTAGACCTGAAAGGAGTATCAGATCTAATTCCTCCGCATGATCACGAAAATTTATTTGGCATTAAATCAAAAATTTTGCTGTGCTTTTGTGGACTTGGAAAAGACGTTTGACAGGATTGTAAGAAAGTGATTATGAGAGATACTGCCTCGGCACAATGTGAACGGGCCCTTGCTGTAGCAAGTAGGCTGTAAAGTCTCTTTACAGAGATAACTCACGGTGCTTGCGTGCAAGTAGGAGCTGGCATGTCGCCTTGGTTTGACATCCAATCGGGTGTTAAACAAAGTTGCGCCATGTTAGCTTGGTTGTTCAATTTATCTTTGGACAGCTTTTTTCAAGGGGTGATACAAAGTGACAGGAAAGTAAAAGTAGGTACCTTGAATATAAATTGCCTGCTGTACGCAGATGATGCAGTGCTTATTACATCATCAGAAAGCTAGTTATGGACATCGGGTACCACTCTGAACGAAGGGTGTGCAAGTAATGGTCTAAGCCTGAATGCGAACAAGAAGTAAGGAAAAAATGAAGAAAGGACAGAATGCAAGATCAGTGTTAATAATGAGATATTAGAACAAGTGAATGATGTAGTATGTCTGGGAAGTATGTCTAGCAGAGACGGAAGATACGAAATGTCCGTGGAAAGGCGTATTGCTACCGTCAACAGAGTTAACGGTGCCTTAACGGCCTTAGTTGAGACGACGAAACGTCAGCATAGCTGCGCGTTTGGCCGTACTCAATGTAGTGTTGGTACCGACGCTGTTATACGGCAGCGAAACGTAGGTATTGCAGAAGAAGAACGTTAGAAAAATAAATACTGTAGTGATGTGATCTCTTCGCAGTATATGCAGATTCAGTTTAGTTGATCGCATACCCAATGAAGAGATAAACAGAAGTGTAGGTACCTACTAGGAGAAACAAAATATGAAGGAAAAGTGAGTGGTAAGAGAGGGCGGGGGAGACCTCGGTTGACCTTCGAAAACACAGTATCGATGATACTGGAGGAAGGTCACGTAAAACTATGAGGACGATGTTGATGACAGTGAGCGAGGCGAAAGAGGTATGCCGAGACCGTAGCGTTTGGCGCTTCGTTCTCTCCGCCAACCCTGCTCGCCCCACCCACGCGGGATATAGCGTGAAGCTAAGTAAGTATGCACAATTCTACAGCTAACCAAATTCTCAAAAAAAGTTAATTGTCACTCCTGAGAATTCTTCATGAGCCTATAATTTGCTGAATAAACATTGAGCTCATATCTCAACTCCAGTTTTTATAGAATAGAGATCGTTACAATACAAACACTTTGCATCATTAACATATTTTATTAAGTTTCAGCTTCATACGTCTATATTATTTCGTATCTATCTTTTCATATTGAAGTATAGAAATAGCTCTGAAACACCCAGAAAATGGCAGCAGAAATATGATGCTTGAAGAATTCAACATTGAACTAGATTCTAATTTACATTTATATTTTAGATGAGGTACACGTTACTCTTTTGACAATTAAATAAAAGTTCTTAATCTTCCAATTTAAAAATATGTAACATGTTTTATCACTTTAAATCCATATTGGCAAGCAAGATAATCGTTTAACGTGTTCTGTTTAACCTAAATATATTTAAATAGGTCACAGCCTACCTTTAACGCTGTCCTCTACGGGCTAATGGACGGCGCTGTAGTTTTGTTGAAACAATTTAATTGAATTTTTTAAATAACTCGGCTATTTGTGCTATAAATAGAACTTCAACTTCGTAGCAAGCTTTTATTTATTGTATTAATGAAGTTACTGGAAGCTTAACTTATAAGTAACAATACCTTAGCTTCAAGCTTTTTAAGATTTTCATTGAATATCATGTATTTGTAAAAAAATCTTTACGTTGTATATTTATTCCTATAATAATTTGTTAGCTCATTTCCGGTTTATGAATAATTATTTTTATTTTTCTGTACAGTATCAACGTGAGTCTTTTAATTGCTTATTTGACTAAACACAATCCCTTTAAAGTAAATTTTAAATAAAAAGCATATTGATGCCTGTCGCGGCGCAGGAGCATAAGCATGTGACTGTAGACGCCATAGATGGATGGATGTGGATTTGGATTCGATCTCCAACCGAAGAAATGTAATATTTAATATTTTTAATTTAAATATTACTGCTCAACACGCGATGGAAAATGGAGAACGGAACGAAGTACCTCAACACTAGGTTCCCGAGTTCCCTCTGAGTACCTTGCCATGTGCGGGATACAGCGTGAAGCTGAGTTAGTATAATGCTGATCCACCTACACTAAATAGCTATTATAGCTTGATCGTAGAAAAGCGCATGGCTATTGCAAAGAAAATTAGAGAAATGTTTGGGTCAATCAGTATTGATTATTCTATGTTCTATCATCTGTGGATAACTAAATGGCGCTGTGTTTATTATGGTAATATAGTCTTATAACAGCAATGGTCAACAACATAGGCAGCTAATGAAAATTTCTGTAACATAGATGAATGGCATTTTTTTCATTTTAATTATTTATAATTATTCTCGTTTCATACTTCAAGAGTAGGTATAATATGGTCTTTACTACACATATCATTAGTTTGCTAGTATTTTGTGCTTTTTGAGTTCGATGCCCCTGGTGTTATCGATCTTTTAAGCAAAGCACGCGATACTACTACGTCAAAGTAAAAGTCTTTATGATACTGATCTTTTTATGTATTTTATATTGCACACAAAAGAAACAAATACACAACACTTTTAATGTAAAATATTAAAATTAATAGCAATTTACTAGAGTATCTATAAAAAAAACTTACTCAGCTTTTAAGTTATGTCTCATGCCTACCAGTTTCCACTAGTCTACAATCTACATGTTCTATCTCTGTCTGTCTGATCTGTTCTATCCAGATCAGTCTACGATCTAAATTTGACAATTCTAACATAACTTAGCTTCACGCTATATCCCTAGCGGGGTAGGCAGAGAGAACGGAGCGCCAAACGCTACGGTCCCGGCATACCTCTTTCGCCTCGTCCACTGTCATCAACCTCTTCATACATGCCCTCCGGGGGGTCCTCGTGCTTTTTACGTGACCTTCCTCCAGTATCGTCGATACTGTGTTTTCGAAGGTCAACCGAGGTCTCCCCCTCCCTCTCTTACCTCTCACTTTTCCTTCAAAAATCTTTTTTACCATTCTTTCTTCACTCATTCGCTCGACGTGCCCAAATCACTTGAGCACGTTCTTCTTCATTCTCACTGTGATATCCACGCTAGTACCTGTCATTCTGTGTATTTCTTCATTCGACAATTCTATTAAGATTTTTATTATTTACCACCCCTGGCATTTAAGACCGGCGTTAAGTAGTAGATTTAGGCACTGCGTTATGCTCTGAGGACTTTCATTACAATTTTTAAAGTTGATAAATTCTGTCATTTATGATTTTCACGTACCTCCAACGGTTTCGATTTCCTCCAACGGGATCGTCGATACTCCCTTTGCACAGAAGAGGGACTTAAAGTAAATTGTCACTTACTTTTCGCTGACTTATGCCTGAAGAAGTGCTACGGCCTGAGCGGCCATTTTCAGATTATGAATTTAAAAATCAGTTTATCTTAAGTTTCATGAACGATAATAAATAATTTCTAAAGTGTATCTTTTAAAATTGAAAGTATTTTTAATTTCTTTAATTTGAAGAAATTTAAATATTTGGTACCATTTACTTTGTTTACGTTTGTCTATATAAGGATAATCTTGAACTCGTTTTAATTTTTAAAATTATTTTCTTTTTCATTTCTTCCTAAAACTTACCATTGTGTGTAGCACATTCTCCCAGTTTATATGTCATGCATTTTTCATGCAATGCAATTATTCACATGACTAAGTAAATATTACTTCCTCGTCTTATGATTTATACTAAATGCCATCGGCATCTTAGTTTGCGTGTTCCATACTTTATTTATAAATTCAAAATTTTGAGACATTGCTTGTTGAATAGCCGAACTCGACGTAGCTGTAGCTCATTGTCTTTTCGAAATGAGGGAAAGTAATCAATTTTATACAAACATTCACCTGTGCGGAAATTAAACCCACAACCATCACATTTACAATATGACGATATCTATACCGCAACATTCAATTAGTGTTATTTATCAACGATATCTGCCTATTAAATGACTTGCTAATGCTGGGCGTTAATAAGTATGTATTACTGACAAGCCTTCCTCAGATTTTCTAATTTTATTTTTTTTATATATTAATGATAACTACTATTTATGAAAAGTTTAGTTTATTTTTGGTATTTTATGAAGGTTAACTGAGCTGGCTGTTATAGTTTTTCATCAGTTCCTAACATTTAAATTTAATGTTTTAATGGAAAATATCTTTCACGCTGATCAACTTCAGCTGGGGCGACATTTTGTTATTTCTTATAATTCTGCTGGACTACTTTAGTTCTACATGAGGCCAGTCTTCAAAATCAATTACATCCATCCTCCCCAGGCCTAACAACTATACTTGCACTACATTGTTATTGAATTCTGTCCGTATCAATTCGTTCTGTAATAAATTAAATTGTATTCTTGTTATTACATTTCTGCCGATTTAATTTTTTACATTGATATTTAATGTATTAATATAGTTATTTTACTAATGTAATAGTGTATATTTTTTATAAAGTTATGTTCGGTACTTTCTAACAACATATTAAAGTATGCTGTAGACAAATATACCTATAAATTAAAAAAAAAAAACAATTTTATCAATAGTAAATTGAAAACAGACATTTAAAACTTAATATCACAAATAGTACAGATTATGCATTTTTTTATAAATTCAGAAAATTCTTACAGAAAATCCAGAGCTCAGTTTGTTTCCCGGAATTGTCCGGATGGTCCGGGAAATCCATATTTTTTAGATTTTCTTATTTACTTGGCCCCTGCCATAATCATCAACAAAATATATATAGATATAGAGACTTTGTACAATTAGTAACTATTATCGATAACTGGAAAATAGGAGCTAACACTGGACACAATTGGAAAGCAATTGATTTTTTTTTATTTAGACAAACGTTATTTCCTTAACAAAGTTAGCACAAAAGATATTTTTAGTAAATAGTAAATAGTTATGTGTAACTTTAGCAATAAATAAATAGTAAAAAATATATAGTAAATATTTTTTTTTTTCACGGTAAGAAAATATCAAGTGTTAGATTACGCTTAAAAACTCTTAACAATGTTCAATGTGATGTTCAATTCGCAATCTTTTAATAAATAGTCAGGAACGAATTTAAATTGTGCTAAATGTCAGCAGGAAGGGTTACATAAAACCAAAGCATGCATCTATTTAATATACTTATTTCTTTTTTTCTTTGGTTTAATATACTGTCAATTTTTCTGTCAACAGATATACAAGAGTTCTACGAGTTAACATTACTCGATGACAACAAAAGTATACAACAGAAAACTGCAGAAACAATTCGCATAGCAAATAAATGGGAGTCTGATAGTGTCCGCCGTGAAGTAAGTGATATGATTTTTATTATGATTCTTCGTAGTTTTAAGAAGCCTAGCCTCGCTCTAGGGATTTCCCATGGCTTACTCCTGAGATTTTATGTAAATGTTTGAGACATTTAGAATTATCATGTTAGTTTTAATTTTATGTAATGTAACATTATATATGGAAATATTCATACAAATCTGATAAGTATAACGCTTCAAGTATCGCTCAGTAATCAGAACAAAACAAGCATACTAGGTATGGCAACGCTTGATAACGCTTATATTGAATTGACTATTTCTCAAAATATATTGATAACTACTACTTCAATAGTCGCAGAAAAATATTGTAGTTAGGAGTAGCATTTTTTTAAGGCTACAGTTTAAACCACCACCGACAATAGTACTTGACGACTTACTACCAACTCAACCCGTCTCGTTAACGTCATAATTGACATTTCGTAATTCCTATTAATATTTAAATAACTGTTTTAAGATACGATTAACTTATATGAATCAATTAATGAATGAATAAATGATTATTTTCAAAATGTTGGATTTTTAAAGTTTAATTAAAATATACCCACATAATACTTAGTGTGTAGTGTAGTTTTCAGGTACGTTTTTGAACCCCATAAATTCAAATAGAATATTTATAATATATTTTTGATTCTCTATTAGTAACATTTACGTAGGTTGCTCGCTCCAAAAGCTATGAACTTTAATGAAAAAATAATATTTACTAAATGAAAATTTCTGAGTCAGCTGTACTGTTAAACATAAAAGCAAATTTATTTTGTATTATACTTTGTTAAGTTAACGTAACAGAAACTTTTTCATGGGCCACCGCAGCAATTAAAGGTATTTAGGTCAAAAATGTGCAATCCAAAACAAACTTGCTATTATTTTTATAATAATATTCTCGTCTTTTCTCGTCTCTCGCATCACAATTATTAAAGAGATTAGTGCGCCATCAATAGTAAATAACTATATAGCCCAAATTATGTCGTTGGACGTAACTTTATGTAACAATAATAGCTACGACCACTGCCGAAACCAACTTGTGTTTTTCGTTGAGCCTTCCCTCGAAAATGTCTCCGTATGGGATAAAAAGAACCTGGTTCAATTTAACCTCCACGTGTCTTCAGTTTTCGAGAACACTACTCTTAAAGCCACGCCCAGCATCAGTATATTGGGCCTCAGCATTTCTAGCGACTACCAGTATCACGAACTGAAAAGCAAGGCAAAGTTGGCCTTGAAGAAATTGAGGTTCATCAGCAGAGCGAGACAGTAATTCACGCCAAAACAACGTTTAACGCTGGATAGGGCTGGAGTTTGGACTCTTATGGATTACTAGCCTCACCTGTGGGCTGGTGCACCCCAATATCAGCTTGAACCATTTGATCGCATACAACGGCTCTTCCGTTTTTACCTCATCAGTGGTTCCATCGATCTGTGAGACCCAATGATCGGTGAGGGGCTTGATACTTTGGCTTTGCGTAGAGACGTATCAATGCTGTGCATTCTCTACAGCATTTATCATGAGGAGTGTTCTGGAGAACTTTTTGACTTAGTACATACCGCCGAATCTTCTAACCGCACAGTCCGTCAGAAGCTAAAGTAGCACCCTCATCATCTGGATTACACATCTGTGAAACGGCCTACCGGCAGTGTTTCCGACTATCTCCATCTTTAAGGCCGTAGTCTCCAACTCTGTAGCTCCTCTGGTGTTGCACGGAGCCGGACTACGGTTATCACTAACTTTTCTGCCTTATCTTTACCATAAGAAAAAACAGACAAACAGATAAATATTTATATTTTATATAAGGCAAACACTTTAAAAATCACTTTTTTGGGCTTATTACATTAATAATGGCCCCAATAAAATATGTTTTTAATAAATATTCATGTACAGACAATGATCAGTTACAGAATTATTATAAGTATAGGTACTTTTTTGGGCGAGTAGGTTTAGGTAAATAAATAATTGTTTCATTCGCTTTATGGTTAGTTGTCATGTAAAGGCTAAGCTTTATAATTATATAGTAAGAATATTTGATTTGATTTAGATAAATCGTTTACAACATTTTTTTTTATTGTTTTAGGCACAAGTTGGAGACATTGATTATAGATCAGTTTCAAACGCTTTTCTCCAAGATGGTAATAGAAAATCCGACAACCGTAATGCCGAAACTCCAGATTCGGGAAGGGTACGTAGACATAAATAAATGTTATAACATTTATCATAAAAAACAACACTCTTTTTAACTTTTTACTTCAAGTTTTATAATGTAACTTCTAATCTGACAGATGGCGATACCATCCATTATCTCTCCAAGTAGTGATACAGAGGAAAAAAAGGTAATTTATACAGTTTATTTTGTATCAAAAACGTGGCTGCTGTTCTAATGTTATCAGAGGCAAAAGGGTACTGATATTTTATGATTAAATAAACTTATAAAAGTACATAACACCAACTACAAAATACAGTCTACGGTACATCATATTTTTAACTTTTACTAATAAACCAATCATTTAAATACACGATATGGACCAAGCAATAAATAGGTCATTTTTCATTATTTACCCGCATATTATGTATAATGAAATAATAAAGATGGCAATTGATTATGCAATATAATTATATTGTCCAGGCATTATAAATTGTCTTTCACATTTATATGGCAGAAAAAGTTTAATTACATTTTCATAATATACCTTTCTGATTAACATTTTAATAATATAATGAGTAGAGTACAAGCTCTCCGCTAGTGTACACACACGAGCTTCACGCTTTATAACTTTTTTAATGATACTTTTAGTTATTTACAATCTCTCTGTTTAGTTAGCTTGACTATCGTGGTTGTGTATCTAGTGGGTCAATATCAAATGTTGCCTAGATCCTACGCAGGCCGTATAGCTATAAAAATTGAAAATCTGGGATATCTAATGAACAGCCATACAAGTCAAACGAAGTTCTAAGTAATAATAAAATGCCACTACATTAAATATATCCACTGTAATATAAATTAAAGATCTGGAATATACCTAGTATGAAAAACTTTAAAAATAGTCTAGGTAAACGATAAGAAACCGTACAAGTCCACCTTCTGGCAGAAGTTGTTCAATATGGTGGGCGATTTTAATTAATAGAAAAATCTTAGAAAATGTGAACTTTTATCGTTATTAATTGTAATTACGTTGACTATAAATTTGGCATAAGGCATAAAATCCAATAAAGTAAAGAATACGAAAAAAAACTAAAACTAGTTGGAAGACAAATCAATATAATATAAGTTTTACCGACCTTAGTGACTATATTCCAACCTGCTTATACAGAAATGAAATAGATAAAATATCTAATTTGTAATAAAATATTTATATTTAGATTTATTCATAAGATAACGGAGTGGGTACGCTTTTGTTTATTTGAGTATTTAATTGAAAATCAATAGGGCATGAGCGCCATCTCTTGAAAAACTTCTGAAAGTTAAGGTGTTTACCGATACGTAGCTGTTGATTTTTTTCTTCTTTTTGATGACGTGACGTCTCCAAAGGAACGTAGCTGTTCGCTATACAACAAGTGGTTAGTAATGGCGGATAGTTGGTGTTTCGCGTCTCATAGTACTATTTATAACCTAAAATATAGTACGAGTTTTCAGCGATATGTACGCTAACGTTTTATGGTTGTGTGAATTCGTGCTGGTAAATTTCTCAATTGTGCCAATGACTTGCGATCGATACACGGACTAAAGGAAACTACATGTAAATGATTATCAAGTGAAATGATATTGCACATAAAATTTTGACATTCACACTGCTGTTATTTCGTATTCGTCGCAAGTAAGGCCATTTAATATACACTAATCTATTTTTAAACGTTTAGTAATTTCTTTACAATTTGGGAACGTTTTCAAACCTTTGGTGAGACTAATGAAACTTCTAAAATAGTTTTGCTTGTAACATTTACTACGTTACTTGCGGAACGATACACCTATCTTCTAAATAAAAGCAAAAGTATATTGCACGTTAAATAACGTAACACGGACATTCTAATTAAAGTTCATCGCTTTGACATTCATACTTACCATCCTATCATTAAACACAAGTTGGTAACACCCAATTAACTACATACGCATACAATCTAATAAAATCCGCTATCAAGAAGGGCTCGGCTCTAAAATAATTTTAAAGATAAGGACTAGTTAAAATTTTTAAGTAAGCTAACAAGATATTTAGCTTTTTGTGGGATTTTATGCAAACCTAAAATAAAGTTGCATTATTTTAAAAGTGGCGATATATAGGCAAAATATTATTGGTGCAAGCTAGAAGTGGGTTCTAGGTAGAGAATGGTGCATGCCGGAGAGCAGCCAGTAAGGTGCTGACAGCGGCACAAGTGTGTAACTAACATGCATGCAGTGTACATAGTATAGAACTGAATACAACTACTCAAAGGCTATGCACACTTGGTTTTCAAAATGACTGAGAGGCGGAAGAAAAAAACTCATAATGGATTCCTTCGGAAAGTCTCCTCCTTATTTAACCTTGATACGGTGAGTAGGTTATTGCTTGTTACTATAAAAGTGGCTAGATCACCCATTAGTTCAAGTGTCAAAATTAATATTATACAGTAGAAACCTGATTAACCATACCATTTGTCTGCTATAACATTCTGATAAACAATTATAATATTTGGATAATCGAGTCTGCACTGCATTTTTATTATGGAAACATTTAATAATTTAAAAATATGTGATATAATACAATTTAATGTATTAAAGTTTAAGGGGACTGATTAAATTTTAACAATTTTATATTTTGTCTTTGATATTGTTACAAGCAGCAGCCACATAATTAAAATAATAATTTTGTCATTTAACGAATTCTTTTACTGACAACATAATTTGTGTATAAATACAAGATAATATTAGTATTAGTAATTTGTAAAACTAACTATGTAAACCAACAGTCAGTCATAATATTTATACAATATCTCTCATTTGCTAAGTAATCAATGTCTATATTCCAGGCTCACGTTTCAACACCTGAAATGAAGCAGGTAATTTAATTTCTCATTTAAAAATTAGTTCTGTAAGGTACTAGACTGTAAAGACTTTTTTTTCTATATTGTAGTAGGGCTATGGTTACCCTAAAGAGAAATAAAGGAAAATTATCATTGAAAGGTTATACTTTTTATAAGCTTTACGCTGCTTCACATAACAGAGAGAATGTAATGTTCATAAGACATTTTGTTCTCCACTCTCTGTCTTTATTGTGATTCATTGCTTGAGGAACTCCAATCCAAACTTATAATTATTACCAGAGCAGAGGAATGAAAGGAATTACACAAAGTGGAATTCCAATTCATAACTGTGGTGCTAGTTTGCGAAAGTGTATAGTTATATGTAGTGCTGTTGTAGCATCATAACAACCTCTTAGGTTTCTATTTATTAATTATTTTAAAAACAAACATTAAGTGATTGTCATTTTAAGTATTACAAATTATTTAGTAAATGTGTATATCTTATAATGTATTAGTAGTTTTGACAGTTACATAATAGATATGAAACCCTATCTAACCTTGATCTCACATATTTGTACAGATTGTAGGACATGGTGTATTTGTATTATCCATTGACACATGGTTAATAGTCTCTTGTGTTGTTATTAATATGCAAAAGAAAAATTATATTTTTTATGAAAATAAAAATATATTATTACATGAATTAAAAATTTGCTTCTCAAACGTTTTTCCTTTTCACTAATATAGTTACTACTTTGCAAAGTTTATATAGTATAAATTTGTGAATTAAAGCAAAAATTCGAGAGTATATGTTCCTGAAAGTTGCAGATAAATGGGATAGAAGGTGGTTCGGAGCGAACAGTAGGCGACGACGGCTCGATATATTTAACAGTAAATCTGTCTCGTGCTGGGGGTGCTGGACTTGGCTTCAGTATTGCTGGGGGCTCCGACAATCCACATATCGCCGACGATCCCCTTATTTATGTCACAAAGCTAATACCCGGTGGGGCCGCCGCGGCCAGTCAACTGCAAATCAATGATGCAATATTACAGGTAGTCTGATTTCTATTCATTTATTGTTCCAACTTAAAAAGCAGGTCAAGGTTCATTTTCAAGTTTATTTTGACATCCATAATTTTAAAATACTACCTATTTTAATAACAATTTGACAAATCTTACTTCAGGTAAATGACACATCGGTTGAGAATGTGACGCATGCTGAAGCAGTTGATGCATTAAAAAAGGCTGGCAGTACTGTAAGACTGGTAAGTAGAATTTTATGTATAGTATATTAACAAAGTTCATTAAAAAAAATAACTGGCTATTTTTAATTCTTTCAGAAAGTCAGACGACGACCAACTGGCGAGGACACGTTAAATGTATCGCAAATATCTAATAAGGAGGAAGCTGTAGAGATTGAGTTGGTGAAAGGTGGATCAGGACTTGGTTTCAGCATAGCAGGTGGAGTCGGTAACCAGCACATACCTGGAGACAATGGGATATATGTCACAAAGATAATGGCGGGTGGCGCTGCTCATAGAGATGGGAGATTACGGGTCGGCGACAAATTACTAATAGTTAAGAACACATCTGTAAGTGTTGAATTGATATTATTTATGTCTATTAACAATATAATACTAACTAGTTCTTAGGATTTCTAGTTTCTTAACGTTTTTATTTGCAATGTGCGACATGCCATTAGGGTTGATGTGAACACTTTGTGTACATAAAGTGATACTTAGTGTTAATGTTTCTGTTTGCTATTTATTGTTTCAACATTGGCATTATCACCAACAATAGCAAAACTTACTTTGCAATTTCAAGATATTAGAATAAAATTCGTGGTTAACAAATGATTTGAAATAAGAAGTCCACTTTTGATCTGGATATAGATTTTAAAACCAGAGTTATCATATTGGTTCTGTAAAAATTTTATAAAGTGTCACTGCCATTAGTAATCATGCTTACTCTTAATGTACAATTTTCTGAACATGTACTGCCTCTAATCCATTTCCATTTTTTCATTACACTAACAAATCTAATAAAAGTCTAAAGGCTGGAAAATAATTATTTAGCCAGTTGTATTGAAAAAAAACTAAACACATGGATCCCAATTAAAAAAAAAAACATTTTTTCAACTACCATTAATTGAATTAATAAATGAACAGATCTTCAACATTTTTTTTTTTCATATTAAATAAAAAAACCTTGTATTAGCTACGGACCAGTCCATATAAATCATGCTTGTTACATTACGAACCATTTTTTTCTGTATTCAAGTAATTTATTAAATATATATATTTTTAGAAAGGTGATGTGAACCTGGATAATGTAACTCATGAAGATGCGGTCAGTGCATTAAAAGCGTCTGGAGAGCGCGTCCTCCTTGTCCTCATACCTGGTCCCCGACACGGACAGCCTTCACCCAGGACTTCCAGAGCAAATACTCGTAAGTTTTGTTAAGCCTGTCGTGGCGCAGGTGTACAGGCGTAAGACTGTAAACACAACGGGTTATGGGTTCAATACGCAGTCAAAGAAATTAAATATTTAATGTTTTCATTTTATGGCTCTGATAACAAAGCAAAGAGCGGCGTTAAGTTCCACCACTTAACACACAATGCCCCAAATTCGGTAGAAGTGGGAAAGGGAATGGCGTCTTAAAATTTGGTACCCAAGTTGCCTTTGCTTATCATGTAGGATTCAGCATGAAGCTATAAATCATATAAGAAGTTATTGTACTTAAAATTAATAGCTCCACATTTAACACAAAATTGGAGATGTTTTTGCTCTTACCATACATGCAGTACAATTTATTTTATTTTATTAATTGGAGGAATTTATAGACATATTATTATGTTACTTGTTTGTAACATGATGGTTATTTCGATATCTTAGTATATTGTCATTGTTAGACAATGTTATATCACTTTTAATATGTTATAATCTCCATGTTTAGCCTATTTTATGAGACAATATGTTCTAGAAACAAATATCGTAAAATTGAATGACTTTTTGATAGTGAAGATAGATGATAGTGAACAAAGTGTGTATTAGTTAGATTGCGAAAGTGTATTGTTGTAGCTTCGAGCACGGCGAACTCGCTGCGGCGCGAGGAGGGTGTGGAGGGCGCGGACGCGGGCGACGGCGGCGAGGAGGCGCGCGTGGTGGAGCTGGAGAAGGGCGCGCAGGGGCTGGGCTTCAACATCGTGGGCGGCGAGGACGGGCACGGCATCTACGTGTCCTTCCTGCTGGCCGGCGGGCCCGCCGAGCGCTCGGCGCGGCTGCGGCGCGGCGACCGCCTGCTCGCCGTCAACGACGTGGACCTCGCGCACGCCACGCACGAGCAGGCCGCCAAGGCTCTCAAGGTACCCTTATAATCGACTTTGTCTTGAAGACAATTTTTGTTTTATATATTTTTCTTAAAAACAACATTTCGCATATAATAATAGTGCATGCAGTATCGACTAATTTCCCTTTATCAACTCTTCCAAAACGTAAAAAATTTTTTTTTGTAAATTCAAACAAAATCATTCAGGCTAGTTTTTAATACATTGATATTTCGATCTTTATATTCATATCCTTACAAATGACGTCCATCACATGCAAAAACGTATTATTATTATAAGAGTCGACGCACGCTCCTAGTTTATTAAACTATGACACACATTTTGCTAATAGAAATCTAAACAATGAGGAAGAGAAATACAATAAGTAAGCTGTAGCCTCACGTCTATATTACATATGCCGCTCACGAATGAAACGTTACTTATTAGTACGTGATTATCTTAATGATTGAGTACATTTATAATGTTGCGTTTTTTTTTCATCTCTTCATTAGACAAGGCTTAATTACAGGGAGATTTTTTAAAGTGTGTTGGTATATTTCTCCACTTTGCGCTGAATTTTTGCATCATTGTGTGACGAAACTCAACGCTGGAATATTTAAGAATTTTAGTATTAAGTTGGTTTTTGTACTCTACATTCTGCCTAATACTTGAACGCTAGTTAG
This sequence comes from Eueides isabella, assembly GCA_019049475.1. Classification (NCBI taxonomy): domain Eukaryota; kingdom Metazoa; phylum Arthropoda; class Insecta; order Lepidoptera; family Nymphalidae; genus Eueides; species Eueides isabella. The sequence goes on along the minus strand of CM032386.1, from coordinate 7,790,947 downwards.
AGATAAGCTTTCCGACATACATACTACAACAGAACAGAGCTTTTCAAATTACACATTATCATAATGTTATACATTTTATCATAATGTTGTTCCTCTGAGTAGAACTCGAATCCACAACGACACTACTAACTACTAATGAAAAAAACTCATTTTATATTTTAGCAATGCAGAGATTAAATGTAAGATAGACTGGGCTTGATTCTAGTTGTTTGTGCAATTTTATAATCTTTACATTTTATTTAATACTTTGAATTAAACAAATTTAACCGAATAATCGCGTTTGCTGATTTTTTATTTTTTATTTTTTTTGGAAACCCGATCGTGACCGCGAACTATGTGCTCATTACGTCGAGTTTCTAATGTATAGAATAATTCCTGTTAAATTTGTTTCTCTTAAAATGAATAATAATCGCGAAACAGATTTTATTAGTTATTTAATATATTAGTGTTATAAGCCTATATATTTTAAGTTTTTCTGGTGTGACATAGACACACCTCAAGACTTATGTGGAACCCTTATTTATTTGCTACATGCACCACTACTGTATGGTTTCTATTTATAGAAAAATGGAAATATAATTATATTTCTTATATATTTTAGACAACGAGCATGGAAAACATGTATCACATTCATTTCACAAATATCTTTTAATTATATAAAGACGTGTTTTAAATTTATCAACATGTTCTGGCTAGTTTCAACCACCAACTTATTTGTTTGTGTAAATGGTAGTAAACATTTATTGTATTACGTTTTATTTAAAATTGTTATTTAATTATATCAAATTATTAATAATTTAGGTAACAAGACAAAAAAAAAAAATATTAATTTAATATATTATAAATAAAAAAAAATTACAGAGTACTGGACAGAATGTGAAGTTAACAGTAGTGTACAGGCCACAGGAGTACAACAAATTTGAAGCCAGAATCAATGAATTGAAACAACATCATACTCTTCTAAGAACATCACAGAAACGATCTTTATATGTCAGGTAAATAAATATTAATATATACACTCACCCGCGCCATTCTTTTTAGAACAACATTTTAATATGGATGCTAAGAATAGATCACGTTGAGGTCGCCTTTGTACTTTTTATATTATATTCTCTTTACGTGCGGCTAACTTGCTAGGTGAAAAGGTAATAACTCAGTTGAATACATAACTAAAACTTAATTTATACTTATAACATATCTGTCACTGATCATTTTGAACATGGAAGATATATTTAGATATATTATAGGACTTTTATTTGTTTATGTCTGATAGTGCGTTTGTACGCGCTAATTTCAGTAAACCTAACCTAACCAGATATAATACTATTTTCACTATTATTATTAACAATGGCAACCTTTCCTCGACATTTATTGTTTGTTTTATTTAAATCGGTTAAATATTTCAAAAGTTACGTCAATTTAAATTATTTAGTTCGACAATATTGCTACAATTATACAATTTTATAAATTTAGCTCAAAATTTTAGTTTTTAATGTATAGATATTGTCTTAAAACTGATAATGTCATTATAACAAGAAAGTATTTGAAATTAGTAAATAAAAAAGTGTGATTCAAGGGGGTGGTTCGTTAATTATTAATAACGTTAAGTAAAATATAATCATGTAGCCAATTCAAGGCTGTCATGTATAAATGGACTATAAAAAACATTTTTTTAGCTGTTTTTGTGATTAGAATGTGCAACAAAAGTGACTTTCCCTTTATAATGTTCTTACGGATTAGAAATTTGTTTAGTTTATCTCTTTTAGTGTGTTATAAACACATAATATTATTTTAAAAAAAACTCCAGAGCGCTCTTCGACTACGACCCCATCCGAGACGACGGGCTGCCGTCCCGAGGACTGCCGTTCCGCTACGGCGACATCCTGCACGTCACCAACGCGTCCGACGACGAGTGGTGGCAGGCCAGGTACATATATTATAAATTATTATCATAAATATTATGTTAACAATGATATACTGTTATTACAAATACTATAAGTACATTCATTGCTAAAAACGACTAATTATTGAACGGGTACAGCTTATGTAAAGATTTCCAAAGTAAAATACTTTCTCACTACTGTATTTTTTGTCTTTTGTTTAGACGAAAAAACAAGAATACCGATTTTTATAGTGACGTTTTTATAGTGTAATAATTTCACCGAAATTTAACATTTAAAAGAAGATAACAGACACATTTAAATAGTTAATAAATGATTTCCAGGCGCCTGGACACCACGGACCCGGAGGCGGTGGGCATCATCCCGTCCAAGCGGCGCTGGGAGAGGAAGCAGCGCGCGCGCGACCGCCAGGTCAAGTTCCAGGGGCAGGGCACGCCTGTTAGCACCGTAAGACATTTATTCAGCTGAAATTTCAAATAATACTGATCTGTCATATCGAATGAGTTTCTAGAAGACATTATACCATATTTTTGCCTATCAAGTTATTATGTTTTATACGTACGCCACTACTCGACGCCGACGTTGAAATAAATAAATAAAATACCTTGACTATTCAGAAAACATTGTTGAACTTATAAGCGTTACGAAAATGCGTTCTTATTTCTAGATTTCAACTTTTCCGAGATAAATATTTAAATATACAATTACAGAGTCAATCAACATTGGAAAGGAAAAAGAAAACTTTGTCGTTCAGCAGAAAGTTCCCTTTCATGAAAAGTCGGGAGGACGGCAAATCAGAAGATGGCTCAGACCAAGAGCGTAAGTAATCCTTCATTCATGAATTATATAAACATAATATAATTTATAGTATTGGCATAATCTCACTCCTTTTAATTGATAAAAAAATCTATATGTTTAATTTTCATATTTAAAATTTTTCATTCTTTGTTTTTTTTTATTTTTAGTTATATCTTATATACTCTTTTTATTTTGAGTTATATTTTTTTTGAGTTATATCTCACAACAAAATGATGACCAAAAAAACCTTCCTTTATAGTTAACTATACTGGTCACTTTGAATCGTAATGCCGTACGGTATACCGTCGTCCACATTTTTTTTCGCGGTTTTCAGGCTATTATTTGTTTTTTCCTTTTCTTTGTGTTACTTTTACACTGCAATAGATTTACCCTCAAAATGTTAATAATTATTTTACGGCACATCATACACGTATTCATAAAAAATGCCACAAGTGATTCTAGACTTGCCACTTCAACCATTTCAACTAAAAGTTAAAAATTTATTACTAGGCAAAGCTTATTATTCAATTAAAGACTACTCAATTAATTATTGAGAGGTATTAAAGTTTACTCACTTAAAAACTGTGTGGGATTAAATGCAGTTGATACATTCTCGGGAAGCTAATAATGGTTATATATTTCGTAAAAGTTACTTAGTAAATTATAATATAAAAAGAGTAACTGTAGAGTGTCTTCCCGGCTCTTCTCAGCAGAATCAGATCTGCCTTCCGAGCGGTTGTTAGCTTTCTGTAGGACTGACATTTCTATGTAACTTTCGACGTCACATTTCTATGTAACTTTTTGATTCAATTGTCCATGTTTCTTTTTATGGTCCAAGCCGTTTATAAAGGATAATATGTTTTTATAATATTGATTATGAATAGTGGAAACTATTCATTTTCTGAATTCATATAATATATGTTGCCAGGCTGTAACGAACTTTCCCTAGTAACGAAATAAATACTGAAGTGCTTGCAGTGTATGTCGGAACATTCTTTAGTGTTTGTGTTTGTTTGATTTTTTCTAACTCTTGTCTTGTAAGATAATGCTATTCTTTTATATATTAAAACATATGGTTTCTTTGTATATATGTTAATTTAAATAAACAAAAATATATAACATTCAAAATAAAAAAAATAAGCACTTTTATACATGGTGACTTAATTTGTAGCAATACCTAATCAGTCATTATGGAGATATGTTTAGACATTTACCAAAAAAAAAATACTAAATATCTAAAATTATTCTTCACTTGCACATTTGGTGATATGGAAACGGTAGTTGTAATATATAATTTTGTTACAGCTTTCATGCTTTGTTACACGCAAGAGGATACTAACGCGGACGGTGAGTGCACTTATGTCTATATACATATAAATATAAATATATATTAATTTCGCTATCGCTGTCGTATGTAGGTCATTTATAGCTCGACGTTTTCTTATCGATCTGTTTCAATTATGTACACAACGGCGTTCAAATTTAATATGGCTATTATTAACACAGCCTTATTTGCTTTTATGTCACACTACATAAAAATATGTACTTTTTTTTTTCTTTTTCTTTCTTATTAGCTTCACGCTGTATCCTGCACATGGCAGGGTAGGTAGAGGCAATTTGGCAACATTTAAATTAAAATTTAACATTTATAGGGCGAGTTAGTAAAATTCTATTTGATTTTTTTAAGTTTTTTTATAAATATATTGCTTAAAATAGAGTATACTATATTGGTATACTTAAGCGGATCGATAAGATTACGCCGCTAGTATGCAACTTTTCATTCGGCTGCTAACACTTTCCGAAATGTTTTAATTGGAGCTGTGTGCTTTTTACAACCATTCAAATATTTTAACTACTCGTTGTCTATACGTATGTGTCTATAACTTTCAACTGCACACGGTGTATTGGTAAGATATTAAAAAAATATGTAGGTAAATAAATAGTTTTAATAGGTGTCCCATATAGTTTGTATTAGATCATACATCGATTAGGATATATATTACAATATATTATGACATGCGTATAAAATGTATTTAGTGAATTGGTTTTTAAATTACTGTTGTTTAAAATTGGATCAGTTTGAATAAATTAACGCTTGTAGTGTCTATGGAAAGCATGACAATGCTGCATAATTCGTAATTGATACAAGTAAACTATATGCGTAACATGATCGTTGCTTAAACATGGTAAATGCGGCCCGAGGACTAATTACTATTATAAATTGTGATAAAGCTAATTGCATAACCGTACATGAATATTCACTCTCTAATAATTTCAATAGACATAAAACATAGTTATAATTGTTTTTCCTTCTTATATAGGTTTATATATTTATCACGTAGGATTTCGTTCAAGAATTACGTAGCGTAATTTTAAGTAACACATCTTAACTAAGTGATTATTTTGAAGTATAATTCTTAAATCTGAAGTAGAATAGAGAGATCATTATATCATATTTTTTTAATAAATAAAAAAAAACAATGTTACTGTACCCCTTTCGCCCTGGAACGCATAAGTAACATTTTACATGTATTCTCCCCATTCTTCTAGAATTTCGTTACGTAATACTTAAACGCACCATCGTAATTAAAAATTTAATTATGTAGTGCTAGAAAATTTAATGGCAACATTGTCTTATCATAGAGAAACATCCATTTTTATTAATAATATTAATATAAAATTTTGCATTCCTTACATAGTTCATAGTAAAAATAAGATATTTAAGTTTATACTTATTAAAACGGTACATTTAATAATCCATTTTTTTATGTGCTACTTGTAGTACGGTTGTGTAATTAGACAATGACTGGTGGTCGGAATCTTTCTATGTGGACTATGGGTTGTCATTTTCTCGCTTTTTTCTTTTTATTTTAAAAAAATCACTGAATGTGTTTATAAAGTTTTTTTAACTGTAGAAAAATATACAAAATCTGTCGACGCCTATACATAACGACATCTACGGAGACGCGCCCCTCTCTTACTTCTAATCGCTTACAATACACGTGGGTAATATTTCGCCAGTGTGTTAATTTTATCGTGAAGCAATAATTATTTATTATCTATGTAAAAAAATATTATCTATGAGTGCATTACGATGCACGCACATTACTATTAAAGGATTAATCTGAAAAAAAAAAATGTTCGATAGACTTAAAGTTATAGATAATAGATAGATCTACTACAATTTAATAATTTCTTTTAGTTGTTCTATGTAGATATTTTACATTATTAGTTAACATTTTAAAGTAAACAATTTTGTAAATAATTAATAGCAATCACATTATTCAGATATCGACGCAGGAAAACATATCATCACTGCATTATTAAAGGAAATATCATGTTATGTATAAAGTATAATACGTACCCGACTTTTAAGTATGACACACTTAAGTTTTTTATTCAGGTTAAAGATAGAAATGTAAGTGGAGCACTAGGGGCATTCATGGCAAAGTATTCTATCAATTGAAAAAAAAAAATATTTTAATAATTTTAATAACACGTTTTAAAAAAAAAATACTACTATTAGAAAGCGTATAAATAAGAAAGTATCCGACCACTCGGCCACTCGGTGAGGACCTCACCGTAGGTGTAAAATGTAGGAGGCACACGGTCTGGTTTGACGTTCGGCCGTCCCGGTGCTTCTAGTTGCCTGACAGGCGCCAGCATTGTACCAACAATCGGACATCAGTTTTATTTGCTCTTTATGTTCGTGGGCTTGCCATCGTACGGATATTAGCACAAACTCATCAACATTATTGCCTCGTCTCTTACCCACTACATGTATCAGACACGCTAGCCTCCCACTTAGATCTTCTCCATGAAACGGACCATTTGCAAAATGCAATTTATTTGAATATATGTAACGTGAATTTTTCTACGTGTAGGAGAAATCTTGTACCGAGTGGAACTTCCCATGATGGAGGAGATAACGCTCATTTATCTCGAGGACGAGAGTAAGTTTTGGGAGTGAGGCGTAGCTTGCGAGTGCAGTAGCCGATACCTTATCTCCCGCATTCTGGTTATGATCATCAATTAGAAATGTAGTTTTCATTCCAATAACACTCGATTTTTCTATTATTTGTCATATGTTTATGTTTAGTTTTTATTTTCTAATTCATACAATGCGATGAATCTAATAGCTACGCACACGATTATATCACATCGAGCCCAGAGTTTGATTCACCCACAAATTAGTATCGTCGCGCTCTCTAGTCTCAACGACAGGCCGTCGGCGCTATACTATCACATACAGTGAGCAATGCAAGTTCCGTACGTTAACTCGCACCTGCACCAAATTATAACATGAAATATTCCAAAATTAATATAGAAGAATGAAGGTGCGCTTTAAATACGTAACTTACATAGTGATATTAGAGATTCCCAAAATGTAGGTTAACACTGATACGTGATAAAGGTAGTCATTATTAACTTGTGAAGGGAGCACACGAGGACACGAGGGCCGCCTCTATCACACCAGCCGACGCTTGAGGCGCCGCATGTTCACAGCTCGCACTCTGCGCTTTGCCTATAGACATTACATTGTCACGAGCATGTACACCGTAAACACGATCGACGATATCATACGGGCTTTTGAATACCTAAAATATTTGCTGTGCTGATTTTTATTTCGAATGTAGATTTTGTCGCTTTAGAAAACGCTGTATTTAAGCTTATCTGACTAGTCTAGTGATAAAATGTACTGACTGCTGACTGGCTAGGTTGGTACCTAAGGCCTTAAGATTTAATAAAATTTATAAAGATTTTTATTAGTGACAAATTGATCGGTATATTCACTTTACAAAGCACTATTATTTTATTTTGAATACTGGCCGAGCCGTGCAGTATTTTATTATATTTACGTCCATGCAACAATGATTTTGTGAAGCATGTTGATTCTTAAAGAAAGTTTTTAGTGTTTTGTTTTTCAATTCATTGTTCCTATCTTAAGGTAAGATATTAACGGCCATTACGAATCTATTCTATTTGAGTGCATTGCATATTAGACAATTATTTGTTACAATATGATATTTCAGATTTTAGTAGATTAGATAGGTTAGGAACTTAGAATAGTAGTTGTATAGATTTATTTTTGTATTATTAATATTGTTATAAATTTGTATAGGTAGCAGTTATAATAAGTATTGGTTTAAAAAATCGGATGGATAAAGTAAAAGTTCATTTTGTTGCTCCAAATGCATCCACTACGCTATATGATAGTTTCAAATTATATATACATTAATAGTAAAACGAAAATATATAGATCCTAAAAAGATTTTTTTATTCAAATTAGAAAAATGTACGATAAGAATTGGTGAAAAGCATTAAATTTATAAAAAGACAAATAGTAGATACTTATATTTTTGGGTAATGATAAAACGTGGCTACATCTAGTAATTTAGTATAAGAGTGATGAACAAAAGAAATTTATACGATTATTAATTTTTATACTTAGATTTACCATAGTGCATTGTTAAGAGCCATAGAAAGAATACCCAGGAAGATAAATATTTTAAGTTTATACATATCTTGTTTTATAGGTCAAGACGAAGCTGTCTTATCGTATGAAACTGTTCAACAGTTGACGATTAATTACACGAGACCAGTTATTATCCTTGGTCCACTGAAGGACAGAATAAATGATGACCTAATATCGGAATTCCCTGACAAGTTTGGAAGCTGCGTGCCTCGTAAGTATCTATTAAAATATAAACTATATATATCTTTATTATAAGGTCATTGATTTTCGCAATTATTATACATTTTAAATGAAACAATTGTGAACAAACAACCAACTACTACAGATAAGACAACAACACAAGGACAAGATACAGTAAACTCATTTTGCAATAATCCAGGGCAGTATGCGAATCAATTAAGATATCAATGCCCGTGGTTTGATATAATAATTTCGTCAACTGACTGAAGAATGCCACCTCAGTCTACCCGTGACCACGGACTACTGAAAAGAAATGTCGGGTTTTGAAAAAATATATAAATCAATATTTGCGATTAATCCGGTCTAAATTGATTCATTTACAATATCTTTATTGTTGAAATAAATGTGTACAACGTCTAAAACAATATTGGTACGAGCAGACACGACGCGGCCGCGGCGGGACTACGAGGTGGACGGGCGGGACTACCACTTCGTGGGCAGCCGCGAGCAAATGGAGCGGGACATACAGAACCATCTGTTCATAGAAGCCGGGCAGTACAATGAAAACCTGTACGGGACATCTGTGGCCTCCGTTAGAGAAGTCGCTGAAAAGGTATCGGAGCATTTAAACTAACTTACTATATAATAATGTGTACGTACACTCAGTATCAAGTTTTGCCATCACAACCTAGTAAAATAATAAGAATTTTCATCACAGCTGATTTTTTCACTGGGTTGTGATGACAAAACTTGATTGCGTTATGCTCGTATATTTTTATAAGCTTTTTAACCTTTTCTAGTTCACGACTGTAGCTATTACAGACAGAGACAGATCTGACGCGTCGGTCATCCTATAAAACAATTTTCTTATATAGTTTCACGCTACATCCTGGAAACCAAATTTTTAAACACTGCGTTAACATTAACATAAACGCTGTGCTAAATTGTTGTGACATTGCGTTTTGTGTTGCGAAATCCAACGGCTCGCAGAGCGAAGAAATGATAATATTAAGTATTTAATTTCCCCGAGCTGTTCGAATCAAAATCATATAGCCATCACGTATATAGTCGTACATTGTGCCTTTGTGGCAAGACGGCCAGAAAAACATAAAATTATATTGTATTTTTATTTTATAAAATTAATGTATAATTTGACATTTATACAATAATATGTATAAACTTTCAGGGGAAACATTGCATTTTGGACGTAAGCGGTAACGCTATTAAGAGGTTACAAGTGGCGCAACTCTACCCCATTGCCATATTTATTAAACCAAAGAGTGTAGAATCTATTATGTAAGTATTATACACGTCTATTTAATATTATACATTAAATACCTCTTTTGCACACAATAAAAATGTGTATGATAATTTCAGGGAAATGACGAAACGAATGACCGAGGATCAAGCTAAGAAAACATACGAACGTGCTCTGAAGATGGAGCAAGAGTTCGCCGAATATTTTACAGGTATTTCTTTTTGTCATCATTGTAGATAGATACAAATTACTCTATTCAGGGAGCCGTAAGATAAAATATAAACAAAGCAAAAAGATTACTTTTCAGGTCACGATTGCGTTTCAGAAGACACTGTTGAAAATTTCCCTCGTAAACACTCATAGTTTTCTATTCGGGTTTCTAAACATTGTATCTGAAGACCATTCTGGTCTTACCTTTTTTTTAATTTATCAATCTGTTTGATGATGGAGTCTTACTTATGTGATAGGAATTCAATTGATGTTTGTATTTTTCTATATTTATTATTCTATTTCACTATAGATGAATTTTTAAATTTATAATTTTGATCTTTTTCGAGGATTTCAATTATCAATCAATTATTTCTTTAAGATAACTTTCAACAATTTTATCTGAAGGCGAACGTGTCTACATTTTTCTCGAACCATCATTAACACGACATTAGGTGTCGCTATTTCAAATTCATCATTGGTCTCTTCACTAAGATTTGGTTCCAGGACATGAACTAGATATGGTGGTATGGTAACAATGATGATTTAGAAGTTCTTTTTAGTGACGTTATGACGCGACGATAAATTAATCAATGTTTATTAAAATATAAAAACTTCCACACTGGAATTTGTCCGCACGACATGGCGGTCGTGAAGCTTGATAATGTAACTGTTGAACTACAGCTGAGCTTGATTTTCAATTTCGTATGTACATTCCTGTTGCTTGGACTCACTATCGAACAAATAACGTCTTGTCTAGCACAATTTACACTTTAAATCTTAATTTATAAATGTGAATAATAATGTAGTTTAAAATAGCACATTGCAATTTATTTTATAAAGTTTATACCTACATGAAATATAATCTAAAATAATATTCTCTTTACATTTTACGTTAATTGTGATAGAGTTTTTCTTCAACTTCACGTCTATACGGTGTCCACACTAACTCACTCTTACTATGTTTCTAATACTCTGTGACGCGGGAAAAGATTGAAGTTAAGTTTTTAGACAGAACTGAAATGTGTATTGTTTACAGCGGTGGTGAGCGGCGACACGCCGGAGGAGATATACGCCAAGGTGAAGGCGGTCATCACGGCGGAGAGCGGCCCCTCCGTGTGGGTGCCGCGCCGCGACCCGCTGTGAGCGCGCGCCCCCACTCCCCCCCACTCCCCCCACTCCCCCACCCCCGTGCCATACTCCCCCTGCCCCACACCCGCTACCCTATCGGAACGTTTGTTTTGCGACATTTTATAGCAATCCCGAACGTTAGACAGTTAATTGAGTATTCATTGAGGGAAAGTTCCTATTTCCTTTCTATACAGTATGGTGATATTGATGTCAGTATATGCCTTATAAATAGACAGTATTTCCTATATGTTTTTATTTCTGAACATTTCGTCTACGATAGGTGAGATCCACAACTTGTTATATTTATGATTGCTAGTATCGGGCAGCAATAGGTCGAAGCAATATGAAATTAAAGACGTTTCGTAAGCAATACATCGCGACAAGTCCGCGAGGAGCGTAGCGGTAGATAGTCACATATTTTGAAAATCTTACTGATTTTTACCACATTTTATAAATACCGATCGGTAGATATCCTTTATAACGTTTCGTTTGGAACGTACACGCGAGCTGAGACATAGTCGTTTTGTAATACAGAGCTTTCACCGTAGTATATTGCATTGCGCTTGTTTTTGCTAATGTTTAATCTAGCGATTATATTTCGTGACATTAGTATGTTTGCATTATGTAATTAAAAATAAATATTTATTGAGAGAAAAACAGTTATATGCTTCGATTTAATGTAAATGAATTGTATATTGTAGAAATTTAAAATGATATTATTATACGTGTTGATTTGTTAACTCAGATTGCTAGAGTGAATTGTGAATTTTTCAGCATTAAAATAAAATAATGTTTACCATGCTCCGATTAATTGTAACTCGAACATTTGTGCACTGGACGATGCGGAAATATGACAAACGTAGTTGTAAAGTTTATTACGTACTGTAGTCGAACCCACCTAACTCCTGCATGGCTAGGCTAAGCGACGTCGCCGGCCGCGGGCGGGCCTCGGCCTGCTTCATGTTCAGCAAACTCTAACTAGACTAAAATTAATATCTTGTTATACATTTAGTAATTTCGTTTGTTTCAATAGCGCTACACGAAATTAACTATATATGTACAAACCAGCATGTTCCACCGACGGCCGTCCGCGCCCCGCAACTACAATTTATTGCTCAAGCGGCAAACTATATTATACTTATAGCCATTGAATCTCATGACATTGTGCACACTGACATCCTCTTTGACACTTATTTAGACGAGGTGCAACGTTGTTTGTTGATCATTTTTATAGTAAGGAATTGTGTTATACGGTGTGACACGTGTCGCGCCGCATAGTGTTTGACAATTATTTATTGAGAATTTTATTTTCTTACGGAGTAATAGGATGGCCATCTGCAAATATGGCACTGTACACGAGCAATTTCTGCTTAAGAACATTCTTATAATTGTTTTACGTATATACATGGTGACACAATCGGTTAATTACTCCTTGTACTTAAACTATTTTAGAGTGTGTAATTACATTGTGTGTATTGTTCTCAATTTTATTATATATTTTATTCACATGACAAACGTTTTAAATGGCAATGTTATACTTAAAAGCCGTATGAATCTTTATACGCCATAGTTCCACCCAAGAGCTATATATACAATGTAAATAATGGATACATTTACTAATTAATGCATGTAACATATTTATTTTAATACAAATTTATGAAAATTATGAATGGATATTGTCGTATTATTTTAAGTTTCTATACTGATGTATTAACAATTAAAAATTAATTGTTTTAATGTTTATTTATTTTATTGTGCTAAGATAGGTATTCTATTAAATTAATGGAATGTGTTAAATTTGTGTACATTAATAAAGTATAAGTATTAATAATGTTTTTAACCCCTAGTTAATTTTAACATTTTATAAACTCCATATTTGCAGATGTACAATGTTTATCAGTTAGTGATGTTCAATAGACTAGTTTGAATAAAATTATTTACGTTGAAAATTTTACCCTTGTTTCTTTAAACCTCTTTTCTATGCGGTGTCGGATTTCAAAAGTTATAAGTTGCCGTCCGCCTGTCAAGACGTCAGCATTTCGAGCATCATCTGAAGCTCTTGTTAAAATTAGTATCAAATGATTATGTCTACAGTAGAAGGACAGAAAAAATCATCTTTTAAGTCAACACTATGAAATTCGCAGCGTAATCAATATTAATTAAACTTTACGATACTTCCCGTCAACTACACTTATGAAACTTGGAACAAAGTTAAAACTTACAAGGAGAAAAAAATAAAAATGTCGGTTTAACGATATGTCATAGACATAAATTATTGTGTGTATATCGTGTAAGTTCCCTATACAATTTTACATACATAAAACGATTACGTTTCCAACATGCCAGTTTAGGAGTCGTTATAATCATTACGACAATGTGACGTATACAGAGACTTCACACGAAAGGGTTGAAAAGAGATAAAGTTACACAATATGAGTTGGCATTTTAGAAAGAGATCTAGATATAAAATACTATCTTCACCTATAAAATAAAAATCAATATTTACAATATATACATAACGATTGGTTAGTAATAATTTCTTAGTTAAATATTATCAATTAAGTTGTTTCAAGAAATAATAAGATGATATGTGGTGATTTGAACGGTCACGAAGGAGTGCTAGGCAAGTGTGAATGAATGAGGTTGAAAAGCTATTGGAAATTTGCAAGGAAAGGAATTTGTGGTAAACACATTGTTTGACCCCAAACAAATTCACCTGTACAACTATGTACATGTGAATTTGTTTGAGCGAACGAAAGAGAAAAATATGATTGGTCTATTCCTAGTGGATCAGGGTATTTGAAGCCAAGTTAAGTTGGCTTCGAATACCCTGATCCACTAGGAATAGACCAATCATATTAAGTTGGCGCAGCCATACTGGTAGTCTAAGATTGCACCGAATTATCGCATATAAAGCTGGAAACTTTAAGATCCACCAATCAGCAAAGAAAGAGTTTACAAGAAGTTAGACAGCTGTGAATCTGGAAATAGAAATATTGAAGTATGATGGAAGTAGCGGCAGAGGTATGTGGTAAAGAGAAAAGAGGCTTTAACAAAAAGCACGACAAATGGTGGGACGATGAAGTGAAAGATGCTGTAAAGAGAATGAAAAAAACCTCGAGTAAGAACAAAAGCGTGAGAGAGATAAGAAATAAAAGAATATAAGTTGCAATAACACCAAAAGAAAGTACTTATAAAATTTAGGGAAAGAAAGAGATGAAAGGTTAACGAACAACTTTCGGGAAAACACGAAGCTTCCTCTAGCGAGAAATGAGTGGTTTCCGAAGTTGCTCGCTAACCTGTAGAATGAAAGGGGTGCTTTCGAAGGACGGTGATCTTTTAACAGAACAACCACAGCTTTTGCAGCGATGGGCGGAATTTTACAAGGAGATGTATGAATGTGATAACGCCTCTGCCTCTGGAATATGCAGTCGTTAACTTTTATATCGGTCCTGTAGGTATAACGACAGACATAAAAGTTTTTTTGCATAACTTTACATGTTTACGTAGCTGAAAATCTCAAGCTCTCCCGTTTTTATAAAATTTTGAATTGATTGAGCTCTCGACACTCAATGCTCATACTTATAGGCTTTCTCGATACATATAGACTACACACTACATATATATATATATATATATATATATATATATATATATATATATATATATATATATATATATATATATATATATATATATTTATATATATATATATATATATATATATATATATATATATATATATATATATATATATATATATATATATATATATATATTTATATATATATATATATATATATATATATATATATATATATATATATATATATATATGTCAATAGACTTTCTTTTTTAAATCGATCCAGGCCTAAAATAAGTGCACCCAACCAAACCTATAGAGAGGATGACTACTCTTTTTTACTGTATATATCCTTATTTTACATAAATAAAATTAAAGTGTCTGTGATTGGAAAACTACGGTTTTTATTGTACACGATCCTTTTAAAATAGGGAGGTCGGTGCAGATCTCGACTATAGGGTGGATCTATAAGGGTATCAAACTGAAAATTAACTAGGCAACTATCGCAGTACGGCACGTGTGAACAAGCACGTTTTCACGCAAATGGAGCACACCTAGACTATTTTCCTCTCCATTATTCCTTTGGGTATTGCAGTATCGAAACGTAGTATTCTCCTGCTATGTTGACACACTTTTTTTTTGTATTCAATCAGTAAACATTTTTTAGAATCCCAGAAAAATGTAAGCATTATCGTTCCGACTGATTCTGATACATTAAATTTTTTAAGGTGTGGTGTACCCTTTTTATGCCACTGAATGGACTCCTGTTTCGATTCAGATTCATAATGATGAACCCAAGTTTCATCTTCAGTAACAATTTTGTACAAAAGTGCAGCTTGTTCAAATCGCCATAGAGCTCCAAGTTGCGCTTTGTCGCGTCGAGTTACTGTCTTCGATGGGACGTGAGCAGTCTGACATCGTTCAATACAAGTTTTTCGATTTTTTCTACGATTTCCATTGAAGTAGTATCTGGGGTGTCCGGTGCGGTGCTCAACTTTAAGGGACTGCCTGCCATGTTCGAAAAGCCTATCTACTTGTAAATTGTGGATCATTGTTTAGAAAACAATGGCTTGGAGCTCCCGTAAACGGATGACCTTCGGGATTTTTTTTACTTGAAACTGAAACTTGGTGTTCAATAGCTCCTTAGTTGCAGTGCACTTGGGAATTTAATAATTGTTGGGGCTAAAACTTAGTTATCAACGATGATAAAGAGAGTAATTAGTATCGTTTGCGTGCATTAGTAGCTACGGGATCTTACGTAAAATGGCCCTCGGATCACTTACTCGTTCAATTCTAATTAATAATCCTATGAATTGGATATGTGAGTATATTTGTCGCTCCCGGTTTTCTTTTAGGTAATTCACATCTTATAGGGGCCTATTAAATCTAAACGTTTTTTCACGTTCAGCTCCGAGCTCTCACTCTGTGAAGCTATTATGGTCAGCATCAACAAAAGGAAAAAGTAGAATTGGATTACGTTCCACTCAACAAGCAATGTCCCGCAAAAGACAGTATTGGAGAGACATTACACGTGGGGTTCAAAAACGTATTAATGTGTTATTAAAATACATTTGTAATTTTTAAATACTTGGTTGAGCACACCTTTTGAAAGCATGAACTGTTTAGCAAGAGAGATTTCTAAATGAAATGAAAATTTTTGATATTCTGCACTAAGAAAGAAGAAACATACTATAGAAAACGTAAAGATTTTAATCACACTTTAAAATCCTAACTTTGCTAACAGAAATAAGTTGTAACAAACGTTAATCTCTACATAGCTAGATGAGAAATTATAGATTATTTGGTAAAGGCGCGGGGATTTCAATTAAGAGAAACATAATTTAGAGTTATTTTTTTCAGCACTATTAAAGGTTGGTAATAAAAGAAAAATACAATAGTATTAAGGTTTAATTCATATTTTCACTGCATTGTCCAAAGTGATATAATAGCACAAGACAACATAATAACTTACTATTAAAATTCTACTTAAATTAAGTTAACATACTTGCATGTAGGTAATAGTTACTTAGAATATATTACTAATTAAAAAATGCTTAACACTAAGCATAATCCTTGTTTTTATCACATAACGGAATCGTGTTTGTAGCATAATATAAAAAAATGCAATTGCAATTATGTATCACGACCTTATTAATGATTCGTATCAATAAATTCGATTCAAATAATAAAATTGTAACTAATTGCTGTTTGAATATGGAGGATGTATGAGAAAATCTATCTTAAGCAGCTTTACCAATTTTATATATATATATATATATATATATATATATATATATATATATATATATATATATATATATATATATGTATATATATATATATATATATATATATATATATATATATATATATATATATATATATATATATATATATATATATATATATATATATATATATATATATATATATATATATATATATATAACATTAATAAAGTCCCAACACAAGATAATCTCGTTTCATACATTGTTGACGACTTACACCAATTGTGATAAACATATGCGCAAATTAAACATACACTATAAATGAAATTAATTACCAAAAAATTGTGAAAACGTCGACTTTCCGCAAAATCATATTGACCTGTTAAATTAAATATGTAGTATTTAAACGATTGTTTCTTTTAAACCTGAAACATTCACATAATTACATATCCATATTCTAATTTATATTGGATCCATCTGTTAAAGCTGCGCGTCAACATTCTTAATATCGTTAAAAGCAAAATAGAGCAATGGTTAATTATTAATCGGGTATTGGAGAACACTTCCTGCTATACCAATCATAGTAAATCTATCCCTAAACCGCGAAAAATAATAAATATTAACTAGAAGGATATTAGAAATTTAAAACCACATACATAAATTGTGTGGTTTCTGCCATGTTTTAAATGTTAATATACAAAAAAATGTATAAAATCAAATTCTAGAATTATATGCCTTTGCACTTAAACGTGGTCATGTAAAAGCTATTGTACATATAAATACATTTATCAAAGTTCAATAATATGTTTATATTTTAAATTTCAGAAACCTACTAGTAAGTACTTAAATTTTTACACTATATTTACAAGTAATTGAATTCTCATTGTATTTGAATCATAAGTTTTGAGGAACATTTGTATTGCGTGATTCAGTAAAATATTACTTTTTATATTCCATCTTTTTGTTCATAAATAAATAGGCAGATATTAATTATTATAAATTCAATATTAAAATTTAAAACTTATGAATGATTTAACAATTATACTAATTTGTTTTATATTTTTCAAATATATCTAATAAATTTTTCAAGTATATATAATATCTATTGATAGTACATATATTGAAAAAAAAAATACATATTATAATTATTTACCTCTTAAAACTATCATGGGCTTATATTTTCTAATTCTAAAATAATAAGCAACGTCAAATAAACATTGAAAAAAGAATATTAATTTATAGATTATACAATTAATTTAGCCCTTTTATAAAATCTAAGAACCAGAAAAAAAATGTTTTTTTTTTTGTCACAATTAAACATTTATTAATAAATACGTAAGCCTCTAGATCACATGCTAATGCCAATTGATAAAGAAAAAACTAACTTACTTAAATTAAAATCTAGCTGGTATTACATTAAATACTTAACAGATTAAACATTCATTATACCTATTTCTAAGACTACTAGAAGAATTTTAGTAACGCCTTTCTCTTTTCTTTTTGAAGAATATATTTAACCGTTTGAATTTTAATACAATTTTTTTAACTCATTTGAATTTTAATACATTTTTTTTAATCAATGACATTTTGAATATTGCAATGCAATCTGTATAATCTGTCCGTGGTCTGCGGAACGTGGACAGGTGGAGGACAGAATTTCGAAAAATAAACGCGATTAATCTGAATAAAGTAAAGAATCTTCTATCTAATTATTAATTTACAACACAATATATCAGCATGAAAAGTAAATTTGTTTCTCAATCTATAGATCTAGATATCAGATGCACAAATTGTAAAGGATTTTCTTAAATAAACTAAATGCACTCAATCCTTTTATGTCTTTTATTCCGTAATATCGTCATACCACATGATCTTGTTCATAGGTTTTATTTATAAAAAAAACATCGAAATAACCTGTAGCGTTTAATGATTATTAAAATGTACAAATAAATATATTTTCTTATTAAAATCGTATTTGTTCACAGCTTTCTGTACCTACGGTAAATAAATCTAGAGGATAATTTAGAATTTTGTTATATTTAAATTTTTGCATATATTTTTAGAATGACAAACCAATATGATTACATGACGCTAAACATTATTCTTCTTAAAATTAATAAATTCATATATTTTTATATTTATGGCAGGCTTACATCTCACAGTAATTACATATCTATTTTAGAATATTCGATTAACTGGATTAATTGTTGTTGTTAGGCATTCGGATAATCGAAAATCCAGAAATTCAAAAGTATGAAGAAATTCTGGTTTTGGCCTGACAAGTACGTAATGTTATACGTTTAATAAAAAAAATGCTTGCATAAATACGTCTTGTACATTTAATACAATTGGTCCGGATAATCGCGAATCATCGGGTTTATACTGTATATATAAAAATTGAATTAGTAGATGCGTAGTGAATCTAATCTATTTTGTAAACTTTTAGTATGGAAAAGAAAGTAGTACAATTATGTTATAAAGTCAGTGTTAAGTGGTCGAACAGTGTACATAAAAATTATTATATAACTTTGATAAAATTAAAATTTTATATATTTGTACTTACTTGTACGCCTGGCGGATATTTCATAAAACAACACCTTAGTATATATCTCGTACAGCAAATAAACTTTGGGACGTAAACCCGCCAAGTATCTAGAATTTTGCATTTTTAATTCTAATGTAAGTGCTTTAAAAACATACATTGGCACTTATAGAATAATGAAGTAGCAATTAAATATTGATTTAAATAATATATACATACACTATACAGGTTTTATAATGAAAGGTGTAGCAGTTACGCATTTTACTTTAAAATATCTACGTCGCGGTCATATCGAGCTAATCTAAAACGATCGTATTTCTCGAAATCAACTAAACTTGACTACATCAATTGAAACGTCATCATTCAGCAACTTTATCATTGATCTTCGGCAACATAGTGAGAATATTTATTAACAAATCTCGAATATTATATAAAATAACGACTATTTTAGTCAAAATAATTTTAATCTTTAGAAAATTAGGCCAAGGGGTCCATTAATCACGTGATGTTTTTGTAGCATTTTTATATGTGCACGTGATATCTTACTGCAACTCCCTTCCCCCTTGTGATATTCCGTTATTTTTGCCCCCTTTTGAACTTCACGTGATTAATGGAAGCCCCTAAGTGGCACAAGCGTGTGACTGTAAACGTGACGTTGAAGGTTGGATTCAGATTCAGAGAAATGAATAATTCAATATTTCCATTTATTGGTCTAGTAATAACTTTGCCTTGTTACCAGATCGAAGAAATGAAAATATTAATATTAAATTATTCCAGTGGGGATCGAACCAATAACCTGTCGTGTTTACAGTCACGCGCTTGTGTCCGTGCGCCACGACTGTCCTTTACTATTATTTAGATTTCTATAAATCCACTTTTCTAATACAACTACAAATATTTTTTCATTTTCTATATACTAACGACTACTTTTTCTTTTCAAGTCTTTTTTATATAGTAAACATATAAATACGTGTAATCTCAAAAGTTAAATTAAAATTAATTTTGACCTCGAATGACAAATCATTTGATGCGATTTAGTAACGATTTTTAACAATGTTTAATTTTCTCACTGAGGGCCGACATTGAACACCTCGAGCGCCTGACGTTAATGTTACTATTTTACTTGACTTATTCACTTCAAAATTTAGTCAATGAATGTATAATTGACAATGAAACATGACCACGACTTAAGCATTCATTAAAATTCATAATAAATTAAAAACAGATCAAAATTATTAAAATCAAAATTTAATAGTGATGTGACAGTTTAATTATTTTATTTACAACTACTAATACAAATAACTATTATCTCACAATTTTATCAAAATAATAACTTAACCTTAAAACATCACCTACACAACATTTCATTTTAAAAAAAATATATAAATCAAAGAATTATTAAACAAAAATAACTGCCAATTAATTGTACTTTTTTCAAAAATTATTTAAACATTAAGCACAGTTATCAATAAAGAAAAAGCGTTACAATAAATTTAATTTACTAAATTTATTACATTGACAATTAAATAGAAAAGTGACATAATTATGAAACATATTTTTTTCTAGTATGGCTATGTATTTTATTTTTAATCACTTTGTTCTTTGTTATATGCCAAACTATTATATATAATTTTTTAAAGAAATAAATAAATATAATTCCAAGTAGTCATATTTTTTTTTATAAAAACCATTTTTTAAGAAAAAAGACTCCTCGGTTGCAATTCTAATTTCTAAATGTAGTAGTCTTTGTAAGAAAATTTGTAGAAATATCGGCATACCGGCTAACATACATGTATTTACCCTATATACAAGTAGATACTTTTTGTTTTTCTCCTGTTATTTTCGTATTTTGTGTTATATGTTATAAAAACTATTACTTTTGCAACAGTGTTTAACTGCGATATATAGTCAGGAGTCAGGTAGAAGTTTGTGCTATTGTATACTTTCTCTTCTATTCACTGCCGGGTAACAATTACTGGTAAACTGTGTCAACAATACGTTAATAAATGCGGTAAATACGATTTTCTTAAAATTCCGAAAACATCGTTATGACCTTTAGTGTCCTTGGCACTTTTTTGTATATCCTTATAAAAGAATATTAAAATATTAATAATGATACTTGTTTGAGTTAAAAGTGTTAATACTAAAACAAAATCATTATGCCAATTTTCTATTTAATAGATCGACGACAGTCCATTCGGTCGCCTCCCACCTATCTTCATTTTCGACAAATCTGACTAGTCAAACTCCCCGCCGATTACGACTGTGAATGTCACAGCTGATAGTTCATAATAACAAATTATGAAACTGATATCAATATTTTCATCCAATTTTGCTTATTTACTTCGCTATGAGAATATAGTTCCATTTTTGTGCGGTCGCGTGAATATGATCTCTTCGTCGTCCGCATTGACGCTCTCGGCGGTGGTGAGCGCGACGGTGTCGCTGTGCACCACGTGCGGGGACTCATTGAACTCATCTAACTCCTCAAGTCCCGCTGAAACACACGCGTAACACAATGTTTGATATTTATTTTTTAAAGGCCGTCATTGATCAGTGTCTGACTTTAAACGGTTGGGGGTACGGTCCCTACTCTACGGTCACTCATTTCTCCGCGCTTGTAGAACATGTTGTTGTTGAGTGCACACGCAATATCTTGAAAATAGAACGAAAAGTAGAAATATGTTAACACTAGGCCTCTACTTGCTATAACGAAACATCGTATATTTCGCTGCGGTTATGTCGCATAAAGATTTTTTATTTTGCAAATTTTGCTTTTAAAAAAGAATATGGAATAGTTTACGAAGTTTAATATCTGCAATAAGATAAAACAAACTAATTTATCAACTTTGTTGCTTTTGCTATGTCTTGTATGGTGTAAGAAATATTTTGTTTCTGTATAAGTTAAACTCTAAAATTACTAGACCATTCTGAAAATTATTTATCATCATCAAATCAACAGAAAATTACCTAATACCATTTCGTAGCTTATCTAGAAATATTTTCCAGAGTTCTTTGTATGCCATGTATAGTTTAACAACAACATCACTTAAATAACATATACTGTCTACTTATTTACTGATTTTAAATTGAAATAAGATAAATAAGAAACAGATTAGAAAAAATAATAATTAATTACATTTTTCTAACACTTTTAAAATATGGAAACAGATTATATTGTACCAGCGAGCATGGCGCGGCAGCGAGAGGCGTAACGTGCTCATGTAACACTTATTGTCTATATTAATTATTATAAAGCGCGTTAATCTCACAAACCAATGGTTTGGATTGATATATTACACTCGACAATGCAAGCGAGCTACATGGAATAAGTAGACTTTAATAAAGTAAAAAATGAAACATGGGGAATCATAGATTATTTTCATTTCCTTGCTCTGGTAAAATAATTTAAAGCCAAAAGTTTCGAAAATTGAGCGGTGAATGAAAGGAGGCGGTGGGACTGAAGTGACTAAACACTATATACGTCAATAAACTAAGAAAAATAATAAAAACTAACCTGTGTAATCAGACGGTGCCAGTAATAAGTACTGTTCAGAGCGCGTCGGCCACAACAAGTGAGCCATCACTATGAACGCCATGCAGTCTGCTGAATATGTTATACCTGAAACATATATTATTAAGTTATCAAACAATTTATAAACAAAAATGATTTTTATATATTTTCAGTATTGTGTGATAAATAATAATAATAATAAGCTACTATTTATTACTAATAAAGAATTGGGTAAATAGATTAGTAACGAAAGTATGTGTATAGAAAAAATCACTGTTTTTGTATATATATTTACTATTTTTAAGTGTAAATCCATACTTTGGAAAAAAATCCATATTTAAACTAGTATTTATACTGGTATCAGGCCATGGGAGCATATTTGACAGAAATGTTACGGACGTAACTTACATATGTATATAGAGTAATAACCATAAGACAACCTTTAGAATTTCGGTTGTGGGTTGTTCAATTTTTGAGATTTTTAAAAGAATCTTTTTTTAATATCCCGCACATGGCAGGGTAGGCAGTGGGAACTTGGGAACCTAGTGTTAAGACACTCCGTTCCACTTCCGAACCTCACTTTCCCTTTTCTTGTAGCTTTTTTTCACAATTATCTACTACAAGCAAACTAAACGAATGTGTGCGGTGTGTGTTACTGACCAGAGGGTCATACCTCTGCTAACCGTAATATATATGGATTCGGATGAAGTGTAAATCTAAAAAAATAACAAAATTTTCAATATAAAAATAGCTACTGACCTAAAAGAAACTTGAATTTCCACAGAGGGCTAATTCCCAAAGCTATGAGAGCTATTATTGGTAAGTACACGAACCAAACAAGGCTTGAAGCACCAAAATGTAGTAAAAAATTCAATTTTGGCATATTGTGCTCGTACATCATCGTGTTGCGCAGTTCTAGCACGAACCAAATCATAATGGCCACGCGGAGCGACAGTATTAACCAACCTGGCCAGGTTTGGTATTCGTCGATCTCTTCAATTATATCCACTTCAGTCTAAAAACAAAAAAAAAATAAAAAACACATTACTTTTACAATTTTTGTTACATACAGTATTTAATGGCGGATCTCAACGCCGCATTTGTCTTGTTACCAGGAGAAGAAAAGAAATGAGTAGAAATTGAACACTTAACCATTGCGTTTACAGTCACACTCAGTACTGCGCCATGACAGCGTCACTCACTAATTATGTGTATATATATGATCAATTTGAAAAAGGCAAACATTTTTAACGTCAATGTTTTATTATACATTTTATATTGCCATCCTAGAGCATAGACATGGAAACGATGACTTGTCCAAATAAAGATCAATAGCGATCTAACTCACAATCCGCCCTGATATTGGTATATCATAATGGTGTATGTTCTAGACGAAATTATGTTACGTTTACAAATTGTTAATGAGCCCTTAAGAGACAGAATCTCTCTAACTTAAAACAAAATTATACGTATATTGTCTACTTAGAATGTAAACCTGATAAATTTGTTTTTTTGTTTCTTATTTACATATATTTTGCGCCATTCTATAGTAAAGAATACAAATCAATTTTCTAATCTTTTTGTCTCGATTTAAAGAATTTGCTTAATAAGTTGCTAGCAACACTAATTAACTCAAAGCTGACATATAAAGATATGTACAATTTTTGTCAAATTATCTTGAGGAGAGGACCCCTTTAAAATTAACAGCAAATCTAAGTTACTCACTGTTTAATTTCTTAAATCATTTTATTTATGGTCACTGATTGAACATAACTACAGATAAATGTGTTCCCAACATAACAAACGTTTTTAAAATACGAAGACAAATTTAACAATAAACTGCAAAATATATATGTTTCTCTTTTTGAAAGATTTTTTTATTTTATTTTAAGAATAAGTTCTACATTAAATATATTAAAAAGTACTTACTGTATTCCATACGTATAATAAAATGTGCACTATGCCATAAACCATCCATACTCCAAACACAAGAGGCTTATAAGTAAGTTCAAGCCTTGTTACCGCCCAACCTTTTGCCAATAGTAAAAGCAGGAGCATGAATAAAGTCTGAAACATAGTTATAAATATTTAAGTACCATTTTATATTACGTTTTATCAACAAACATCTTTTTTAGCTTCACACGGGACCAGCATGCAGATGGAATATATATAGTCATGGAGAGGGGATCCTAGCGTTAATTCCCCAGTTTTTGGCCAATTTTCGAGAAATTACGATTTCGAGTGGCCGAACCTGGCGTCACGTACATGAAAATAAATTATTTCGTCGAATGAAAATAGAACCAACAGCCATCACATATAGATGTGCCACGACAGCCATATAATGTAAAAGTAATGAAATAGACTTAAGTTTTGGACTAACATTTCTATGTCTTCATTTGGATCAGAAACGTCCAGAGAAATTCGCCATTTTGAGCTTTTTGTTTAATTCCGCTACTTGTCTTCTCGCCATTTCTCGGACCGGTTGAAACGTAGAATTTGTCAAAGACATCTATGGGTTATACTAAACTTAAATTTTAAAAAGCGTATAAAAATTTTGAACGAAGCAGGATTTGAACCCGCGCCTCTGGAATACCGTTCCAGAACGGTATTCCAGAGGCGCGGGTTCAAATCCTGCTTCGTTCAAAATTTTTATACGCTTTTTAAAATTTAAGTTTAGTATTTTCTGTCCTAAGTGTGGAATAACACTTTAAAACATAGTAAAGACATCTATGGGTTACTTTACGTTAATGCAAACGGCTTTGCAAAAGTCGGTCAAGCTTTAGCAATTCCAAACTTGACCAAAATATGGGAATTTATGCACTTGTTCTTTGATAAGGATGATGATCTTCGAGCTTTGACTGCATGCCGTCATGAGTTTTTTTTTTTATGGAAAAGACGGCAAACGAGCGTACGGGTCACCTGATGGTAAGTGATCACCGTCGACCACGGCCCCATGCAGCTCCAAAGGAGCTACAGGAGCGTTGCCGTCCTTTAAGGTGAATGGGCAACGGGGCCCGGCATTAGCTAATGCGAAACGCAGTGGCCAAGACCACTACTTAACGCCGGTCTTAAATGCCGGGGGTGGTAACAATCCGGTCGAGTCTGCCCATGCGTGTTGCCATTGCTGGCAACGTGACTCTACCACACGCACTTTAGTCGCCTCTTACAACACCATCAGTACCAGGGTGATTCTATTCTAAGCCGGGATCACACGGCAAAAATAAAAAAGCAATCAAAAGAAAAAAGCCCTGTGGAAACAACCCCGCCGAACACTGGCATGCCCAGCTATATCTCCAGTAAGAAGGCCGTCGAGAGTTACTTGGCTTGTAGTAGACATACAATTTTCGGCAGGACACTAATAATGGATATGCGAGACCATAAGTTGGTCCATGTAAATTTATCAAAGGCGTTTTTCGAAATATACAAAGAATCGAAAAGGTTCTGCCATTCTGATGCCTGTTTAAAAAAGGTCGGTTTTGAATGACCATGTTTCTATGTACTAACTAAATTAGTGTAAATCAAAATTGTTCACATATTTTTTTTAAATAATATAAAACATGTTTGCTTTGCGCAAGGCCAAACGGCGTTGAGTTTTGCAACTCAACATGCATGTCTAAATTTCTGCGGATAGTAAGGAATGGAATGTCTTAACAATAGGTTCCCAAGTTCCCTCTGCCTAACCCCACCCGCCCCACCATGTGCAAAGATGATATAACTTTATGGGACTTACTCTGCTCATAATGTCAAGTATGTCCCCAGCCACAGCTAAACCAGCAAATCCCACACCATCAGCAGCATATTTCACAGCATGGACAACATTAAAACAAAGTGCCACAAACTCTAGTATAAGACTGAATGTGAATAATTTAGTAACTGGATGTCTTTGTGTCCTAAAATCAAAAGTATTTATTTATTTCTACATTATAGTACCCCTTTATTTTTATTTAATAAAGTTTGTTAATGTATTTTTTTTATGTTTTATATCATATTGATAAATAAATTAAACTAATAGGCATTTTTATGCATATTAGTTAAATTTATTTGTCATCCTATTATGAAGAAACTTCATTTTCTAGTTTCATTTAGAGTTTTCTCTTCTTAAAGCAAGAGATGAAAATAATGTATTCCTCTGTAGATCAATCTAACATAGCAATCAAGTTTAATATGTTAATGCTATTGTAAAAACAATTGCCTTAAAAATGTATTGTTAAATTATACATATATTATAAAATTAAAAGCATCATTCAACTTAATTTTGCTTAGTTTAAAACATTTTGATTAAAGTTTCACCACCAAAGGTAATGTTATAAATATGCTTATCAATTAGCTTACTTAGTAATTGACAATAAAAGATACAATCCAGCAACTTAGTCTCATACATTAGGCATGGCCCCACCAGTGAAATCAAAATTTGCAAGTTCAAATATCCACTACTAATATATATCTGGCAAATACAAGCATATGCCAAGGGAAATATCTAATGACACTAATACCCATACAAAACACTGGGAAATTTTAAGTCTAAGTTTGTTAATTACTTACCTCACTGCATAAATTTGTACAGGAAGCAAAATAATATAACACAGCCAGAACATTAAATACAATTCTAATGTATTTTGTCTATCAAAAGAGAATTGATATAACATTGAATTATAAAAGGATATATTTGGACTTCCATTAACAAGCCAGAAATCATATTCTATAGCTTGTGAATTGCTTGTTAAAGTTTTATTGTCTGTAGATGGAGCTCCAGTGTAGTGATGCCAAGTACAAGTTTCTTCATTCAAATAGCATGATACTATTGATACATACCAGAATCTTAAAATAAAGAAGAATATTATTTTATTGTAAAAATAAAATTAAAATTTTATATGTAAATTAGCGCATTTCATTAATTAAAAAACTTGAATTCATAGACTAATAAATCTTTATTTTTTTAGAATAATACATATTTTACCTTGGTTGACCGCTGTTTCTTATAACATATGTAAATTGATTATTTTTAATTACATTCCAGGGAGAATCCTCGTCTACGCAGAGCTCCCCTTGCTTACAAGGAATTCTTCTAAATAAATCTTGTCCATTAGCATTACATTTTGGATGGTATGCTGATCCATTCAACTGTTGAAACATTACTTGACAAGCTATTTCTTTATCCACAATATCACGACTTTTATAGTAATGTAAAAAATGTTGTCTATCTAAAACTGCAAATGTCACAGGATATTTAAAATTATCCTTCGAAGTTAGGTTACCAAAAATGTAACCATATGTTTCCTTCTGAAAATGGATATCTGTTTTTTGGAATCCAAATTTTACTAAAAATTTAAAAAAATCGCTTGTTGAAAATTCTCCTTTTATTCGGGTCGCTGATACTGCAAATATAATTGAGGATAATAACAAAATAATAGGTTTAAACATTTCGACGCCAAGACGTAGGAAAGCGAGATTATTATTTCTTATATATCGGTTATTTTTATTTTAAAGACTGATAAATTTCCTTCATTCCTAAATAGGCATAATATAGTCGCTCTTTCACATTTTTGTAGTAATAACAATACAATACGCCATCGCCAACAATAAAACATCGACAAACGGGTGAGGTGTTGTCAATTGTCATCTATACTTGTCACAGAAACAGAATACATTAACCCAAAGGGCTTATACTTGTACACAGAATACACAATACAGCAGAGGTTATATTTTTTTGAAGCTACATCTACTATTTGAATCCAAAATATTTTTATAAAATATTTTTTATCTGGCAACCAAATGC
This sequence comes from Eueides isabella, assembly GCA_019049475.1. NCBI lineage: Eukaryota > Metazoa > Arthropoda > Insecta > Lepidoptera > Nymphalidae > Eueides > Eueides isabella. The sequence goes on along the minus strand of CM032386.1, from coordinate 7,762,353 downwards.
TAAAAGGCCGATTAGACGCTCTTTAATGGTTTGGCAGGTGCCTACAAGCTCCGTGCATTTATAAACGCTTGGTTCTCATCTAAATATGTATTCTCTTAACATGCAAGCGTGACATAGGTCAAAATCGAAATAGTTATTTCTCTTGCATTACGTTTTTATTTTAATAAGATGATTACAATAATTCTAGTCTATTTTCATATTTTACTTTTCTCTTTATGTAAAATAATGGAAATATCAATAAATAACCCATGTTTATAAAAAGCTGGTATTGAATACTGAATCAATGAGTAAAAAATATTAACTATATTTTTTACTCATTGATTCAGTATTCAAGGATAATTGCAGATTGAAATTGACATTAAAAATTGTCCAATGAGTCTATAATTATACGTACCATCCAAGTTTTGTATGAACTTAAAAAATAGATAAAAAAATACTAACTATATTTTTTACTCATTGATTCAGTATTCAAAGTATAATTGCATATTGAAACTGACATTAAAAATTGTCCAATGAGTCTATAATTATACGAACCAACCAAGTTTTGTATGAACTTAAGAACCTAAAAGTGTCTTGTTTTTTTATCTATTTTTAGGTTTGTGATTAATATGCTTGGGATTCTGTACACACAGCAGGCTTTGGCATGCTTCGAAGAAGACCATAGTTTCATTATTTGAACAATTGCTCCTTGCTAAAACGTGGTTGTGCAAATAAATAAAAGAGAGTAGTGATAGTATAGATACAGAGTTGATACACGTGTGTTCGACACGAGAACTCGAGAGCGAAACTAAATACGAACCAACTTTTAGGCACGTCGTAAAAGCTAGCCACAAATTCTTCCATCACAAACCACGACGACGTGTCGTTGTGACCTGTCTACACGTTAGAGCTCTTGGAAGCTTGGCAAACCTTCAATAAACGTATAAAAATCGTTTAACAATGTAGCAAGACGTTTAATAATAACTTTTACTAAATAGTGGCTACTCTGTGTGCGTATACCTGTTTATATTTCTTCTTTTATGTTATAATTGTAACGACAACTTCGGTTGATATACTTACAAGTTTGCATCAAGTCGAGTTTTATTTTCCTCTGCTTTACTGTAGCTTGTATGTATATTAAGATTAGATTTTTTTTATTTTGTTACAAGATGTTATTCACAGTTCTATGTAATTTTAGGCTTGTAGTATAATAATATTTACCAATATTAATAAATTTAATATGTTCATATCTTCGCTGTGGTCACAAGTGCGACGTTGATTACTCCCACGCAACATTCAACACGCAATGCCTCAATATTTAATGCGCAATAACTCAAATTCGGCAGGAACTGAGGAACGGAACGAAGCGTCTTAGCACTATGTTCCCAGGTCCATTCTGTACATAAATATGGTGGTGGTTATACAAAAATAGTGGCTTAAATCTATTTTAAAAAACATTAATGTTATTAAATTACAAATATAATAATTTCTCTTGTTTAATTTCAAATACCTATCATCATGTAAGTAAAAAATATATGTCAGTTGCGTTTGAGTGTATTGGTTCGGATTCAACTTAAAGATACCACTGTAGTTCAACTTCCTCGATATAAATCGAGTACGAAAGCAATCATCTACAATTCTACAGTATATATTATGTTACTCTATGGAGAACAGACTTTAGATCAAAATATAGAAAGTAATGTGTATGTACCATATGGTGTGTAGGTAATGTGTTTTTTTTTTGTTATTTTTAAAAATATTTTTTTATATTAAATATTTTTTATATTCTATAATTTCAGAGTAAAAAAACGAGCTTGGTTATTTTTTGTCTAATTTTTTGAATAGGTACTATATTAGATTTTGATAACTTTACTATTATGTTATTTTACACTAAGGATTAAAAATATTTGTACCGACGTATAAAAAATGCGTATACTTTTGTACGCACGTGAGAAGTTATAATTCTTTGGAATCATTAAGAAATAGTTTTTAATACAATTAAAAACTATTTCTTAATAAGTAAATAAAAAATTACAATAAACTTAAATTCAATGAATTCAAATCGAACTTATTATAAAAATTATTTATTTACTTTTAAAATATTTTATAACCGATAATAAATATTGAACATTAATTATTTAATAATATTTAGTATTAAATATGTTAAATAATAATATTTTAAATTATATCAATAAATAATACATACGAATAGATAGCCCCAATTATATTGGAGCACTGAAAAAATTGTATTATAGACTTTTTCAAAGTCTATAATACAATTTTTTCACTAATATTTACAAATAGTAAATATATTAAACAAAATACTGAATTTAATTTATTAGCACATATAAACATCTCACTTATATGAAACTAAAACGTGTGTTTGAATGTAGACATTAGAAACGTGGCGGATAAATACTATAAATATGAAAACAGTGAACAGAGGCGACCGCTGCAACTTCATACTGTAACTTTATTGTGACTAATCCTAAGATTTCACTCTCGTCATTCTTTCATGATGTGTCTAAAGAAGTATAACTTGAATAATATTTAAATATTAATTTAATTAATACTTCGATGAGTCTCCCCTGGATTGAACTTCTATGATTTTATTCGTCTCTGGTTCTTTTACATTTTACTTGGTCATTGAAGTGATTTATTTTTGTGTAGTGTGTGCCAGTTTGTTTAAGACTTCCTTCTCTTTTCTAACAAAAGAAATTAATACTTTGTTGTGTTAACGTAATTAAAAATAGACGTCTATGATTAAATATTTGTCTTTAGGTAAAATATGAGTTTTTATTAATTCACCAAGTCTTTCTTGGATTGAACTTCTTCCGTAACCGTACTCATGTAACCTTGGTCCTTCTGTTACATATTACACGATCAATGAAACGAATATTTCTTGTGACAGTTTGTTTAAATCGACTTCCTTCTACTTGTTGCACTCCTGGTAATTCGTACTGAACATTAACTATCTATCATTATATTTCAACTACTGTAAAAAAATCCTGTAGTTTTTTTATATAGTTGTAACAGATTATATAGAAATGTCTATCAAAATTATTTTTGAGGTCATATTAAATAAGTAAGATCTTATCGTGTCTCTTTTTACTTTTGTTTCATCAACTTTCATGTGACAACGATGGTAAGGAAGTTTGCACTTCAATAGTATGTATATTTCTGTCTCATTTTTTGCCGCCTTCATCCTACACATTTTTGTATTTGTGTCTCTTACCTGTTGCTTTTTCCGTTGCATCCGGTTTCAACTCACGATTCTAAAGAAGTTTCACTTCAATAATTATGATATAACCGCTGCAACTTCATACAACTGCAACTGCTGCAACTTCATACTGTTAACTTTTGTGTAACGAATTTTAAAATTTAACTGTCTCTTTTCTTCATAACGGACCTAATAAAAATAAAATATAGCAGGACTCAAACCCACACCTTTCGAAAACCATCCTAGTACCTCTGTAGTACCTGCGTAGTACAAGTGGAAGATTCGTGGGACTCGAATGTTACGTTCGTATTTTAATATGAGTGGTCAGTACTAGAGGTAGACACGTCATCACTTTCATCTCCTAGTAAAACCTGTGATTGTTCTGTAAATATACGCGCTAGGCTTACGAAGTACTATATACTTCGTAAGCCTTTTTTATTCCACAGGTTAGCAGTTCCCAAGCAACCTCGAGAATCAAAAAATTTTGCATTTCAACCAGCCAACCAGAAAAGCTCCATCTTTTCCCAGAAATTGTTCGTCAAATATTTTTACTGCTTAAAATATTAATTCTACTACTTAAAAAAGAAAATTAACTTGTAACATCTTTTTTGAAAAAAAAAAAAAACTTTTCTAGGTATTAAATCCACCTCATGGAATTTGTCCAACCTTGGCACGGGTTCAAATCTCACTATGTTTTCAAATTTTTATGGGTTTTGTAAATATTATATTGTATATGAATATTGGTATATCTTTCTCGCTGATTATTTCATACAATTTCTAATGTTCTGCCTAGATGCTTAAATTTTTATATTTAATAACTAGCTTTTACTCATCCTCCTCTTCTTTTTACTCCTCTCTTATCGGTAGGCCTTAAAGCTTTCTTATACGATAATTCAACGCCAAGTTTCAACCAAGAGCCAACATCCAGAGCATACTAACGCGCCTACAATGTCTAGATGATAGTTAAACGTTTATGATGTATTGAAGCTTTTGAGCATTTGGAAGATTTGACAAAAATTTATAGTTATAGTGTCGTTATCCACATGAACTACTAGTAGTCAAATATTACATTTTCGGCTATTTGGTTGAAAAATTAACATTTTTTGTTATATTCGAATATCTGTTACTAGTAACACTGAACAGATTTCTCAATAGTCAATTGACAATTGGATTGGTACCTTATCAAGTAATAGCTTAGAATTATATATTTTATATCAAAAAGTATCGCATGATATATCAATAAGTGTCATTTGATTATATTTTTTTCTTGAAGTTATTGTTATACTTACTTATTAACTTTGCAGTTGATATAATAATTGTGAAGATGTTCATTCAATACAAGGATCATCTCTATTGCTTACAAATTACAAATGATAGTACTTGCTTGTCAGCCATAGCAACCACTTACATGTCTAACTAGCTTTTTCCTTTGTGAAGAGTATGTTTGAGTTTATACCACAAATATTAAAAAAATAGATTTTTTGTTAAAAACATAATGGGTATTTGATAATATTGCAAAATACATACGAATTGTGTACGGTGTTCTTTCTCTGTAACCTCAATCAAGCGGAAGTAACAAGAACCTGCTGATTGTAGTGGATTTGTGCACTTTATCCAATTTATAATATATGCTACTCGTTTTAATACTTCGTCTTTCATGTTGTTACCTAGCTACTATTCCAATATAATGGTGGAAATAGGTGCACCACAACAACCCGCAGATGATAGTTTAGAAAATGCCGAATGGTACTGGGGCGATATTACTCGGTAAGATTTTATTTACCTTTTCATTTCTAATTTCATTTAAATGTTATCTTCCTCGTAAAATAATAATTATAATGGCTGTCTTTGTTATGTGAATTGTTATTTTTAAAATTGCTTAAGGGTATCTAAAATCGAAATGTACTGATCCTACCTGTGACTATGGGCTACTGCAAAGTGCTTGAAACATTGTATTTCCATAAATGTACAATACTAAATATACATAATTAATTCAGTTAAACAATTTCATCTGAAATTTTATTTGTTACTGATTTCTTAGCACTTTTATTATATTGAAATTAAATTAAAATACCTTTTTTGCTTTTGACATTTTATAATACTCAATATATTGCAAAAAAATAATTTATAAGATGTAATAGACCAGGATAAAATCAAAATTAAATAATTTTTAATAACAAACACAAATTCTATGGTGTTACTGTTTTTTTTTAATTTGATGCAAATAATCATTATTTGTTACAAGACAAACCTCTTTATTACACAGGTGGTTGAAATTAAAACAAAAATAGAATCATTCCCCTAAGTGGTAATTGAACCCATCACCTTGTGTAAGATACTGTCTGACACGGTCCAGTGGACCACAATTTTCAAAATTGTATGTTTATATTTATTGTATTTATTATGACGATCACAGATTGAGATATTTTGTTTTATATAATTAACTTTCATTATTTTGACATATTTTGGACCTAACTTAACAACAAAAAAATACTTTCAGGGAAGAAGTTAATGAAAAGTTATTGGACACATGTGATGGAACTTTCCTTGTACGTAATGCCTCAAATAAAGATACTGGATACACATTAACCGTAAGAAAAGGTGGCACAAATAAATTAATAAAAATTTATCATCAAGATGGTCATTATGGTTTTTGTGAGCCTTATGAGTTTGAATCTATTGTTGCACTTATAAACTATTACACAGAATATTCACTTGCACAATGTAACAGTAGTTTGGATATCAAGCTCATGTACCCTTTGTCTCGAAATCAGGATAGTGATAGTGGAGAAAATATAAATGATGAAACATTAGAAACTCGCTACAAAGAAATCCACAAAGAATTTGTGTTAAAAACCAGAGATTATGATGAGCGTTCTGACAAATACATGAGGCTACGAGAGGAAGTTAAATTTAAAAGGCAAGCTTTAGATGCTTTTAAGGAAACCCTAAAAGCTTGCGAAGATCATCTAAAATTACAAGAGAAAATGCAATCTGAAGCCCAACCACATGAAAGAAATGATTTAATAGAGAATAATAGACATCTTATTACAAGAGTCAACAGTCTAAGACAGGCCAGGTTAAGATTAAACAATATTCTAAAAGACACAGTTGATTCAAATCTACTTCTTGAAAGAGAAATAACAAAATTAAAATCTGATATTATTAATTTATATAAGATAAAAGACCGATACAAAGTGTAAGTAGACATTTTTTTAATTAGTAATATTCTAATTATGAAAACAAACAATGTTACTTACATTAGATCTAATGTTGAGGAATCTGTTGTGGTGCAAAGCTACGAGCGTGTGACTGTAAACATGATAGATTATGGGTTCAATCCCCAATCAAGAAAAAGAAATATGTACTAAAATTTAATTATATATTTTTTATTTTTATTTCTTTGTTCTGGTAACAAAGCAAAGCACGGCGTCAATTAACAGGTAATGTCTCAAAATTGGTAGAAAGTTTCAAACGAAATTGAGTGTATTTATACTAGACCACTACACTATTCTCAAGTTTCCTCTGCCTCCCCATGTGAAGCATACATCATGCAAACGGGAAAAAATAGATCTAATAAAGCAAATGCAAGGAATGTGAGTTCAATTTTCACTGGAGGAATGAATTACTTTCATTTTCTCATTCTGGTAACAAGACAAGGCAGTTTTAACATTCACTCAACATGTAATGCTTTGAAAATTAGCTGGGGAGTAGGAAACACCCAGTCTCTAGGTCCAGACATCTTGCTACATGTGGGATACATGGATACTGCAGGAAGCTAAAAAATCTTATGATAACACAATTATTAACTAGAGGCCATATAACAGTGTCGAGTTTGAACAACACTTCAAAATGATTGACTACTATGAATTTATTGAAATGATCACAATTAGAAACAGTATTAATTAATCTATATAAATGTGTTATGGAAGACCACCTGGCTGTAAGGTTAATGGTTTAAGCTTTACTCAAAGGAGTTAATATTTCTACTTCCCTGCTAAGGCAGATAAGGTGCCAGTTCTCTTCCTACTTAGGCAGTGGCTAAGTGGGAACCTTGTGGGTGTTCTGTTATGTATAAGGTGACAAGAAAGAAGTAAAAAGTTTTTAAATTTACAGATGGTTACAAAAACGAGGTAAAGCTGAGGAGTACTTACATGCATTAGAAGATGACAACATACATAAACTTGAAGAGCTATATGCACACCGTGAAATGATTACTTGGATGGTAGAAAACTGTACACGAGAAATGGCCGAGAGGATGCTAGAAGGAAAACCTCAAGGCACATTCTTAATAAGACCTAATTCAACTGGTCAACTTGCATTATCAATATGTTGTAATAATATGGTTTATCACTGCATAATTTTTAAATCTGAAAGAGGTTATGGGTTTGCTGAACCTTATAATATTTACAAGTGAGTAAAAAAGGTTATCATATAATAGCCTTGGTTTTTATAATAAGAATTTTCTTCTTATATTTATTAATGACACTATATTCTAGTTGTGTGTCTGACTGTTAATGCCACTGATGTTGGTATAATTCCCATTTATAGGAAGTAATTATTTCATTTCCTCATCCTGGTTATAAGACAGAGCCTCTCCCACTAGATCACAAATTGGCCAGAATGTGGAGCCCTTTGTCTGCCCTTTGGTATAGCTGATTATATCTAGAATACTCTGTCAAATTAAAAAAATATAATTTCTGCTAATTAATTTATGCAGACAGAAAAGTAAAAACTTTTAAGTTTGTCTGCTTGTAAGGTTTCCTTATGCCATGTATCATATATTTAAAATGATAAGAAAAGTAATCTTACAAAAATATGTATATTAAAAGGAGTTAAATAAGAACAGAGAAAATCAGGGTATTTTTGATATTAACAACATGTCAGTAACTGTATGAAATGAAAACTTTAATTTACACAGCTTCACACTGTATCTCCCACATGGCAGGCTAGGCAGGGGAAACTTTGGAACCTAATGTTAAGACAGTCCGTTCCACTTCTGTTTCCCACTTTCTGCCGAATTTGAGGCATTGCCTGTTGAGTGACGGAACCCAACGCTTTGCGTTGCTCCAGAGTGAAAACATTAAATATTTCAATTGAAAATATTTAACATTTTATTTTCTCGAGTGGGGATCGAACCCACAACCTGTCGGTTACTGTCACACGCTTGTGCCGCTGCTCCACGACAGGCCTCAAATTTTGATTTAAATCTTATGATTTTAGAACATTGAATGAACTTGTGCTGCATTACGCAACTAACTCCTTAGAGGAACATAATGAACAGTTAAGAACAGCTCTGAAATATCCTGTAAATACTCATCTAGTGAAACCTGATAAAAAAGTACATGAAACACAAACAGACGTAAGTCAACACGAAAGTCATCATGAGACACAACTTCAGTACCAGCGTAGGCAGAGAAGACAACGTCATCCCCTTCCATAGTGAAGCAATAAAGAAACATGGTTGAAATCTCTGCTAGTCATTTTGTGAGTAAAAAGACTAGTTATTATTATTATGGATAAAAAGTTTGTGTACTGATGAAACTCACTGATATTGTGAATTCTTTATGCTTAAAAGGGGGCCTTCATAAATTGTTTTGTACAGATCTCCATGACTTCCGACTTTTGAATTCTGCTGCGGAATTAATTTTGTTTACACAAATTTGTTGTTTTAATACTTGGATATTTAGAAATGTGATTTTACGAAATTGCTTCACATTCCTCTCTCACCCCATACCCTCTAATGTGTGACCTCATTTATGGGTGGCCCCAAAGCAATGTATGAGGACATGGATTTAAATTTCCATACAAGGTGTCTGACCTTAATAATATGGATAAAAGATAAAGTAAAAGATAACTGTGAGATGCTGTGCAATGCGTTAATGCATCTTTTGTAATGTGATATTTTCTTATAATTAATGTAATGAAGTATTTGTACTGTACATTTTGTATGTGCTCATGTGCTAAGTGTGGATGTTAAATTCAGTGTTGTCATAAGACTGAATGTAACATACAATCAAAATGGTTATACAATATCATTTTGATGTATAATTTCATAAATATAAGTTGTGCAAGTATGGGTCTAATGTACAAATGTAGTAACTTTAATCTTGTTGATTTGTCTTAAATATTGTATACATAATTTTTATTACATTAATTTATATTTCTTAAAAAGATCTGCAGTAAAAATGTTTTGACTAATAATTTATATAATTTGTATACTATATTTGTTTTTATCATTGTATTCTGAAAATTATACCAAACAATATTTTAAATATAATAATTTTATTTATAAGCCAGACAAAGGTCAAATACATTTTGCACAATTTCACATGTCCAAATATATATAAATACATAACTATATAATTTAGTATACAATATAAATATATATATTTAAAATTATATAAAATATTTTATTATATATTTTACAACATATATTTGAAAAACTTTCTAAATAAGAATTTAATCCATATTATAATTACAAAAATATAGCTATAAATATATATTTTTTTTCATCTTCAAACTGTGTCCTGTACACGGTAGGGTAGGCACAGGGAACCTGTTCAGACACTTGCAAGTTGGGTGTTGAGTGGCAGAACTTAACGCCGCGCTTTGCCTTGTAATCAGAGCGAAAGAAAATATGAAACCCACAACCTGTCAAACTTACAGTCACAGACACTCTTGTGTCCCTACGCAACAACAAGCCTCAATACAATATGCGGCTAAATACCCTTGGTGTATTTAAATGCAATAATATTTTGAATTTTAATATGTATATTAACTTTGTGTTTAAGGGGCCTAAATTCAAATTAATTTAAGATTTTTTGAAATAAACATTTCTTAACATGTAATGTTAGATGGTCTAGTTTTTGGTAATTGTAATAAAATAACAATTATTAATAAAAATTGAATTGGATTAATATACAATTATTTATTTATGAATCTGAACACCTCTGATGTTCTAATAACTTTTTCAGTTTAAAGACAATTTCTATACATTGGAAACTAAAGTTTCAACAAAGTCAATATTTTTTTCGGAGCAATTCTGTTAAAGAATTTACCATAAGTTTGTTATATATATTTTTATTTATGATTTAAATTTAAAAAAAAACAATGGTAAGAGAAATTTCTTCTGATACAAAAGTGAAAATTGCATTTTAATTGATTATACTGTGTCTGATATTACCGTGTACAAACACACAGACTAAAATATTCATTCATTATTATGTTATACAAACATAGACCAGTTATAATTTTATTATATGTAGAAAATATAGTTTATACATTTTTGAATACCCAACGTTTTAAACACTGCAATAGTATAATCCTGACCTTAACATACTCAATTAATCTGGTTTAAGAATTTCATTTAAAATAACGAAAATATGCTTAAGTTAATGCACAATAGCTATTTATTTTTTACACGCATATTTTAAATTTGTGATTATAAAGTATACTTCAAATATTTATATAAAAACTTCCGATGGATGAAACTGTATTTTGATTGTATTTCCAAAAATGTATGATTTTTAAAATTATATTTATTACAATATTTTATTTACCAAATACTTTTGGTATGTAAATATAGAAAATATGTTATGTGGTTAATATTAGGGTACTCAAATAATTATTGTTTTATATAAAAAAAACATTGCTTTAATGTAAATTATATAAGATATAAAAATGTATAAGTTACAGATTATTTAAGCGAGATTATTAAATTGGAGTTATTTTTGTATTTACGTCTATAGGTATTACTAGATTTTGTATGTACATATATGTTAAAAAAATTACTATTACTTTGATATTGTGTATCAGAATAATTGTAATTATGTAGAAGTAGATAATCTACTTGATCTCAATGATAATAAATTAGTTAACAAAAAATATCTAGATTCAAAGAAATGTTTTATCAAAGCAGTAAACCCCAAAACTAGAACTATATATCATTAAGTTCAAAAAAAAAAATTCGCCATTTTTATATGTCATTTAAACTGTGTTGAATAAACAATTTATCACTAGATTTTTAAATTTCTTTATACCTCTATTATTGAATGTTTGTCTATCCAAAAAAAGGAATATTAGTTATAAAAAAAACTTTTACTAGCGCATATTTCACCGACTGAACATTATTTCTAATATGATCGCGTGAAAGTATTAAGTTAAAAATTACTCAGTTTCACTCTGTATCCCGCACAGGGCAGGGTAGGCAGAGGTAACTTGGGAACCTAGTGTAAAGACACTGCGTTCCCCACTTTCTACCGAATTTGAGACATTGCGTGTTAAGTGTCGCAATTCAACGCCGCGTTTTGCCTTGTACCAGAGCGAAGAAATGAAAACATTAAATATTTAAATTGAAAATATTATATATTTCATTTCTTCAAATGGGGATCGAACCCACAACCCGTGCCGCACGCTATACTAATAATAATGGTTATATTAGAGAGTTGGTCCACACCTGTACGTCCTTACCTTTATTGTTCGAAATAGGGTTGCTCTATGGCCGGAATTTGGCGTAGGCATATTATGGAGAGTATGCATTTCTGACAGTTTCCAGTGTCTAAATCTCAATTGCCGACAAGGAGAAGTGCACACCAATGACAACTTACTCCACTCACCCTACCATAACATATCCAAGCCCTTCTCCTAAGCTGATAGGGTGGGGCCGGCAATGTTTCTAGGCTCTATAGCGATGGAGTCGTCGATTAATTGCAACAGAGAGAGTGATGAGAAATAACGTATGGCTAATATGCTACACTTATGTCGATATTTTGTGCTCTGGCTGAGTGGTTGCTGTTAGCCCAAAAGAAGTGTGCCTGTAGCTTATCCATCATAGCGAGTAACACTATCCCTTGAGTCATGGTGCTTATAGAAGAGGCTCTGATTTCAAAACTGTCATTCCCCTTAACAAGCGTGGGCGACAACTGGTTCTACTCATAGTGTAGAACCAGTTGTCGCACACGTACATATATACATAGTTTCAGTTTTTGTTTTCATGCGTACGGGTCACATGATGGTGAGTGATCACCGTCGCCCACGGCCCCGTGTAACACCAGGGGAGCTGCAGATGCGTTGCCGGCCTTTAAGGTGGAGGTAGACGCGCCTTTTAAAGATACCCATGTCGTATCGACCTGGAAATACTGCCGGGGGTAGGCCGTATTACAGATGAGTGGCGCGTGGAAAAAAATCTTACGAACCCGCACAGTAGTCGAGTGCCACATGTCCAGATGATGTGGATAGTACATTAGTTTGTGACGTACAGCCTGGTTGGAAAATTCGGCGGCAGGTACCAAGTTAAACAGTTCTCCAGAACGCTCTCCGTGATAAATGCGGTAGAGAACGCACAGGTAGGATACGTCCTACGCTAAGGCAAAGTATCAAGCCCCAACACAGATCATTAGGTTCCCAACGATTCGGACGGTTCTACTTTGTAAGCGATCAAATGGTTCAAGCTGATACTGAGTTGCCCCAGCCCAGAGGTGAGAACGGTATTTCATATGAGGCCGACCCTGGACTCAATACAGGGTCAAACGGTGTTTTGGCGTGAAATACTGTTTCACTCTGCTGACAACCCCTAGTTTCTTCGAGGCCAATTTGGCCTTGCTTACCGGATGATCACGATACTGGCAGTCGCTCGAAAAGCTGAGACCCAATATACTGATGCTGGGCGCGGCTTCAAGGGGAGTATTCTCGTAAACTTGTGGTACGACAAATAATTTTTTTTTAGGGGTTGAAGTGAACCAGGTTCTTTTTACTCCATACGAAGATATTCTTGAGGGATGCTTCAACGGAAGACACAAGTAGATTTCGACACTGGTCAACGTTTTCCCGAGAAAGACTTGCATGGCCGGAGTATACAGGGTCCACACTGCTATCATCTGCATAACGTTTCCCGATTCGTGGAAGAGCGCTCTTATCATCTGATAAGAGCGCTCTTCCACGAATCGGGGACTACGCCGACTGAGTTAGAGTGCCGAAATAGACGCATTAGCACTGGTGTCAACTCAGGAGCACAAGAGGAGAAACGTCATCTAGACCACTTGACTTGTGTATGTCCAAGAAAGACAGAGCTCGAATAACAGCTTTCAGTATTAATAATGGGGAAGAATATATTTATTAAATAAAACTTATCGCAGTCTTTTAAATTATCATTTCATCTTGAATATGTAAAACAATATGCATACAATTAAAATTTCGCTTAAATATTTTTTGTGCAATCTAACATCTTTACATTACAAACAAACTTATTTCTTTTCTTAATTTATTTATTCTTCTATTAAGACATTCTATTAGCCATAACATTTGAAAAGTCAAAAATTACCAACATTCAATTCATTCAAAATATAGGTAAAAAACATCATTCATTCAAAATATAGGTAAAAAACATCATTCATTCAAAATATAGGTAAAAAACAACCACGCCACCATTTGTTAAAATAAATTAGATTTTTTTCGGGGGGTCGATATTGGTGTACTATTTTTTGCAGAAATTTGTTTCTATAATAAATATAAATTTATTATATCGAGAGTAGAATACTGCTGATGATCCCCAGTTTTTTAAGACCAGCTTGGTCTTGGCTTTCCAGATGATCGTGATACTGGCAGTCTAAAAAATCGGAGCCCTAATATACCGATGAGGCTTAATATACTGATGCTGGGCGAGTCTTTAGGAGGAGTATAAACTGGTTATACGACTAATAAGGTTTTTTTTAGCAGTAAATCATTAGCATGTCGAACAAGCCTGCCAACCTTCTCTCTTGTTACAGACCTATCAGCTTTAGCAGCTGCGTAGGGAAATCCGTATCATATGCGCAACAAGAAAACCATATTTCTAGATAGCCAAAGCCTTCAACAAAGTCTAGCACAACGGTCTACTCTTTAAAAGAAGTGTTGTTTTTTATTTCTATGATGAATATCTTTAGGATTCCATATGCATGACAGGCTTTGGTATGCCTCGAGGAAGGCCATAGTTACATTACTAAATGCTTATTAATGAGCTGCTAAGACGAGGTTATACAAATATTTATATGTATTATCGCGGAGACACCGAGCATTGACACACGTACATATGATACGAACTCGTGAGCGAAACCGAATACGGACGAACGTGTAAACACATAGCAAGCGTTTGCAACAAGCTCCTTTGTCTGAAACCAACATCAGTCCTAATTGGCGACAAGCTTTTGGAAGCTATCACAAACCACGACAAATTGGATGTTTACACGTTGAGGGTTATGGAACCTTGGTAAATCTTCACAAGCTTACAAACGCCTTTTGACCAAGGTCCATAGACTTATTCGTTCACTTCTTACTAATTATTCACATAAACAAAACATAATAATTTAAAAAATGGACGTGCTAACTGATAGCTTAACAAATGTATAAAAACAATCTTATTTATTCTGCGTTAATCCCACTTCAGGTTTCATTTTTAGATTTTCAGAGTATTATAATACTTTAATATTAATAAATTTAACTTTACGTTTACGTAATTAAATTGAAAAGGTGAGACGGTAAAAATAAAAAGGATTCTTTATTTTTTAATTGGGAACATAATTTTGAAACATACAAAAATGTAAAATAATTGCTAGAATATGCTGCAAGCTCACGAAAATAGATATTAAATACAGCAAAATAATATTTTGTTGTCTTATTTAAACAGGTTTACGTTTTTATCGTATATAAATAGCTGGCAGCCTTAACGCTGTCTGCCTTACCATCGATATAGTCGGATAAAAAAATTACTAAAGCTAGCAACATTTTTACAACTAACGAATAACGACCGGTTTATGCGCACCGAAAGTAGCTTGCCGCCATTTTGTTTCGCATCCGGCTTCGGTATTTGGTGACGCTTGTAGTCTAAAAGTTGTTGTTATTACTTGTTCACAAAAGTAATAAATTCATTATTTTGGTAGTTAAAGTTCTCTATCAGTTGTATTTAGTACGAAATAAGACAAATGGTATAATATCTTAGAGAAAAAGTGCCTAACTCATAATGTAAGCTCCCATATTTTTCTTAACAACGTGTGCTAACCTGTGTGTGTTTAAAATAAATGTACTAAATTATCTTTCTTTTTAAAGCTGAGATGTCTCGTTACGGAGACTGTAAAGTCTACGTGGGTGATCTTGGTAACAATGCTAGCAAGCCAGAACTAGAAGACGCATTTTCTTACTACGGACCTCTAAGAAATGTTTGGGTAGCTAGAAATCCTCCCGGTTTTGCTTTCGTCGAATTTGAAGATCCTCGTGACGCTGAAGATGCCGTAAGTATCTAAATATTTACATCTCACTAATCCAATGTCCCCAACCTTAGTTATTTAAGCATTGTTAAATAGACATTATACTAAATTATTTTTTCAGATCCGAGGTTTAGATGGGCGAACAATATGCGGTCGTCGAGCTCGTGTTGAAATGTCCAATGGTGGTCGCGGTTACGGTGGACGTGGGCCGCCACCACGTTCTAGGCTGCCTCCTCGGCCTTATGATGACCGCTGCTACGATTGTGGTGATCGTGGGCACTATGCTAGGGACTGTACACGTCGCCGTCGTCGAAGGTGAAAAGATAACACGTTTACTTTAATATTTAAATATTTTGCTGGCATGGAATCTTTAAGAGACAATTATTGATCTCCAAAATTTTCATACAGTTTTACACTTAATATAGGCAACAAAGTTGTAAGGTATGTCTTGAAAGCAAAGGTTGCTCAAAGATTCCATTCCATAGTTTTGAATGAACGTAAACCAATGATAACTATGTTATAGGTTATCATTGGCCTGTGCGCCGAGAATGAACTCTTCAGTGTCTGCACTTCTTGTAGTCTGCGCTACGTAGATTTCACTTCGCGCCGTGTACTCCAATAATGTTGGCAGCATCTGTAACGTCTGAACTACGTAACAACCTACGTGCACACTTCGCTTATCGACAAGTACATTGAGTGTAACATTCATACTGCGCGTCGCGTCACGTCTATTGTAATCACTGCGTGCACTCAGTGAGTTACATATTATTATCCCATATTTCTGTTCAAGACAAAGCAGACTGGATATTTTTAAGTTTCGAAGTATAAGAGTAAAATAGGTTCACAGATTACACCCAAAACTTATTTTGTAAGGTCAGACACAGAAGAGGCAAAAAGAGAACTAGAATTGTAATTTTAAATACCTTCTTTTTTCAATATGGGAATATTTTTTTTACAGATATAGAACTGAAAGGTGAATAACAAACCAAAAGTCAATGCACAAACCAAACTTATCATTGTTTAGCATAAGTGGGCATTGAGAATGATTTTTTTTATGTTCTACCAAAAATCTCTTCTTTTAATGCATAATAGGCCAAATGTTTTATTAGTCTATTAGTGTATGAATTACTATTAGTCTATTAGTTTTGAAAATAATAGTCACATGAAATTTAAAATTTGAACTCTTAGTAGTAAATAAGTGTGTTGATTTATAGACAGTTATTTATTACACCACACAAAGTATCTCGTCGGGAAATAAATATCGCGCAAAGATAAGAAAAGACAGCTGATGTTATGTATTATTATTGCTTAAAATTATATGGGCGTTATATATTACAAACAAAAAAATATATTAATAGTAGATATTTTATAGGTTGTGTTTTTGGCAACTGTAATGAATGTTCGCACTCGTCAAAATATTTTAAGAAAGCAGGAGGAAATAAGAGAGAGCAGCATATAAGTTTCTTTTTGTATACCAAAAAATAAATATTGTAATTAAATTTCAATGTTACATCTTCACAGTCGGTCGAGGTCTCGTCGTCGCACACGTTCCCGTTCTCCAAGATCAGGATCCCGTTCAAGAAGCCGCTCCCGCTCTAGATCTCGCTCCAAAGGAAGATCCATGTCCCGTTCGAGATCACGTTCTCCATCAAAAGAATCCAAGAAGTCCAATTAAAAAAGTTCACATAGTAAAATAGAACATAAATTCCATATCTTTTATTATTGTAATATTAAAATAGCCATATATCATTCCTATGCTATGACTGTAAGATACAAAAAGTATTGATTTTATTATCAATATACTGACAATGAAAATAAAAATGTTTTATGCAGAATTATTATTGTTTTATTATTATTTTTAAACAAGCAACCCTTTAAACTGTCCTTTATATGTAATAAAAGAACTATGTAAAAAAATAAGAAATTTCTATCAATATTTAACACATTGTCAAATGTGTTAATAATATAGATGCAATTTTATTTTGTTTTTTTTTTGTTATATTTAAGATGTGGATTTATTGCTTCTATCTTATCAATTAATTTGTGAAGCTACGATCATAAATTCATATTCAAAATATTCTTTATTCAAATAGGCTTTAGCAAGCACTTTTGAATCGTCACAACATAAAATTACCATAAAATTACCACCGGCTCGGAATGCAGTTCTGCTGAGAAGAGCCGGCAAGAAACTCAACAGTTGCTCTTTTCAATATCGAATAAAGTCACAATTTCATTGTTTAATACAATAGTGATTATCCTGCATGAAATTCAAATAACCTTAATTAAATACATTTTTATCATTTAAATATTCTTCGACAGTGTAATAAAAATATATATATTACAATACAGTGTCCATAATTTTATTTTGTTTTAAGAATTTTTTTTTAATTTATTGACAAAAAAAATGTCTAGTGTAGTTGAAAGTCAATAAAAATCAATTTTAATTATAAGCTGGATAAGTTAATGTCCATATTTTAACTTATAACATTACGGACTAGATCTTATAAAGAGGAGTTTGTATTTTCTTTATAATTATATATTTTTTAAATATGTTTTAGAATTATTGTGTTATAAAATAAAATATTTATTTATATACCAATTTAAATTTATTATATATGTATAGATACCGCATTTAATTTATTTTTATATCAAAATATTTATAAGACATATGTTGATAATACGGTTAAGCGGGCAACATTTATCGAGTAAAAAAAAAAGTAAAAAGCGATGTTCAGGGGACGGACGTCGTTTCGACTTTTGTATCCCGTCATGCAATAATTTTTCATTCATGATTACCTTGTTAAAAGTGTTGTTCGCCGTCGTGGACACTAACTAGATTTTAGTTAAAAATGATATTTTAGTGTATGATTTCGTATAGTTCATGTTATAGTTCTTAATAGGTCTGTGACAAGTACGGTAATGGTGGCCATGTCATGAAAATCCCCACAGCCATGGATGATAGCTCCGTATCTCATCATAACGGAGGGCAAGTGGGATCTCAGATAGGAGTTAGTGTAAATAACAAACAAAATGAAGAATCTAGTCAAAGTGTCCAGTATTCAATACCGGGCGTTTTGCATTTTATCCAACACGAATGGGCGAGATTCGAACTCGAGAGATCACAATGGGAGGTGGACAGAGCAGAGTTTGAGGTAAGATTTTTGTGTTATTGATTACTTTTTAAATATTTTAATTATATTTTGCGATTCTCTCATAGATGTTTTATAATACTTCCATGTATGAATCTAGTCTTAACTCTTCGAAAAAATGTACTAATTTTGTTTTATAGAATTATGCTTAAATAATCTATTAAATTACAAAAACTATTCAACATTATTAAGTATTAAGTATAATGTTACTACAAAATGTTTAAGACTTATTTATGTATGCTGTTATTTTCCTATTTGTGATCTCCATTTGGACCAATGTATTAACATCCTTTTTCCCTTATTATTAATTTGTTAATAAATTCATTTATAGATGTACAGGACCTATTCAATTGAATATTTGATATTTTCATATTGTTTGTAAAATGAACTTAGGAACAGACTGTCAAAGTCTGTTCTGTTCTTTTTATTGAAATTGGTGCAAAGTACACATTTTAGGACCATTTATTTAAAATAAAATGTAGTAAAATAATTTAAAGAAAATAATGGTAATAAGATTAAAAGTATGGCTTATATTAAAGAGCTTAATTTTAGTTCTTTGAGCCATATAATGTTAGTTAATATTGTTACATCTAATGATTTTAAATTAGATGAAAGGTTTGATTATATAAATCAAACATATCATCTAATTGTAATGAGTCTTCTATATAATCAGGATTTAAGGAAGTAATTTTTTGTGTTTTCTATAAAAATGTACTAATTATGAAATGGATTTAATAGGCAAAAATAGCTTTCCTCCAAGGGGAGAGAAAGGGTCAAGAAAATCTAAAAAATGACCTGGTCAGGCGGATTAAAATGCTGGAATATGCATTGAAACAAGAAAGAGCAAAATTTCATAAGCTTAAATATGGTGTAGAACTACAGCAGGGTGATATGCGTCCCCCTCCAGATGAACTGCCACAAGAGCCAGAGCCAGTTGAAAGAGCTCAATGGAAACAGGGCCGCCAACTTATAAAGCAATATTTGCAGGTATAAATCAATTTATCTTTACAATTAATCCAAAGGAAGGCTGTTTTGCTATTATAAATTTAATACCACAACACAATAGAAACAACTCATTTCCCCTATATGGGCAGACAGAGTAAGTAGAAAAATAGAGGTTGAGATTCACCACTCACTCTAATAAAATTTCAAAATTGAGAGACAAGTGATGAATATAGTTTCTTGACATTGGACTCTCTCTGCCCATTTCTTTATGTGGAATGTAGCATAATGCAGGTTTTTGTCTGTTTTGTAATGAATAAGTTTATAAAAAAAAAATATTGTTTAAGCCTGATGTTTAAATGAGTGTATAAAAAACAACCTAAAAATTTTGATTATTGTTTGTCAATATTTTAATGTACTAAATATTTTTTTAGATGGAATTAATAGACACATATAAGGGAGTTATTAGTTTTATTAAAGGAAAAAATGTACATATAAGAATCTGATTAGTTTTAACATGATCGATGTTTAGCGACATTAAATGTAAGAAGATATATATTTTTTTTATTTTTAACAGGAAATAGGCTACACAGATACTATACTTGATGTGCGTTCAAATAAAGTAAGAACTCTATTGGGTTTAAATAATGAAGAACAAAGTGATGACTCTAATTATAGAAATTGTGAAAAACAACAGCATTATTCTATGAATACTGCTTTAAGTCGCAAGATGTATGATTATGGTATGTTAATCTATTTTAATGATACTACAATACATTTGTTTTTTTTTATTGTTGTGCTGTATCCCAAATACAAAAGAGAATAATAGAGAACCTAGTGTAGAGGCTAATTCCTATCTATTTTCGTAACATTTATGTAGCAGTATCTAATGCAATAATGCTGGAAAGCAACAACCATTTTATTTATATTGATGTAAAAATCTATCCAACATAAAATTGAATAACATACTTGAAACATGTATTTTTACTAGCAACCCACCCGTTTCTTTTATTTACTGATCTCAAGTACTTTCTTGTTTTAAAAATATTATCATTTTTAAGGAAATATCTATACATTGAAAACTGAAATTTCTTCTATATGAATAAAAATGTTGTAGCAATTTTGTTGAACTAAATATTTTAAATGGATGTAACTTTTATTTTTGTTATACCAATATAGGATAAGAAATTGGGAAAACTCCTAGTTAACACATTAAATCATACATATTTTATATCATATACATATATAAATCACATGACACAAAATATAAAAATCTAATGCAAATATAACATGCAGACCAATCTGCACTCTTTGATGATTTAAATTTAATCTTATTTATACTTATTATAAAGAATTAATATAATAAACATGCAAGTTAATATAAGGAGTAAAAATATCTTATGTCCTATATAACATGGTTGAAAGAACATTGGTAATGTAAGCTGTTAATTTAGCCCTTTCTACTGTGGGAATAGATAGTCTTAGTGTGTCCAACAAAAATATATTTTGAGTCTGGTTTTATTAAAAAGATATAATATATTTTGTTTCTTATTTTTTTACACTTCATGAAAAATATACAAAAACATGGGGTCTTCTTCCATAACACAATTTTAGAAATGGCTTCACTGATCTTAATGAAATTTAGCAGGCCAGGGTTTCGGGGGCGGTAAATTAATCTATCTAGGTTTGATTTCTAAAAAAAATTCATAAAAGTTGTCTTATCCATTTTTACAGTCAATGTTTTTTTGTTTTGTCCTTATTGATATTAGCTAAATCAAGCAAGGTAGCAAATCTTGATTGGAATGGAGAATTCTCCAGTCCGATTATTGTTATCATTTTTTATTACTTTTTTCCCCTTTTCCCAACTTTTTTCAATATGATAAATTTTATCATTTTATATTTAAGTATACTTTCCAAAAAACAAGATGTATCAAAAAATACCGAGAGAGGCTTTGTCAACCGGGCAATGAAATATGTTTTTTTCAAAATTGTGGAACCTTTGAATAATATATGGATACTATCTATAATATCACATTGTTTTTGTGAAATGATTTTTTTATTCAGTAAAATTTACTGTATGTATTATTTCAGGTGGGAAAGACCAACGCAAAGCGGGTGTTTCACAAGGAAGTGGATATAGCGACGAGGGTCTATCAGTTCAAGAGACGGCCGCTGTGTTCGCTAATTTTGAATTTCTCGCCAATCAAGAAATGGACATGGACGAAATTGATGATTTAGAAGCAAAACAAATGCATCACACTGCAGGGAAACAAGGTATATTGATTTTTGTTTTAAAAAAAAACATATATACATATAGATTCCGCCTGGCAGATAAAACCTAGAATCGTAGTTGACCTTAATATTAAGCTATGCTTCATTGCCAGAGTGAAACTAGCGACGAAATGAAAATATTAAATATTTCATTCCACCATGTGGAAGTTTACTCCAAAACCTTTGTGTTTAAATGCATGCTTGTATCTGCAATGGCTTCAAAGTATATTTCTTATGCTTTAATCTGGACTTGTTTAGATGTTTTTCTCGGCTCTACTTATATCTTTATATTTTTTTTGCTTATAGTAAGCAGTTTTTGCTCTTTCCATTTGTGATCAGCGATCTCTTTATAACGTAAATTGCATTTATTAAAGGCGAGGAAGTCGACCATGAAGCTGAGGAGGTGTTAAACGAGTTAAACTTGCTGACAGCCAGCGAAGCAGACGGAGGTGGACAGGGAGATGAATACCCAGTTGGCGGTAACATAGTGCAATTTTTTTGAACCTTCATAATAAATTTTGTCTAGTTACCAGAGGGAAGAAGTAAAAATAATTGAATGCCTCAAGACAGTATCGAAGCCACCATCACACAGCTAAGTTGCTAGCTAGGTTTTGCCAATTTTTGTTTATTATTATATTATCTACTCTACATTTGTTTGTTGAATATATACCACCTAAGTGCTGTTATTTCTCGTCTCCGAAATTCCGAGGAGTATTTAAGTACTTCCCTACATTCCTCAAGGAACCTTCTAAATTACCAAACTTATAAGCAAAACATTTAACACACCAAATTTTATCTTATCTCACAAACACTTTACTATGCATTGGCTGTTATGAAGTACATGAAGAGTTTTATATAGGAGCTTAGTAGTTGAATTGAATAGCTAGACATTTTAGTAAATTTTTCAAGATTACAATATGTTATCCAGCTTTAAAATGTAATTTATATACAATAGTAAATATTTTTTTGTACACCAGCTATGATACTAACTACTTATACACATGTATATCACAGACTCAGACATGTCTCGAATTGTTTAAAAATACACATTTGTTTATAGTAAAGTTCCCTGGAGGAGGTGCGGGCGCGGGCGGCGGCGGCGAGGCGGATGAGAAGCCGCTCGCGCTGGGCGAGCTCGCGCAGCTCACCGTCAGCAACGAGGCCGAGGGCTACGACGTGGCCAGCGCCAGCAAGGAGTCCTTCAGGAAGACCTGGAACGCCAAATACACTCTCCGCTCGCACTTTGATGGAGTAGGTTGCTGTTTAAAATACATTTGACTGTGTAAAGTTTACCTAAAATAAAAAAAAATCGTCGCAGTTATTGTTTGTAAATGTGTAACTTAAGTAAAAAAAAGGTACTGCTTTGCGTAGGTCCGAGCTTTGGCGTTCCACCCGACCGAGGCGGCGCTGGTGACCGCCTCCGAGGACCACACGCTCAAGCTGTGGAACCTGCAGCGCACCGTGCCCGCCAAGAAGTCGGCGGGCCTCGACGTCGAGCCGCTGTACACGTTCCGGGCGCACACCGCGCCCGTGCTCTGCCTCGCCATGGGCGCGCCGCGCTCCGAGGAGTGCTTCTCCGGCGGCCTCGACGGCACCATCCGCGTGTGGAACCTGCCGCCGCCCTCCGCCGACCCCTACGACCCCTACGACCCCGCCGTGCAGGGGCCCGTGCTGCGCGACCACGCCGACGCCGTGTGGTCGCTGGCCAGCGCGCACGGCCGCCTGCTCTCCGCCTCGGCCGACGGCACGGCGCGCCTGTGGGCGCCGCGCGCGCCGCGCCCGCTGCTGTGCACGCTGCGCGACGAGGCGGGGGCAGGCGCGCCCGCCGCCGCCGACTTCGCGGACGCGGCCGCGCGCGCCGCCGTGGTGTACCGCGACGGCACGCTGCTGCTGTTCGACCTGGAGACGGGGCAGGCGGCGCTGCGCGTGGCGTGCGACAGCGCGGCCACGCGCGTGCGCGCGCACCCCACGCTGCCGCTGCTGGTGACGGCGCACGAGGACCGCCACATCCGCTTCTGGGACGCGGTGTCGGGCCGCTGCGCGCACGCCATGGTGGCGCACCTGGACGCCGTCACGGGCCTGGCGCTGGACCCCAACGGGCTGTTCCTGCTGTCGGGCTCGCACGACTGCTCCGTGCGCCTGTGGAACCTCGACACCAAGACGTGCGTGCAGGAGATCACGGCGCACCGCAAGAAGTTCGACGAGAGCATCCTGGACGTGGCCTTCCACCCGCTGCGGCCCTACATCGCGAGCGCCGGCGCCGACGGCCTCGCCAAGGTCTTCGTCTGATCCGCTCCGACGTCTCGTTTTAACGTATTTAATATTGTATTAACGCGCGCCCGACGCTCGTTATAAGCGCGTAGTGAACTCATCTATGTATAGACATTCGAAATCTATTATAATATATTTTTAGATTTTCAGTATGTGGATTTAGGTTTTTATCGCAAGTTTTTCACCGATTTTACGATACGCAGTGTATATCCTTGTTTCCGCGCATCCGTGAGGGCCCGCGAGGGGACGCGCGCGTCTGTACAGTTAGTGTATCCAGTATGGAGTATTGCCGCGTGGGCATTGCGGGGCGGAGGACTTAGCTGGTATGATTTATTTAATTCAATTGGATCTATATAGATAGTCTCGTTTTGTCACTTGTATTGAATAAACATGCTCTCACGATATCTTATGCGAATGAGCGAGCGAACAAAATATGAATGAGTAGTACTATATCGGAAGTAAAATAAGTAATATTTGTTCGTAACGAATACTGCGATGTAGAATATATATTATAAAACATTACATATTCCTTTGATTTCCTCAAATTCATACTTGTACACATACATCCAAAATTGATAGTAAAAAGCAACATAACCGAAATTCACGTCTTTTTTATTTTTTTAATCATAATCCTGTAATACTTCCCCGATTTAAATAAATAACTTGTTTAATGTTTCCAATAATAATGTTTTGTTTTCTTTTTTTCTGACAGTACTTACTACCATAAAAAGCTTTAAACATTTGAACTAAAATCATCTTCAAAATTAAAACATATTATGGCTATAATTAAATAAAAATGTTGGTACTTCTGGATGGTCGAACTGAGTATTCTGTTTTGACGAACCGAACTAATTTTTCATACTTGCTGTAATATTTAAATATTTTTTTATCATACATTTTGTACAACCTAATTTGCAAATAACTAACATTAATCATTGACTGGTATAGTTAGTAGTGGGTCAATTGTTGATTGAGGTCAAGGCACTAATTTTATCTAAACTTTGATTAGGGGAAATACTTAAAAAAGTAGTGTTTGGTATTCAAATAACATTTATTTATATATCGTAAACATAATCAGTCTCGCTTTTAAAAAATAATGTAAGGTTCATTGACTAATAATGACACAATGTTTTAACTGAATAAGTAGTAGAAAAAACTTTAAATATGAAAAATATTAATGACCTGACAATTGTCATGTGTTAGTCCAGTTCAAGTCACAATTACCTAAAATTAAAGCATATCATACATAAATAACATTTCTAAACATTAACATATGAAGCATGATTTCAAAAAGATCAATTATAGTACAATAATGATGGCATAGATTACATACATTCGTCAATAATGCAAACGCAGTTGGTAACGTCGTGTTCTGTCACACTGTAAGTATGAAAATTCTTCATTATATTGCCACATAAGCCGTCGTCTGTTACTGGTCTAAGTGTTATTTTACTGGTGGTAGAATGTTTTTGTAGGTGAAATATTATTTCATTGGATGTGACATCCCAGAACATTATACTTTAAACCTTTTTCTTATTTCAACTGGTCTGCTCGCGCTTCTTGCTTGCTCGGGAGATTTTTTCAAATTTTCGCTTTAGGTAAGGTAAAGATAATTTCTTAGAATTATAGTTTGGCAAGAAAGAATGCTGTATATACTCATATCAAATCAAACAAAATATTTTTTATTCAATTAGGCCATTACAAGCACTTTTGAATCTTCAAATAACATAAAAATGTGAGTAGTGTCCGTACTACAGGAAGCTTGGTAGCTTCCTGTAGTACGGACCGCTGCAAGAACTGTGCACTTGCTCTGAAAAGAAGAGAAAAATCTCTCAGGGATTCCCGAGCTCCGAAAAATGGGAAACCTATAATCTTTTTTTTAATTTTATTACAATTTTTTCAATCTTTACTATTTTCATATTACAATCAAACGACGATTTATTAACAAATTTTTATTTGAACCTGTAAAATAATATTTGTAAAGTAAAAAATAACCGAGGTCTATTCAAATTTACAAACACCAACATTGGTCAAACTAAATGTGTAATATATAATAATAATAGCTTAAAACTATATTGTCGTATTTTTTTGCAGTGAATCGTTTCTATAATGAATATATATTTATAATAAATTTGAAATGAAGACTGAAACTCATTTTTCATAGCATTAAAAAACCGATAAATTCTTTCTATACTATCATCATTTTGTACCATTGTTCACAAAATAAAATGATAAATTCTTTCTATACTATCAAAACAAAAAATGGCTACAAAATTATTATTAATTCACCTGAAATGTTAGGTCTCAATGTATGGATATTGTCTTAAAAGTTGTTATTAGAAAAACAATGAAATATTTATACAAATAATAACTGCTAAATTCTCCACCATCCAGGTTATCTAAATGATTTCAATTACGATTTATTAAGTGTACCTACCTATATCTATATCGTCGACAAAAATGACAAACCTCGTAATATATTTTTTTTGAAATTGATATTTTGATGCCATTTTGTTACGAATATTGGAATGCATCTTTTAGTAGAAGTAAATTCCATTTAATAAGCCGGTAAAACTTAAAATAAGACATAGAAAAACTCGTAACCCCGGGACGCCATTTGGTAAAAGCAGAGCAAGTATTTCCTTCTGCTTAGTAACCTACTGCAATATGGTCAAATTTGAATGTATTTGTATCCCACTTATACCAGGGTAGACTGAACTTAAAATTGATACCTTTTGTTCTCTACGCATTGCGTGTCAAGAGTAAACAGTACATTTTGTTCTGTTACAAGAGCTGGAAAATTATGATTTTCTATCAAGAACAGTTCACTTAACTGCCACTGCACCACGTTTAAAATATATCTATATCTTAATTAAAAGAGAACAATAACGATTTGAATTTTATATAATAAAAAAAATATTTCTTAACATCTATGTGTAAGAAGAAATATACTGGTATTATTATATTTGGGTAGGTATTACTACATTTTAGTCTTAGGACATGACAGGATTCTTGGAGCCTATTTAAAATGAAGAACTAGTTATAATCCGTAAAACAAAGTACTTTACAAGCAATTTGGAATAAACAGTTTTCTTTGTACAGTTCATGGACGTTATGTGGCCATCTCAAAAAGTGAAAAAAATAAGTAGCCGGCAATTAGTGGAAAATTCCACCAGACAACGAGACTATGTATACATAAATAAACAAATTGCTAATAAGATCCTTTTTTGCAGAATAAACTTGAGAAGCTATTGTTAAGACACTCTTTTTCCATTAAGGCCATTCCGCTCCCCACTTTTCATCGAATTCTTGAGGCATTGCGTAGTCGTGGAATTCAAAACCATGCTTTTATATTTGCCAGATTTTGTATCATTCGGGGCTTACTGAAGAATATAACGAAAATTACTGCGATTGTGAACGAGACTGAGTAACCTTATTAGTATGCCAGTTTCACCGACGCTTTAATTTAAAAGGCTACAAATATGAAATAAATTAGACTATTTGTGATTGATCTAATATCTGTAAATTTGCTTGCCTGTCTTCTCCAACCTTTTCCACTCCCTTATGTCGTTCAATACCCTGAGGCTTTTCAAACGGTTCATTTTCTATTTTAGACGACCTCTTTTTGTTAGGTAGAAAGCGCTTGTTTAGTAGCCAAAACCACATTTAAGTGTCCGTCGTTAGTTGTACCTGACAATCCTTTAGTACAAAGTAATTATTGTCTACGACTTGCTAAACGTTGGACGTCAATCGAAGGATGTCATAAATATTAACTATTACAACAAAACGGTTACTGCGTTACGCGCAGTTTTTGATGATGAAAGTAAATTAAGTATTATAAGGTATGTAGTTTATGTTAGTTGTCTTGGCAGTGTCATTAGATATAGCTAATGCTTTTAACACTCTTCCTTGGGAATGCATAAAATAGTCTTTAAAGTTTCATAGGGTTCCATCTTATCTCTGTCAAATTATCACTTCCTATTTAACTGACCGGAGAGTATATTTTATGGGACAAATGGGTTGGCAAAATTTGGCAATGTATTGCGGTGTTCCACAGGGCTCGGTACTCGGGCCGCTCCTGTGGAATATTGCATATGATTGGGTGCTTCGCGGAGAAATGCTTCCAGGTGGTAATGTTGTGTGCTATGCCGATGATACATTAATATTGACCCAACTCAAAATATTGACGTAGCGGTAGGAAGAGCTACAGCAGCAGTTTCTGAAATGATACATAAAATTCGACAACTGGGCTTAGAGGTATCCGTTGGCAAATCAAAAGCTCTCTGTTTTCATAGACCTAGGCGAAGGCCTCCCCAAGGAACACATTTGCTCGGAGCTGTGGTATCGGTTGTAGTGGAAGGTCTCATTTTGGACAGCCAATGGACGTTTGTTGAATATTTCCGACAGCTAGCACCAAAGATGGCCATAAGGATCATCCGAGGCTACCGGACAATCTCGTACGAAGCAGCATATGTGCTAGTGCTAGTACCCCGCCCTGGGACTTAGAGGCTAGAGTCCTCGCTGCGATTTACTTTGAAAGATCCGAAAATATGGAGAAAATTGTGATCTAGTAGAGGTAAATGAGCTTAGAAAGATTGCACGGGAACAACTTATTCGAGAATGGGAAGATCGTTTAGCTACTCCAAGTGCAGGAACCGAAACTATCGAAGCGATCCGGCCAGTTTTGAGGAGGTGGCTCGGGAATCCTAAAAAATATCTGACGTTTCGCCTTGTACAGATACTTTCGGGCCATGGGTGTTTTGGAAAGTATCTGTGTAATATTGCTCAACGTGAAACATCCACGCGGTGTCATGAATGTGGAGCTGCAGAAGATACTGCCTTGCATACACTACAAGCATGTCCTATGTGGGATCAACCGAGATGACACCTCATTAAGACACTTGGGGTTGACATTTCACACGCGGCTGTAGTGAAAGCTATGGTTTATAATGAACAATCATGGAATGAGACGGTCGCCATTTGTAAATACGTAATGTCGCAAAAGGAAGCAGCGGAAAAAATCAGAGAGAAAGAGGCTGTATCTGGTTCCATTCGTTCTACGAGAGTAGGGCGCAGACGACGAGATAATGCAAATCTGCAGCCCCCATAGAAAGGATCTATGGACGCCAGATTCGGAGAAGCTGCCGTCGTATGTGTAAAGTTCCTCTAGAAGAGACGTGTATTGTTATTGACGCGTATCAACAATATTCAGAGAGATATTAAATAAAAAGTGCTTAGCGAAATAAGCAACTGCCTCGAAGTCACGGTAGAGTATGAAAATGTACCCGCGGCTTCGAAAAATGGCATAGTGACGGTCCGTCGTGGGGTGTTAGTGAGTAGGATGTTAAAGCATGAGTCTCACGTAGTTTGCATCGCCTCTCTTCCAGCATCAAACACCCGTAACTGGGTTTCCACACGGGAGAAAAAAAAATGTAGTTTATATATTTTTATTATTTTAGCTTCACCATGATTTGTTAGTGTAACTTGTACCTAATTGGTCGTTTAAGGACTATTGAACCACCACATATGCCATTATAAATACTTAATACGTAAAAACGAACTTATCTTGCGTCTGATGTAGTGTCTTCTTTTAGCTCCTTTCTATAGCTTTTTGACAGGTTTTTAGTTCGTTCGAGACTTAGCAGAAGCAGTATGCAGGAATTTATCAGTTTATCCTTTGTTGCTTTGTCTAATACGTGTTTTGTCTAATAAGTTACGGAACCCTAAAAACTATAATATAACTTGGCTTTCATACTTCACATAAAGAGTCAATGTAAATACAAGATTTATTACTTATTTAAATACAAGAATTTCTTATTTAAATTAAAAAATCAAATAAAAAATTGTTGAAATAACAAGTAATGTTACATATCAGGCATTGTGAATAAAATGTTTTGTTTGCGTTGTTTGTTTCTTTCTAAATCAATAAACAAATTCGTCTTTGAATTTCTGTTATTATAATTGATATACCTCAAATAACTACACGTTTCAATAACACAACGATGCTGGGAATGTAAGTAGCATTTGATTATTACAGTTTTTAAAGTGTTATGGTATATTTGTGGAATAATTTCATATATATATTTCCTGTAATCCGCAGTGACTTAGGTTAGGTTAGTTCAATAAATAAATAATTTGATTAATTTAATTTTCTCATATTCTTTAACAGCTATTTTATATAGATTCTGTGTTGAGTAGCTGGATATACGCACGATTGCCGCTTTGTCTTACCAGAGCGCAGATATGTAAAAAAATAAATGTTAAAAAATGGCGAAGTAGAAGAATAAATATACATAAAACTAAAATATATAAAGATATTTACTTTAACAGGCTATCAAGTATGGGGATATTCGTTTACTTATTGATATGGCTGACACGGAGACTTGCGGAGTTACCGAGTCCACCACCTATGGGTGTCGAGCCGACACCGCCACACGACCGACATATGCCACCTAATCGGTTTGTGCATGCGTAATTTATTTTGTAAACCTTCAGGAATTTCCTAATGAAATAAAGAAGATTTATTTTATAGTACATAATATTATTTATTTCACCTGGTAAATAAATATAACGGCCTTTTTTAACTGTTTTATATATTTACGAGCTAAATGACATCTTTTACGACTATTCTTTACTGACCATTACGATTTACTTTTGGTTCTACAGTCAGTCGTATTAAAGATTTAAAAATGTGGGATACTTTTGGCCATTTTCCGTTTCTTTAGTGCCTTTATTCTCTATTTAAAAACTCAAATATTTTAATAAAATTGAATAAATATTTTCTTTATCAATTTTTAAAATTGAATAAATAAACTTTAATATACATTGTCGTGGCGCAGCGGCACAAGCGTGTGACTGTAATCGACGAGTTTTAGGTTTAGGTTCGATCCCCAATCGAGAAAACGAAATATTTAATATTTTCAATTTAAATATTTAATGTTTTCATTTCCTCGCTCTGATGTTAGGCAAAGCGCGGCGTTGTGTTTCGCCACTCAACACGCAATTCCTCAAATTCGGCGAAAAGTGGGGAACGGAAGTGGAACGGAGTCTTGTAAGACTAGGTTCCCAAGCTACCTCTGCCAACCCTGCCACGTGCGGGATACAGCGTGAAGTTGAGTTATTATACATTATCTTCAGTAAATTGATCCCAAAGTAAAAATCTATCTTTGTTCGGTAGAGGAATCATCTTAATTTCTGTATCAAGCTGCATAAAATTTAAAACATCTTTATTGCTTTTCGTCCATTTAATTACTTTTTCACCTGCTGAAGGATATCTAAAAATGAAGAAAAATGAATTACAAAAAAATGTATATGTATTGATCACACAACTATTTCGTAAAAAATAATAAAATATATACCCTTGTTTAGCAAAGTTCGTCCATAAAGTTGTAAGTGTATCGATAATTTTAAGGTCACGAGGCTTAGTAGGAAGTATTTTTAATATTGCTGGTTCAAATAAATAGAATAATTCATCTGCATGACTAGCACCTTTTTCGAGTGGAAAACCAGAGGCAAATTTATTTAAATTTCTGGACGAACTATATTTGAAGTAATAATTATAAAGTGTTACGTTACTTGAGATAAAGTTGTAAGCTGACTTTATTGTAGAATATATCATCAAAGAATCTGAAAAATAATCTATTAATTTATCGTAAGTTATATTTATAATTCCATTGTTTTCAAAATAATATCTTTTTATGTAATCTGCGACACGGATACGTTCCTTAATATTCTTGAATTTTAAATTTCGTGGAAGAATTTGGGAAAAACTATAATTAAGATTTGAAAGACCTTCTTTGTCATAACTTCCTGCATACATCATTCCTTCTTTATTATTGTATCCAAGAATTATGCGTAAGTCTTCTTTATTACTCCATGATTTTAATAATTCAAAAGGATTTTTTGTAATTAACGAATTTTTAAAATTTTTATTTTCTACACATGGTCCAAATAGGTATGGACTCAATGCATTATTTTTTGTATTCATGTATGATGCTTTAATTATATCTTTAGCTGAAGCGTTTGTAAATACTGCAACAATGTTTTCCATGTTCTTGCCTTGAATTCCTAATCTAGAGGCCACAGCATATGCCGAATCGAGTGGATCATCATTAAATAGGATAGGGCTCAAAATGGAGCTACTTTCTAATATAGCTTTATTAAATAATCCTTTGTGTGCCCCGGAAACTATTAAGTAGTGAATAGACGCTGATCCAGCACTTTCCCCAAATACTGTCAAATCATTTGAATTTCCACCAAAAGCTTCAATATTGCTTTTAACCCATTTCACGGCCATAATTTGATCTTTAAGGCCGACGTTGCCTGGCGCTGATGTTGTATTTAAACAAAGAAAACCGAAAGCACCAAGCCGATAGTTAATGGTCACAATAACTACGTTCTTCTGAACTAGATACTTAGGATTGTATATTAAGTTACTATTACTGCCCCAAAAGTAACCACCGCCGTGTATGAATATCATGACGGGTAAAGATTGTTTTTTTATATCAATAGGAGTAAAGATATTGGCGACGAGGCAGTTCTCTTGCCCGATTGGTATATTTAGCGGCTTGAAATATTGGTTGCACTTAATGGATCCTTGAGTAGCGAGGAATGTTCCACTCCACGGTGGTGCATATTGAGATTCCTTAAAATATATTGTTAAGTATGTGATATTTATTATTATTAAGATACTTTACAAATGGTTACGTAAACTTACTTGAAATCGTTTCGTGACCTCAGCGTACGGTATTCCCAAATATGCATTATAATTATCCCAATAGTTCACTATGCCCCTTAAGTTTCCTTGTTGAATAGTTATTTTAGTTGTATAAGAGTAACACAATATGGAATATGAAAATAGAAGTGATGCAAAATATATTGACTGACGTACGTTATCCATGCTACGTACGTTATCCAGCTGATGGTTATTGTGTGTGCAGCCTACATGTAAACTC
Source organism: Eueides isabella (assembly GCA_019049475.1). Lineage (NCBI taxonomy): Eukaryota > Metazoa > Arthropoda > Insecta > Lepidoptera > Nymphalidae > Eueides > Eueides isabella. Next base: position 7,729,328 of record CM032386.1, on the reverse strand, counting down.
GATATTAAGTTTAGTGTTAAGGAAACATTAATGTTCTTGATGATGCAATAAAACAAATTAAATATATCGTATACCATGTACTTAGTATGTGGATATGGCAATGGCTATACATATTTTCTATAATTTTATAACATATGCTTATATAAATACAGCAGCGGCGTTAGGACTACTGACACTCCGGGCAAAAATATCTAGGTGCCCACTTAAGGAAATCAATATCGAGTATTTTTTTTGCTGAACCAATGTAAACGTAGTTTATGTTCAGATTTGGGAGGCGGATAAAAAAACGAACAGAGTAATGTATATTTATTATTATCAGACTAGATACGATGTACTTCGATGTTGCTCGAAGTTACTCTCTCTCTCTCTCATACTCTCATAATAAATATAAAGAGAGATAATAGCTCTCTCGAGACTAACTCTCACGGAGACAAAATTCGGAACGGAGCAAGTAAATCATATAATAATAATAATAATATAATATAATATATATAGAGCGTGTTTACATATTTCAATTTTCAAATGTGTCTTAAATTATAAGGCTTACTTTAGATTTTCCAACAGTTTAATAATTTCATCTTTTCTTTAGCCAGAGCTAACAACGTCGACGTAGAAAGTTTTGTAGCTCCTTCCGTTCCTTTTTGTTTTTTTTTAATTCTTTTTGGTTTTTTTTTTAAATGTGTGTTTTTTTATTTCTTTTTCATTTTTTTATTAATTTTTATATTTTTTATTACTTTTTGTTTTGATTAAACATTTTGTTATTTTTTGATTAATGTTTTAAATTTTTTTTACTGATTTTCTTCAGTAAAATTTAACTTTTCCAAGTTGTACCAATCCCAGACCTGCCATTGTTTGGTGTGTACAGTTTGTCTGAGCTTCCTCGAAATGCCAAGTTATTTTCGGTCAAATGAAGAACATCGTTCATTAAACGAGTCAAAACATTTTTCCACCGCAAAGTTTCACGACTAATGAATGTTTGTTCTTGCCAATCAATTGTATTTCCTCTTTTCAATCTTATTTCTTTCTCAAACCACTGATGGTAATACTTGTTATGCCATGAGCTATTTTCATGCAATTTTAATATTTCGGACAAATGTTTCCAGTTATCAAATTCTTCGGATGTTAAATTCGATGTCGACTGACTGTTGAACGTCGACAGCAAAAACACAAAACTCGATTTTTCGTAGGTGACTACACTAGCCAACGACGCAAGATTGTTTCATTATTTGAATGTTTACAAAAATACCGAGAATTTGTGGAATGACGACCAGATTCATCTTTCCGAAAGTTAGGTCGCTGGTAGTGTGATTATAAGTAAGAAGAAGAAGGGCAGGTTTGTGCTGAAACTGGCTCATGCTCTTTTTGCATTTTTTTTTGCTTTTAATTATTTTTTGTTTTTGTGAAACTCTTCTTCCTGTTCACGCTTACCTTTCCGATACTCCGCACAGGAAGGTTTTTTAATCTTTTGGTTTGACATTTTTAAAGAAGTAATATCAATAGTTAGCCTATTACTAGTACTTCTAAAAAATGGAAACGACCGCAAAGAAAACGGTAGAAAAATTCACATTCATGAAAAAAATATATAGGAATACAGGATTTGGGATATTTGAAGAACGATATACACTCTAAAGCAGTCAAAATATTGTGGACATACAGGACGTTTCTGTATCACCACCCCCATCAAATACTGTGCGTGTAAGGTGTAAGATTGGTGGTGGCAACACCTCACCAGTCATAAATCATAACATAAGCGCAAGCGCAAGGTTGTCGAGGATCGACTTAAACGATATGCTTAGAGTGTAGAGCACAGAGCACAGAGCGTAGAGCCCAGAGTCACACACCAACACAGAGCATAAGTCCGTCGTCCATCCACGTTTTCATTAACTTATTCATATTCAGAATAAGTGAATGAAAACGTGGACTTAAACACGGACTTATATCTACGAATCCTAAATTCTTATACTTAAGTCTTATATTCACAGTCGGTTAACCGTCTGTGAACTGCACATAGAGCACAGTATCGAGGGTACACAGCGCGGAAGGCAGAAGGCTGAGGCCCCAGACCTCAACGACCTAAATTTGGCGCCTCCTCATTTACCTTTATTATATATATAAATTTGGCCATTATAATATATATAGATTTGGCCTCACGTATTTCCCGTGGTAGTAAGTTCCAGAGGACTGCAACATTGATTGTAACAGAGCCTCCATATATTTGATTGCGACTCAGTGGCACTTCTAATTTATTATCATCCTGTGACCTAAGACTCAGGGAATGATTGGCCAAGAAAACTAAACCTTGTTTTGAGGTATTCTGGGGAGTAGGGATGGAACAATACAGCGTAAAGGAGTGAAAGGATAGATTTATGTGATAAGAAAAAATATAGGTGTTTTAAGGTAAACCAGTTTTAAATATAATTTGTTTTTCTTGCATGATAATCAAATAATTCATGTATTTTTTCAGTTTTTCGCTGTATTCCGCATACAGCAGGGTCGGCAGATGGACCTAACGAACCAATGTTAAGACTCGTTCGGTTTCTCACATTCTGCCGAAGTTAAGGTGTTGAGTGGCGGGACTCATCATTATTTTTTGAATTTTCGCCGTGTGATTCCGGCTTAGAATAGGATCACCCTAACACTGACGGTGTCGTAAGACTAAAGTACGTGTGATAGAGTCACGTTGTCAGCAATGACAACTCGCATGGGCAGACTCAACGGGCGATTATTACCGCCCCCGGCATTTAAAACCGGCGTTAACTAGTGGTTTCGGCTACTGCGTTTCGTCCGTGCCCCGGTGCCCATCCACCTTAAAGGCTGGCAATGTTCCTGTAGCTCCTCTGGAGTCACACGGGGCCGTGAGCGACGGTGGTCACTTACCATCAGGTGACACGTACATTCGTTTGCCGTGTCTTATCCATAAAAAAAAAAATAATAAAAAAAATATGGGCTGTACTACAGCCAAGAATTGAAAATAATAAATATTTCATTTCGTCGAATAGGGATCGAATCAGCGCGTGTCTAGTGTTTACAGATGTATGATGATGATGATATTCTGCAGATACAAATGTTGATGTTCTGCCATTGCGCCACGACAGACCCGAAATTCATCTATCTCGTTGGGTTTTAGCCCATAGTTTAGTAGTCAGAGCAATTACGTTTTTATATGTATTTACAATTTTATGTTTTTAAATCCCAAACGATTTAAAAACAAAATTGTTGATTCATTTTTATAAATGGTAGCAAAGACTGCTTAAAAAACCTGTCATGTTGAATAAATTTTGCTACAGAGCCTTTCTTATTAAGGGCATTATTTACGAAACGCGAGTACTATGAATAATGGTCTATCTCTGTCTGATCAACTGATTATTTATTTATTACAAATTCTGGTCATTAAGCATATTGTTAAGTAGCTATCGGGTAATTTGATAATAGTTAAATGTGAAAAGCTGCGTTGAGGGAAAGTCACGTGTAACACACGTTAACCAATTAGGGATGGGAATTGGTTTGTTTGGACTTCTCATGAAATGCTCATCATTTTTGCCTTGTAAGTGAATACGCGTAAGGGTTTGTTTTCATAATTCGGTGTTGAACTATATAAAGAGTGGTAAGTTAATGTATCTTTGAATAGTTAATCATAGATATGCTATATTCGTATAAATGACATGTTTGTTTTTTAACAAAATCTGTTTTAATGTTATATTGAATATATGTATACAATAAATAAGAAAGTACTAAAATAACAATCACAAAAATAAGTTTTCACACATCTTGCAATAACATTCTCGTATTGTTTTGCCAAGGAAATATGGTGATTCTTTTTTTCTTAGACTAAGTCTTGAGCGTTCTTCAAGCGATCTGTTGTTATCACACTGCAAAATATTGTTCGATGTTATGATCTCACGAAAACAAAAATCCTATTCGAAATAGTAAAGGTATACGGTGTCCAATTGAACACTATTTTTAGAAAATTTATTAGCATTAAGTTTATTACAAAATTGAATTGGTGAAATATCGTGGCGTAGTGGCACAACTCGTGTCTGTGATCACGAAGATTTTGGGTTCCATTCTAGAGAGTGAAATATTTTATATTTTAATTAAGAAAGAAGCTGCTCTGGAAGACAAAGAGCGGCGTTAAGTTGAGCATTTAGCATGCAATTCTTTAAAACTTCGGCGGAATGTCTTAATGGACGTGTGTCTTAATTTGGTTCACAATACCATACCATAGTGGCCATAGTTCTGCAGTATTGTCTTCTTTCGTCAGGCTTAAGCAAAGATGCTAACAAGGCCCAAGCGCGACCAATATGACGGTCACATCTAAGAGCTTTAAATAAACATGATTTAGCATTAGCTCTGGTAGTTTTCTGATCTCCTCCTATATCTTGTGTATTTCTATCTTCCACTGTTAAGTTCTGTTTTATATATCAGAAAATTCATGTTTGAGACAACAACAAAAAAAGTATTATTTGCTGATCGGCAGAATAATTAAGTACTTGTAACATACCATCAACCAGTAATCTGCATAAGTCATCCATGCATAGGCGCTGGGATAACGTCGCGTAATATCTGATATAACTGATTGAGTTCGTTGTTCTTGTTCTTTACAAGGAAATGATAACAGCGCTCTGAGTAATAAAAAGTGTATTTTTAAATTTTCTTTAAGTATTAAACGTTAACCTGTTTTATATTAAAAAAAAAACAATGAAACGGAAGCGGATAATGCCCTAAAATGTAAATAAAAGGAACTTACTGATAAGACGTAATTGTTAAGATTGTGTCCTTTGGCTTGAGCACAATCTCCTCGTCTCTCTATTTAGCATTTTTTTTTAGTTGCTCCAAACAATTGTTTAACTTTTCTCTATTCTATTTATGACCTGATTATTTACTTACATGTACCCACCACAATTTCCGACTTTATTAAAAGCAGCAGTGGCCGCTGATAAGTTCTTTTGTTTATGATAACATTCACCTTGCAAACTTCTTAAATAACTGATCTATATATATAGCCATGAAATAAAATTTAATAAATAATATTTTCAATTTTCTTATTATTTTTCAGTAAATTTGAAAAATACATACTTCACCAAATTTTTCAATTCCTTTTTGGAGATGGCATAAGGCATTATCAATTTGTCCTTTGAGGCGACAGCACATAGCGACCAAATGATAGTATACAGGGGACTCGCCGGTCTCTGTCAACGCTCTTGCAACGCATACTTCTGCCAACTAAAAAGTTAAAAAGTTTTAGTTTAGCGCTTTTGTAGACTTTCTAATATTTTTGATACAGTTTTCATTTTGTGTATTTGCTTTCAAGAAACCGCAGGGCATAATATAAATGAATAGAGTATTTTTTAAATTATAGAACAAGCTATAAATTATCCTTGTGAAGAGGGTTTTTTCTAACTTATATTTCATTATAGGTAAGACATAAAATATGTTTAGTAATCTACGAAAAATTGTTCCTTCTAAATTTCAACAACAAATAAATATATTTTTTAAATTATTATTTTTTCTTTCAAAGTAAATTGACTGTATAAATGTTCAACAGAGTGAAAATGCGAAGGGTGGCACAGGTCATAGCGTAATTATAGAAGCTTACTTATGACTTAATATTACATTTTAGAACAATAACTCTTTATCAGAACGCTACTGACTCTAACAGAAGTTAATGTAGAACGTACGATTTTGTAAGAAAATAAATATTTTAGTTTCTTTAATTTATTTTAGTTTTTTTAAGTTTTAGTTTTGTATTGCGCTGTGTCCCGAATTCACCCTCCCTCTCTTCTCCTTTGACCAACATGTGTACTAGACACAGGCACAGGGCACAAAAAGTAGAGGTTGGAATGTCTTAACACAAGGATCTTACTATAAGCGGGACGAATGATTAAAAAACTATTTTAATCTTACGAGTATTCTAAAAGCCATTCAATGTTAGTATTATTTTTCTTACTGAAATACCCCGTATTCTAAGTAATAAATCAGCAGCATCGTAGTATAGGTTAGTGCCAGGCAGCAGTGGCGTGTTATCCCACCAGTCGCCGAGTTCTCTTTCCCATGCTCGAGGATAACGCCAGTCGTCGGATAACTTTTCTTCTTTAGTTCTATGTGTTGTATTGAGCGAAATAATAAAACTTTATGTCACATAAATAACTTAAAATACTATTTTATATATAAAAATTGTACTGTTTATAGTTTTAACATGTTTAAACCGTTATTCCATATTTTTTAAATAAGTATCATTTAAAGTTATCATTCTTATGCAGTAATATTATCAATAACGTTATTCGAAAAGAGCAACTCCAAGAGCCGGTGTGAGCCAAATTCAGAGAGCTATTTTATAAAGCCTAAAAGTTTTCCTGTATGTACAACTAACACTGGTAAGTTTAAGTGAATTTCAAATTTGAATGGAGATTACTTTGGATGCGTATGCGATAAATGTTTTAATATTTTCTTGGTAAAAATATCGTACTTCTGTTATAGCTTTTATTAAGCTATTATATAAATATTATACTCTTGTAGTATAATATTTATAACTACTGTTTCCTTATTTTGTTTTATATATATTTTGATTTTCTTTTCACCTAGGATTTATTATTAACATGTCTTTCGAGTTTTGTGATGTTGATTTTCTTCCTACCTTACTTTTAATTATAAAAGACTTACTTTTTTGCTAGTTCTATAATCTGCTGAGCCATATGAAATTGCTCTATTTGAAGATAGTATGCACTGACGCATACACAAAAAGTTACAGAAAAAGGATATATTAATAATAAAGCCTTAAAAAATGGTTCTGCTGCATCTGGATCATTTTCCAACATCATACAACTCTTAGATAGAAGACTGAAAATAACAATTTTATTTGTTTTATTATCTATCTATATAAGGTCTATAGAAATATTAAGCTAAGAAATAATAAAAAATATTAATTATATAAGTATATTAATTTACTTAATAAAGATTATTAAGGCGCTAAAGAAAAGTCCTATAAATAATATTCACTAATACCTTAAAGGATGCCTTGGGTTTATACTTAAACATTTATTTATGCAAGCATTAGCCCAGTGTTGGTCTACATCTTTCAAACATGTCGCTAATTCCCTCCAACTATTTGCTTCTCTGGGTCCTTCGACTATTAACTGTAGAGAAATATGTTGGTTTTACTAATATAAATAAAGTACTTTGCGATCAGTTAGAAACAAATGAACCAACTTATGTATTTTTTCATATAATATATTTATTTAACCAAAGTATGAGGTACAGTTATTTATGCACTTTTACCATATCGTATTAATCCCTTTACCAAAACAGCCATCTGGATGGGAGTCAATAAAATCTTTGAAGACAGTTTGGACTGTACCATCGGAGTTGATTTTTCAATTTGAAAAAAATAGTAATCTTTTGGAGCCGGGTCTGGGGTTACGGTGGATTTCTTAAACGTTCCAATTGAAGCTCTTCTAACTTAGTAGCCGTTTGTTAAATAGTGTGTAGTCTAGCGTTGTCGTGACACCAGCGGCGTAGAACGATTGATCCGACAGACTTGACTCGGTTGTTTCTCAGCTATCTTTTCCATCATGTTTTGCAATTTTTAACAATCGACGCCTGAAGACTTTAATGAACGACACTGGCGCTAGTCTACCAAACGCTTACAAATAATCGTTTCGGATTGATTTTTGCCTGGGGCACGATTTGTCCGGTTTGCCAGGTTCCAGGCATAACTATGAGAGTTTCCGATTGTCAAAGAGAATTCATTTTTCATCATAGGTAATAATTCGATTTCAAGCTTATGAATCTTCCTAATTTGCTTCAAGTGGATTAAAACAGTTTTATTATTAATATCGTAATATCTAGTCTGCAGATAACTCGGCTGTGGTTTGCGATGGATCCGCTTCCACAGTAGCCTTCATTGGACCATCAACTTGGACTCTGGCCGTCATTAACCTTTTGAGCCGTTTACGCAGCCCGGTGGAACCAGTACTCGTAAATAACCTAATATTTCAAATTTTCTACTTTGTAAGCAGAGTGACACAGAAAGAAAAAAAAAACAAATGAATGGTGGTTAACGAAACACCAATCTATGTGTAACTAGTTATATAAAGTTAAGTTAAATTTCCTAACCAGGAAAGGAGAAATTTGATATTAAGTTCAAAACGACAATGACGAAGAATATATTTTCAAAACAATGAATAATAAACGCATTTAATTATTAATAAAATAAATACTACACACACTGCTATATGTTTGAAAATACATCTACACTTTTGTATAAAGTGGCAACACGTATATTACGATGTCATTTGGTTCCCTAGTACAAATAATAAAAACCGGTCAAGTGTGTCGGACGTGCCTACTAAACATTCCGTACCAATTTCAAGTATATATATTAACGGAAAGTACAACCGGTAAAATTTAAGAGTAGTAGTTACAGTAGTTTGTAATAGTTACTCTTAGGTTCATTACTCAACAGGGTTTGATTAAGCGGCGAATATAATATTCTTTATAGATTTTAGAATTCCAATTTAAAATCTCGTTCTGATTTTGGTTATTTTATAGTTTAACATATGAATTCAAATAAAAAAATATTATAACCTGTAAATAAAGTTGGACGGCGTGAGGCAAGTCCTGACACTGTCGAGCGTGGCGTGCGGCCCTTAGAGTAGAGTTCTCCTGCTCGATATCTGTAGCCATCAGCGTATCGCTAGTGACCCGCATGAGACGGGCGTGCGCTATCATTGTCATCTCCTTTTAAAAAAATCATATTTAGTATTGTTAGTTTTTTGTAAGTAGAAGATATTCTTAAGTGAAAACTATTCTAAGCAATCAATAAAGTAGTTCTGCTTAAGGAAGTACGAGTTCCATCATATTTTATCTTGCCTTGTATCATATAAGAGACGCAAGACGTGTATAATGAGGCTTATATTTAATATATTTTTTTAAATATATTTTCTTTATCTGGATTTGTCTAATCATATTTCTTGTGTTCATTCGCAAAGTACGGTATAGGTTTAGATATTATATTTGGTAGTAGTAATAATAATTTTATATTACTTAAAATTATATTAACAACAAAGAAGATATGAAATACTGACTTCAAAAGTGTGGTTTGATTGTAGAAAATCGTGTAATACAAATTTGTTATTAACATAAACAGCTCCTTCTTGCCAAAAAGAATTAAACACTTCTACACGGATTCTCGTCGCACTTAGCTGTCGGCTTACAGAACAAGCATCTGGTAAACCTGGAATATATATATATATATATATATATATATATATATATATATATATATATATATATATATATATATATATATATATATATATATATATATTTACATTTAAGACACTTTCGTTAGTTATTTTTTTCCGTCACTCAACACGCAAGGATCCTGGAGGATCATTGCGTGTTGAGTGACGGAATTCAACGCCATACTTACCTCCTATTATCGTGAAGAAATGAAAATATTAAATTTATTATTTCGAGAGGAAATCGAAATCACCTGATGTGATTATTGCCACGCTTGTGCCCCTGCGCCACGACAAGTCTTAATTACTTGAATCATTAATAGTTTAATTAAACACAAATGTCATGCGATTGGCATTGTAGATAACACTAATTAATGTTATGAAATAGGATCAAGTGCGAGTCCGACTCGCCCATCGACGGTTCATAAATGTTCGTATCTTTTAGTTGTGGTAATTTAGAAGTTTAATTTTTTCTGTACTTTAAGGGACCGTAGCCTTAAATATTTTATATTAATTTGAGCTTGATAATTCCACGTGATTTATAAAAAATCTTTTCAGTAGACCCAAAACAACAAAGTGATCCCATGAGAGTTGCGTTTTTTCTTTTAAGAAACGGAACCTCAAAAAATCAGATAATATAATAATTTCGTGAAGCCGAATTAAGCCCACATGGGTCATTTATATAAAATATTATAATATCAAATTAAAGGAATATTATTTTAATGTAAATTATCAAAATTGATAAAGGTTACCTGATAATTTCCTTAAGAATATTTTGTTATAAATTAACGGCAATTAGCATACCATAGTAAGGCACTCGTCGTAAAGAGGAACTTGCTTTATGTACAGTAGCTTCCCAATCGTGATTTAGCTGGCCACGACCTGTACATTTTCTTTTAAATGACTTTGTTTCCATTTCGTGAAGCATTTTATTTAGATCAGACCTATTAAAGTTACAACATTCATAAATTAGATTGTAAAAGAGTTATATTGTAGGTTGATTATTATTGCCTGATGCTTATTACTTTAATTTATTTATAATTAATATTAATAATCAAATAAAATACATGCTGTGACAAATAAGAAGTACTAAATCATGACATTCATAATTTTCATCGTTTAAAACATTTTCATATGAGCTGCGTCTACGTTGACGTTGGGTGTGTGTACGTTGACGTTGAGTGTATTTATAATTTATTTGCAAGAATTCGACGGCGTCACTTTGATCATTACCTCCAAAGTAACAATTATGTATATTGTCACTTTGGAGGCAGTGTAGTGTATAGTGCTTGTATTTTTTTTTTAATTTTACACTCTATATTTGTAACAGGGCACACACAGGACGTACCTTTTAAGGCCGTTCCCTACTTTCCGCCACCTTTTTAGGGGTATTGCTTGGTTGTTACGTAAGTGTGCGGAAATCAATATCCCACTTTGCCTTATTACTAGAGCAGGAAAACAAATATATTAAATATTTAATTTATCCAAGTGGGAATGGAACCCACAGTCACTTTTTCATTTGCACGTCTGTGATCCTGCGGTACGACGGCCTCAAGCTAATGTAGTTACATATACAGTTAATATAGAGGTAGACTAAGTTACTCATTTATATGCGCTGGTATAGTTGCCGGTAATAAAGGCTTCGCCAGAGACACTTCTACGATGACAAAAGCACATTTGCCGTCACCACCCGTAGGGCGTACTGTGTCCACAGTATCAATTGTCGCATTAACAGAATCTGTTGTTGCCCTAAAATTATAATTTTATAGGAAGATTTCAATCGATAATGTTAAGCCAATGTACAGATAATATTTTTTATCAACTAAAAGATGAAGAATAAAGAAAATTATGACGTTTTATAATATTTTCCTCTTCAACACAATGAATCTCGCACAATAATAGCAGCCTTGGGCACCTAGACAGCTTACTTTGTGTAAAGAAATCTTTTAAATACCTAACTCTTTCAAATACCCTACTCTTTATAATACCTTACCTTTCTTTTCTACAAGAAATATATCAGCGCGTTAATGTTGTCACATGCCAAATAAAGGAAGACAATTATAAACAACACGATACAAAGGATAAATATATATATATTTATTGAATTTGATTCAATCTTACTTGCTAGCCTTAACTGTTGTAGAAGAAGTTTTGTCGGTGCTTGTTAGAAGATTTTCGCAACCACAGTTGTTGAGCATCATATTTCTATCGAACCATTGTAACGGGGCAACTACTTGAACTTTAGTTTCTAAAAAATAAAGATAAATGTCGTGAGATATTATTATTATTATTAATACTGAGTATTTTATACTGAGTATTAGCAGGAAAAAAGACCAGTGAAGTACTGTTTCAACAACTTTTCTAATATAAGGTTCCTACTATTAGCGTTTAATATATGTAGCGTTAAGTAATATAGCTTACGATTAACATTGTCTCAATGGGTCAAATATGAGAATATTTTAAATTAAACAAATTAAAACGGGTTACTCGCGTATTATTTTTTTTACATTCTTGGAAACCTGACATTTCAAATACTTTGCAGCAGTCCGTGGTCACAGGTCACTACTTTGCAGCACCCGTGACCACGGACTGTCGAAAAGTAAAGTAAAGGGTAGAAAAGAAGTAGAAATTGAGGCCTGTCGTGGCGCAGCGGCACAAGAGTGTGACTGTAGCCGACAGGTTCTGGGTTCGATCCCCAGTCGAGGAAATGAAATATTTAATATTTTCAATTTAAATATTTAATGTTTCATTTCTTCGCTCTGGTAATAAGGCAAAGCGCGGCGTTTAGTTCCGCCACTCAACACGCAATGCCTCAAATTCGGCGAAAAGTAGGGAACGGAAGTGGAACGGAGTGTCATAACACTAGGTTTCACTTCCGTTCCCTCTGCCTACCCTGCCAAGTGCGGGATACAGCGTGAAGCTGCAAAAAAAAAAAAAAAGAAGTAGAAATATTACAACTATAACTATATTCACATCTAAGATCGGTATATGACACTGTACTTGCGTATAAAAATAGGCACAAATAATTTATATTATAACATGTATTATTGTATTCACAAGTTAAGAATGTAAAAACAATATTTACATACTTAAATTATGAATTGTGCTCATAATTTCAATTATTACAGATAACATACTAATGAAGATTTATGAAGTAGTGCCGGTTAAATCTTTAAAAACTTCGTTTTATTTAGAAATTATTGCGAGTACTATATAAATACCTCCAGGATAAAGAAGCTTAAGTAGATCGATAAAGCTCATAAAATTGTAGCCATAATTTTCTCCGTAGATACTTAATTCTATAGGCCACTGATATCTACGCAGATGTGTACTGAGCCATTGTTCCGTGTCATTTAATATTATAGTACGGTGAAAAGAACGCCATATGACAGTATCTTAAAATTATATTATTAAATGTGCAACACGACATTCCAGTTGTAAAAGTTTGCAGGTATCTGTTGTTTAAATTAAATTTATCTTTAAAAATCATACATGCAAGTAAAATGTATTACGCTATAATCGCCTGAAAAATTACTCTCATTTACCTTTAATGAAATGTATGGTAATTAGTTTTTATTGATGAATTTCATGAACATGTTTTTTTATCATTATTTAAATGAAAATTATATAACAAATTGGAAAAATAATGGTAGCCACCAATCAGTCAGCCACAACCCTTTGTTGACCAGGTTTATATATAGGTAGGTTATACAGGTCACCTAATGTTAATTATTGTTAGTGTATGTACTCACATATCAGTTTTAGGGAATATTTATAAAAACTCTAAAAACTCACTACAGAAATTATTTTTGTTTACATAAGATTTAAAAGTCAATATCTTCTTTATTTTGCAAGTCTTCTGGACTTATTTCAATTTTCTTGTTTCCATTGGGAAAAACGTCATCATTAGCTCTTACACTCTCCCATTGAGGATAAAAACATAAATTATTGAACCGCTTCGGTTGCTTATGACCTCGAATAAAAGTAAAAATTCCTGAATGCTGAAATATATTTGAAAGTTGAAAAAGACTCCTTGCACCTTGAAATTTAAATAATGGCACACATCCCGCACATGGCAGAGAGAATTCGAAAAACTAGTGTTAGGACATTCCGTTTCATTCCCCTCTTTCCTCTTTCTTCCCTTTTTCTCTTTCTTTCAATTTGCGTTATCCTAGCGAAGAAAATGAAATTAACAAGTATTTCATTTTCTCGAGAAAGAAATGAACGGGGATCATTCTCATATCCCCATGCAGGGTTTGACCACAACAGGTCGTGTTAGCAGTCGCAAGCTTGTGCCCTTGCGCTACGACAGGCTTCGTTTTAAAATAATTCACCTTTAAATAATTTCATTAATACTTAAAAATATATAATTATGTGATACCAATCCATTCTGTAAAGGCAACTTTGTAGCTGCCGTATATTCAAACATATCATCAATCGGAGCAATTGTATTATAACATCCGACAAAAGTAATAGTCATGAGATTGGCATGTTTAAACTTTTTTTTGTGTTTTGCATTTTCCACATTGTTAATTGTTTTTATACACAACTTTATTTCTGGCAGATTATCCCAGCTCTTACTATGTAAAGCTGTAGTTGGAATAGTCATTTCCATTCGTTGTTTGAATGTTATTTTATTTTTGTCTAAAATTTTAAATATTTTAGTAAACATTGTAATTATCACATAAAAAAATAGCACACAAAATTAAAATTACTATAAATTACCGGTAAATATTGGCAAAATATCGATATTGCAACTATACATGTCGGAATCTATTTTATTTTCGATACCACCTGATTTTGAAATTTGACTTTGAGAAGTTGAAGAATTTTCGGCAGTCGTAAAAGGTTGTATTGTTACTGAAATAATAATAACTATTTTGAATATAAACATAGCACAAAACGAGAAAAACCACAAGCACATGGAAATGTCGTTAAGGTTGGCAAGGTAAAGAGAAAAGGTTAGAAAAAATGTATATGAAATTGGAAAAGTTTTGTTTTTAATAATGTAATTAACAAGAAATAATTATTTTAAACTGCATACCTATAAGTGGACTATCAGCGAATAAGCTCATTTTTTCATAATCCGATGGATCATATTTCATATAGCCTTTAGCAATTACCTTTTCATTATTATCTGCTTTGTATTTAGACGACGTTATGACATTTGATAATAGTAATTGATTGAAGAACGTAATTTTCAAGTAATACGGCTTACATTCCTCATCAGGCACTCGTAAATTTAGTACTTTAATAACGAGCACGTCTAGAGGAGGATTGTATATCTCTTCTCTGCACTGAGTTTCAGATTTTTTTAAGGATAGAGAAACTTCGGACTTGTTCTGAATATAAAATAGAACCTGTTATGGATGGGACTTCACATAATTTTATGTAATAATCAATAGTTTATATTACATTACCTTAGTTTTCTTCATTTTAAAATACTCGATTATTTCTTAACAGTTTCGAATGACAACAAATGACAGCAACAAATTAAATAATTTTATGCCTGTCAACAATCTTTAAGTTGCAAAAGAGTCGTAATACAAGTGTTATATATGCTTATGTCAATAGGCGCGGTAGTTACCGTTTGGTAATATTAATTATATAATATAATATTAATTATATAATTTATAAAACGCAATGTATAGTTGAAATCATATTGATCGCTTGTTCTTTTTTTGAATTTTAGATAAACAACTACTGTCGGCAACTAAATAGTTTAGCTTAGTGCGTTATTCATGTTCATATCGTTAAATTACGTAAGTATTATTTTGCTAAATGTTAATAATTTTTTCATATTAGTCGCAGGGAAAAATATCATATTTATGCGCATTACATTTTTACTTTGGGCAGCTTTGACAGAGAATAATATAAATCTTCTTTTTTTTCTTTGCTACCTTTTCTTCCTTTCTCTCATTCTTTGCCTTTGGCAGAGCTCGAGTATTGATGGCAACCGTTGCTATCAATACTCGATTAGCTATCTGTTAATACACTAGGTCGTGGCCGGGTTTTAATTAAATTTACTTTAGGTTTTACGTTGTTATTGTTTTTTTACTCATAATTTAAATTTTCACAAGATTTAAAGTTGAATTCTCACTGAATCTTATCAATCAGTTGGCCCCAAGCAAGTTCTGAAGACTTTAGCAGCTTTAACGGTATCCCTTGTCAAGATTCGATATGTTATTGTGCCTGGACTAGTATTAATTAGTCTTTTATTGTCCATCTACGGCTCCAAGACCAACGAGACATCGCATTGTCTATTAATAAAATATTGCAAGAATTTGTGTTGTTTTTTGTAGTATTATTGAATCATGCTTATGTGTTTTGTGTTTTGTTTTTCGTCATATAGAGGGGACCCTGACATATATCTGTCCGATATTTATTCTTTGGCACACGGGTTCGTGACCCCGGATCCTCGAGAATCTACTGTAATATCTTCGTTCAGTTTAAAAAGGTTGTGTGCCCTTCTACTTATCGTTCTTCACATTTCTACCTGTACTATTCCTCTTACCCCGGGTATTCAGCTTTTTTTGGAGGTCAGATGGCAGTAGCTCCATTTAAAAACCGGCAACCGCCACTAAATAAAAAAAATATTTTTTTAATACTCTTTAAAAAAAATAATATATATTTTTTTCAAACAGAAAAAATAATAAAATTATCGTTACAAAATAAAATGCCATTTGTTAATATGACGTTCATATAGAATATCTCTTTCTATTTTTTGGTATTATATTGGTAATGAAATTAAAAGTAACAAATCGGTAACATTTTGTAATAGTAGATGTTTATCTTGAAATATTTTAGGCGTTGAAACATTTTATATATTTGTTGCAATATTTTTAGTTTATAATTCCGTTTCTACATTATTCTCTATCTGTCTTTTAAAGTAATTTCATTTTAATAGTAGCTTAAACCCGTTCTAAGTTAAATTCATTCATTCATCACTAAATTTTACTAATATCTGTTCTGTATGTCGTAAACATCGTAACAGACTGATTGATAAAAAGGGCTACTTTTGTGTTAGTCTTTTGTTTTGTGTTTGCCCTAATAACGCATCGCGTTAAACCATCAATGACTGTACATGATTATGTTAGATTTCTATCTAACAATATTATTGTAATTTTTGAGATTACTTATGGTTGTCAACATACATAAGTAATGTGGTTCTTTTATGTATTAAGTGCTGCAAATAGATTGATTAAATATTAAATTATGAGTGTCAGCTGGGACACATCCTGTACTCGTACCTGCCACAAACAAGGATTGTACCTCTAACTTGTGGGTACAATCCGTAAAAAGTATATTAAAAATTATTTTCATACTATAGGTAAGATTTCCGCTGTCTTGTAACTAGTTATCTTTGGATGTCATCCTGTTCTACGATGTTGTCCTAAAGTATAACATTGTTTTCCAAACGAAGTCCAATTTTATACGTATATTTAAATAAAATGTCCTCTGCAAGCCCTGTTAACAAGCTACTATTATTTAATATAAATTTATTCAATGATACTCCTCTTACTCTGATATATTTGCTCCTAATGATGATACTCATAATGATATATTTACAGTAGCTAACAAATACTGCATAGTATTGTACGTACTAAAATATGCGCTGTTTTTATTCATTAATAATAGTTTGTTTAATAAGAATTTGCATTATGAAGAATGTGGATAATTTTGTAAGTATGTGTACCAGAGCGGAGACAGGAAAACAATTTGTTACCTCATGTGGAAATCGAACTAAATAAATATAAGTATGTGTAACTTAGATCTATACTAATTGGTTCTTATTGTAATTTATTTCCATTTCTCAAATATAACAAAATCAACAAAGATATGTACTGCACCTCACTCTTCTGTATGACATTTATAGTTAATATTTATAATTTATAAACAAAACAAGAACCACAAGTTCTTTTTTTCTTCAAAATAAATATCATTTTACAAAATATATTTTTTCTTATTGCAGGGTCCTTTTGATTCCGTAATTAGTGAATACGAGATTTGTAAAGGACCGAAACAGAAGAATTTGACAAATGTTGCTTTAGATATGTCAGTCGATCGAAAATCTGGAGTATTTAACGTGAACTATCTTGTAGATACTCGAATAGATGATCGATTACTCGGTCAGGGTCAGGGTCACTAAATAATGTTAACACTGAAATGCAATATTAAATTTAAGGGACTTTCGCTTTTTGATCGCAACACATTTTCATCCCGCTCTTCTTATGATAAAAAATAATATAACTATATATTATTGATATGTTTCATATGATTATCTGAGACTTGTCGTGGCGCAGGGGCAGAAACATGTGACTACGTAACTACGTTTCCCAGTCATACGACTGGGAAACGCGAGAGGTTGTGAGTGTTCAATCCCTACTAAAAGTGAAATATGGCTCTTGTAATAAGGGGGTGGCGGTGTTGAACCCCGTTACTCAACATATATTACCAAAATTCGGCGGAAAGTGGGGAACGAGACAAAGTGTCCTAACACTAGGTTATCAAGTTCCCTCTACTAAAAATATTTAGGGAAAATGGAGCAATTCTTTTAATATGCTTACCTATGCTGTTAAGCAATTAACAAATCATTATCTACCCAACTTTTTATTTTAGTGTAAATAAATCGGTTGAGCTGTTCCTGAGATTATCCTATTCATTATCTTAAAATTACAGACAGACATTTCAGTGTTACAAATTAAAAAATAGATAAATATATGTAGTTAATTCGTAATTTAACTTCTTTGGGATTTGATGATTTTGGTCGTAAAAAAAATATATTTATAATAGATAAACTTTTAGTCTTTTCACATGAATCACAATGTTTCCGTGTAAATTCCAATTTGGCAAGAATTACGCAATAATAAGAAGCCTATATATAGCTCCGTAGCCTCCTAGATCTTTTTATATTAGTATCATACAAATGTAACTTCGATAAACAAGGGAATTTTGAAATCACAGAAATATTCCTAAATTTTATTTACATGTTCCTATATTTTATGTACACCTATGTATAGATTATACCTATATATAAAGTATTTTAATTTTTTTTAGATAAAAATAGTCGTGTCCTCATTATCGGGAAATACTACAAAAGTTTTATGGACATACAAATTAAAGGATCCCTGTAGACACTTTGCTGCTGCTGTAGACATACGTAATATGATTTAAATGTTGAGTTTAAATATGTATGCGCAAATATCTATATTATAATATGATTGTAACAAGAGTGGCTTACGTCGAAACTACTAACATTTTTGAATTTGAACTCCTATTTCGAGATTACCGCTTTCAATCAAGTCAAAATCTTTCTATAAAATGGTATTTAAAAATATATTTAATATTTCATTTTAAGTAATACCCCCGTATTACAAAGGCTTTGTCAAATTTGATGAAGTTACTAAATCGTTTTTTGGTAATAAGTTCTTTTATGGTAATTATTTGTTGAAAGTCAATATGGTATCAAAGCAAGGAAATATCATGTGCTTAAAATTATTAAATGTGTTTGACGAAAAGAAATATTGAAATTCTAATTATAATGGTCGAAATTAAAAAAATATATTTTTATTTTAAAAACATTTTGTTTATTTATACTTGCCTATATAATTATATTATTCAAGAATATTTATCCCTAAGAGAATAAAGGAACCAATAATTTTACATATTCGAATATTGTCTGTATTTGATCCAGAAGTCGCTCTGACTAATCTGTGTCCGTTATATGTTCTTGGGCCTACGAGTGCGACTCCGGATCCAGCAAATAAAGTGGTGTCCTAACTTTTATAGTTTCTCCATTTACTTATACCTACCGCCTACCCTCTTTCTGCTTCTCTAATTGATTTTCACTATGAAGGGACTTTGGAGGTCAGATGACAGGCGTTCCAGTAAAATTTGATATTTAGTTGTAAAAAAAAAAGACTGACACGACTAGGCAAGTTTAGGATGTCACCGCGGGGACTCAGGCCTACCTTATCAAGGCCATAGGCCTACCGTATCAAGTGCGGTTACGGCTAATGCTGCGATTACCCAGAGGGCTATTCATTTTCCGATCGGAGCGTGGATAATGTTGTGCTTTCTAGGTATACTCACGCTTGATCTTTGAAACTATATGTTGAACCACATTATAGACGCATTATACCTACGAGTACGACCTCAGGCTTTGCCGACAGTATACTACCTCTGAGTCGCAACGTGAATTTCAGTCAATTTGAAGGCGTACAAAAATAAAAATCTAGGCAGGTGGTTTTTTAAACCTTTAAAAAGCCTTTGACTGTGTGGTTTATCTGTGTATTTGAGGGCGGTGGGCATTGCAAATCAAAGGGATCCTTGAGGCCTATATTGAGATTATCAGTAATATGTATCATCATTCCGATGCTTTGGATAGGACTGCTATTGACGACAACAACCCTATCCAAATTACAGTAAGGATTTACCAATGCTCTTAGCCTTTTCTTATTCACTGTAGTACTAGATACTGTTTTGGCTCACACCCAAGACCAATATCCACTTAGTACTCATTGACGAGAACCGAATGATCCGAAACCGTACAGTGAAACTTTAGAATATACTATATCTATATATCTTGGTATGGCATTAAATTCATCAACATTTTACATTTTTTTTAAAGATTTCATTTGTATTTGTGTTTGTAGATAGTTTTCCTTTTTTACTTATAGTACTTTCCACTTTTCAAATGTCAAGAAAGGATTTCAAGAACCCATTCTCTATAATAATTTTTACACTGTGTTGCTGTACATCGCTATAATTTGTAGTCACATTTCTTTAAAACCTTTTAATAAAATAGTTACTGAAAAGCCGAGCCTAGTTCAATATAAATGCCTTCGAATTATTCTAGGTGTAATGAAGGCCCATCAACGCGTGGCAAGTGGAGTGAGTAAATATATCCCTCCATATTTGTCGATATTTTTTTTTTGACCGATTTGTAAGTTGAATGTTGCAGCTCCCATTATTTTTGGTCTAAGCTATTTAAGTTAGATGATCTTATCTCGCAAGGTAAATGTTGCCATATTTGCTTGATAGTTTCCTAAGATTTACCTCTTTTTCTAACCTTTGTCTTGTTACCCATTTAATCCTCTTTTAAGACACCTTATACAGCCCTGGTCCAGTCTCTCAGTATTGTCACAAATCTTAACCTAACCAAAGGAGATGCTGGCACCAACACAAAATTTAAGGAATTAGTTCTTCTTATTTTAAATGAAACACTTTTAAACGGATTAATCGCGTATTGAATGGTAAACATTTTTGGGAAACCCGACGTTTCGAACACTTTACAGTAGTCCGTGGTCACGGGTAGACTGAGTTGGCATTTGTCTGTCAGTTGATAATTATAATTACACCCAAATCCCACCTCAGTCTACCCGTGACCACGGACTACTGTAAAGTGTTCGAAACGTCGGGTTTCCCAAAAATGTTTACCATTCAATACGCGATTAATCCGTTTAAAAGTGTTTCATTTAAAATGTATAACAATCGCGAAAATCAAAGACATTATTAGTTCTTCTAAATTGGTCAAATTATCTTTTTATCTTCACTGATGAACAAAGCTCTCTGAAAGAGATGTTTGTTAGTGCAGCTTGCTGGATACCAACATTCAAAATTATTTTACAATTAAAATGTCCTCCTTAATAATCTGTGTTTACAGGCGAGGCTGTTGTTTTGTTAGAGGCAGTCCTACGTACACGCTCCCACTGCTTTAAACGGACGGCTATTTTTAATGATTCACTAAGCTACTTAATGGCATTGAAGGGAAATCCATTTCACAGTAGATTAAGATCTTTAATTGTTTTAAGGATTGGTGAAGAAAGTACCCATTTCATCTAAAGGGCTTGGAAGTTACTCTGGTGTAGATTCTAAGTTATTCTAAAATCAGTGGGAATTAATCTCCAGACTCTTGCGTCAAGTCAGCCATCCAGTGTGATACACTAGAACACCTCTTTAATTCCGCTCATGATCTGCAGTCCCTCCGAGAAACTCATCTACGTAGTCCTCAAGTGATTTCTGGAGTTAGTCAAATCCCAAAAAGATAAGTACTACTCCCTTATCCAACCTACTATAGGCGACCGTGGTTTTATTCTTAAAGATTTATTGAACTTTGAACGGAGGATTATTACGACAATCGGTCGCTTACGTATTGGGCATGCTTGTACGCGTGTGCATCTGGCTAAGATTAGGATCCGGACAATTCGCTGTGTGAATAATGTGAACAGTGTAAATTCTATGTGAAGACTTCATTGGTTAATGAATGTAAATTTTTGATTTATTTCTTTTATGTATTTGTAAAACTGTATGTCTTCCTTAATAAATAAATAAATAAAACAAATATAGCCTGGAAACCGTTCCCCTTCCCACATTCTCTTCTCTGGTCTCAATTTAACATGTCCCTTATATGATGCTCTTCCCCATAATGTCCCTCGCCCTCTAAATGTTCAATTTCTGACAATGTTTATAATTTGGTCCATTATGCCAATTTCTCTGTAAATGTATTAGTCATAACAAAATTAGATTATAGACTAACGCCCATGTAAAATATTACTTACTACTAACATAATGTACTGTGTATACGTTGTAAATATTTTTATGTTGTTTTAGATCAAACGCTGTTATGCTACTGGGTCTGCTGGAAATGCCATAAATCAAGATATTAATGAATGAACAGTTTAAAATGACATTTCATTTCATTTCATTTCTTTAATTATGGCGTTTGTGTGCCGGTTGAGCACAATTCACTTCGCCAATGTCACGTTGTATGGAAGACTCACGAGAGGAATTGATCAGTACAAAAGAGATGACTGAACACAATAATGTAATGCATGTAAAAAAGAAACCCAGTAAAATTACAGCCTTCACCACCTATAACAAAAAAATAAAACAAATATTTACATGATATACACACAGCACATTATGTTAGTAATAAATAATATTTTACATACGTGTTAGTTTATAATCTAATTTTGTTACGTCTAATATATTACATAAAAATTTACATAAAGAACCAAACACAAACATTAACAGACATTGAACATTAAGAGGACGAGGGACTTTATGGGGAAGAACATCGTACAGGGGACGAGTTAAGTTGGGGCAAGAAAAAAGGATGTGGGAAGGGGAGCCGTCGTCCAGGCCACATTCACACAGTGAATGGTCCCTGACCCTGATCTTGGCCAGATGCACAGGTGTACAAGCATGCCCAAGGCGTAAGCGACAGATTGTTGTAATAATCCTCCGTTCAATATATCTTTGAGAGTAAAACCACGGTCGTCTAGGGATATTAGGTTGGATAAGGGCATAATACTTACCTTTTTGGGACTTTGATAAATTCCAGGAATCACTCCAGGACTTACGAAGGTGAGTATCTGCAAGGGATTGCAGATGAGCAGAGTTAGAGAAATGTTCAAGTGGACGGATGACGCACCGGATGGCTAACTTGGCGCAAGAGTCTGCAGTTTCATTCCCACTGATTCCAGAATGGCCTGGAATCCATAACAGAGTAACTTCCAAGCCCTTTAGATGACATGAATACAATTCTTCACGAATCCTTTAAACAATTGAAGATCTTAATCTACTGTGAAACGGATTTCCCTTCAATGCCATTAAGCAGCTTAGTGAGTCAGTAAAGATAACCGTTTGTTTAAAGTCATGGGAGCGTGTAAACAGGACTGCTTCTAACAAAGCAACAGCCTCGCCTGTGAACACCGATGATTCAGGTGGACATATAATTGTAAAATAATTTTGAGTTCTGGTATCCAGCAAGCTGCACCAACACAGCTTTCCTTGGAAAGCTTTGATGCATCAGTGAAGATGAGAAGATGATTTGGCCAATGTAGATGAGCTAATTCCTTAAATTTTATGTTGGTGCCAGGATCACCTTTGGTTAGGCCAATATTTGTGACAATACAGGGAAAATGGACCAAGGCGTTATAAGACATCATAAAGAGGGGATGAGATGGAAAACAAGACAAGGGGTTAGGAGTTTAAAATGACAACAAGACATATTTTATAATGTTAAGCCTGTCAATATTCAAGTTCAAAAGAGTCAAAAGAGTCTTTTACAAATGTTATAAGTTTATGTTAGCACGTGGGGTAGTTACCGTATGGTATGCAATATTTTTTTTTTTTAGCTTCACGCTGTATCCCGCACGAGGCAGAGTAGGCAGAGGGGACCCGGGAACCTAGTGTTAAGACACTCCGTTCCACTTCCGTTCCCCACTTTCCGCCGAATTTGAGGCATTGCGTGTTGAGTGGCGGAACTTAACGCCACGCTTTTGCCTTATTACTAGAGCGAAGAAATGAAACATCAAATATTTAAATTGAAAATATTAAATATTTCATTTCCTCGACTGGGGGTCGAACCCAGAACCTGTCGGTTACAGTCACACGCTTGTGCCGCTGTGCCACGACAGGCCTCAAGTATGCAATATAATAATTATTATATAATTTACAAAACACAGAGGACTCATTGTTTCCTTTATATAATTGTGCTTTATTATTGGATTAAAAATTGGAAAATTTGGGATAATCGGACATTTTTTAAACCCGACGTTTCGCACACTTTGCAGTAGTCCGTGGTCACGGGGAGCCACTAGCGGTGGCATAAATGTACAATTTTTTAAATACGCGTGTATATATTTCAATAATTTGTTTCATTTAAAATATGTAGTAATCGTGAAAATCAGTCTTATTAATTTATTAATGTCTAACTCTGGTGAACTCTGACCATCCTGATCGCAAACGACAACTACACTACGAAATATAGAGGTATATTTATAGAAAAGTTCTAATTATTTTTGTATTAATGATACATGATTGACATATTCCACGTCACTTGATCATATTTTTTAGGGCTGTCAAATCAATATATTTTTATAAGGTGTCCTAAAATATTTAAATAATATAATATTAATTTAAATAATAATCTCTTGACATTATCATCATTAGTAAGAGGATGATAACGTGATTGGGTTTTACCTTTTATACCTTTCTAAAATGGCCGAAAAGAATGTTGTTCTTCATTAAATAAAAACTATTTCTATTATATGCAAGAGATAGGCATCTTTAGATTTAATTATATTAGACTAATAAAAAAATCCACGAATAGCGTATCATTAAATATAATTCAGAGAAAATGTGTCAAAAATAATATTAATTATTATTATGTCTGCAAACCCTGCTAACAAGGTACGGTTATTAAATATAAATTTATCGAAAATATATATTTAACTCTATCTAATGATATGTACGGATACAGCAGATATCAGACAGATAGCTTATGTATGATAAAAGATGAACAGTTATTTATGTTTTGAATTGTTAATAATATCTTCAATAATAAGGATATGTGTTATGAAGACTATGAGTAATTATGTAAGTCAAAAAATAGATATACTATATAATTTTACTATCAAAGAGAAAAAGAACTTATTTACTAGAAGTTATGTACATTATATTGTTGCAGGGCCCATTTCATGTCGTTGTAAAAGAATACGAAGTTTGTAATGGACCAAGAGGGAAGAATTTGACCGATGTTGTCTTAAATATGTCAGTCGATAGAAGTTCAGGAGCATTTACTGTAAACTATATTACCAATACGCATATTGATCAGGTCAAATATATTGTTATTATTATATATAAGTAATATGTACATATATACTGACAATGGCGTTATGACTAATATATGACGTCATCATCAATCGTAGAAATAGTGAAGTTTCCAGAATACATTTAATACATGAATAAAAATATATGACATTTAATCTCTACATATAAATGATATTAGATTGTTTATCTGTGATTTCAAAATAACTATGATTTTTCAAGTGAAAGTGAAAATACGAATAAAAATGTTTTAAAATTGTTGTCTACGAAACGAACCACTGAACCGCATTTTATGAAACTAACTGAGAATGAAAATATGAATTACTACTGAAATTTAAATTCGAATTCAAAAATAATTAATCGATTTTTCTTCTTTATAATACTATACGATACGATACTTTAAATAAAAAATATTAAATAGTGCGGTAACCGCGATTTTTAAATAGTTATTTTCTCCACACTAAAACACAGCAACACGCTTATTTTATAATTTTTGCTCGTTTATCCGTCTGTATTTGGAAAAGCTAAGCCAATTTTATCCTGAAATTATTATGGTTTAAAAAAATGCGTATCTCACGTGGGCGTACCTACCGCTTACCTAGATATATATGAAATAACTAAATATTTTATTATTTCACTGAGTAAAATAGAGAGAAAAATTAAATAACATCTAATTTAAATTTTGATTTGTTATTAAGTATAGATAACCATGATAAAATGATCAATCAGTTGTTCTTAAATACACTTAAAACTTTATTAAGTATCAAAACTATAAGCATCTGACGACTAGTAAATTATTGTCTCAAATAAAAAGAAATACTATATAATATGGTTACTATTATCTTATGGAAAAAAATAATTGGGCGAATTTATTAAATTATTTATAACACGAATTTTTTTTTTTTAAATAGAGCTTCCATGTGTTCAATGCTGTTTTCGCATATATGTATGTAGGTATATATACCGAATTGACGTCAACGACTCACAAAAGAGTTAATACATAAAACTTTAATAATATTTTAAATTAATTAAGTTTAGTAATAATGCCGGGCTCTCTACAGTAGTCTCTAAAATTAAATTTCAAGAAGGCTGAAATATTTTTTACTTTCCATTCGCTCTCATAACTTGGCATAAAGCACTAACTTACCTACAGGAAAAAGCCATAAAGCTGAAAATATAGAATAAAACACAAAAAATATTATTTGTGTGTATGTCATACTGGCAAAACTTTAATTTTATACAAATTTTGGTGTTGTTATCGAATTCTGGTAACGGAAATTTTCATCACAAGTCGTGGGTTAAATTAGCGTAGCAATGTGCATGTTTGACAGATTCAGCCGATAAATAGAAAAGAATTTTAAAAATATTGTAATATTTTTAGATGAAAATAGTGGTATCCTTACTGTCAGGAAATACTAAAAGAGTATTGTGGACTTATAAGTTAAACGACCCCTGTAAACACTTCGCAGCGGCTGCCTTACTAGATGCCTATTACAAAGCGCCTAACTGTGTAGTTAAGAAGGTTTGATATTTTATGAAATTAATTATTTAATCATATTATAATAATTATTCCTACGATTTTGTATTTCTTGTTGTATTTTTGTTATAAACGTTTTAATTAATGCCGTGTGAATCGGCTTAGAATAGGATCACCCTGGTACTGATGGTGTCGTAAGAGGCGACTAAAGTACGTGTGGTAGAGTCACGTTACCAGCTAATGGCAACACGCATGGGCAGACTCGACCGGATTATTACCACCCCCGGCATTTAAGACCGGCGTTAATTAAGGCCGGCGCTTTGGCCACTGCGTTTCGCATTAGGTAATGCCGGGCCCGTGCCTCACCTTAAAGGACGGCAACGCTCCTGTAGCTCCTCTGGTTACTCGGGGGGAGTTACTCGGGGCCGTGGGCGACAGTGATCACTTACCACCAGATGACCCGTACGCTCGTTTGCCGTCTTTTCCATAAAAAAAGAGAAGACTATTGTTTGATCTAAAAGCAACTTAAGAATAATAGTATTTTTTTTTTATCTTCACACTGTATCCCGCACGAAGCAGGGTAGGCAGAGGGAACCTAATGTTAAGACACTCCGTTCCACTTCCGTTCCCCACTTTTCACCGAAATTTGAGGCATTGCGTGTCGAGTGGCGGAACTCAACGCCGCGCTTTTGCTTTATTACCAGAGCGAAGAAATATACTTAATGATACGTAAAAATATAACTGAGATAACAGTAAGATAATGAACTTTGTACTATGTCCTTGAATGAAAAGAAATACGTCTATTTTCATATGTTAATCAAGATATAAAAGCAGATTCACTGTTTGTACCCACATAGGGGGATAGTCAGAAAGAACATAATAGTGTCAAGACGCTGCGTT
Source organism: Eueides isabella (assembly GCA_019049475.1). Lineage (NCBI taxonomy): Eukaryota > Metazoa > Arthropoda > Insecta > Lepidoptera > Nymphalidae > Eueides > Eueides isabella. The sequence goes on along the minus strand of CM032386.1, from coordinate 7,702,097 downwards.
TTCCACTCTACGACCAATTTCTAGACAAAATTCGAAGAGAGTGTTTCGAAGTGAGTTTTGTCTTGTAAAATGAAAATAATTTTACCTTAATAATTTTACCTGAGATCAGACTCTGTTCCGTTTTGACACCATGATCTGTATTTTTAAAATTTCTCAATATACTTTCCTTTAAATATTTAACACTTGTTTTTTAGGGAACTTACAAAAGCTTCGTGAATTTTGACGCTGATGCAAAAAAGTTTTTGGGAAACAAGTTCTTTTACGGTACATATGAATTGAAGTCTTACGTTTTGTCTAAGGCAGGAAATATATTGTGCTTGAAATTTATTAATGAATTTGTAAAAATCAAAGAATGATTTTCAAATAAATAGTGAAAACAAAATAATGTATTTCTCTAGCTTAACACTGTATTTATTACGCATTCAGCGGAGTAAGCAGTTGGCACCTGAAAATCTGATACAACCTACCTAGATAACAATCTATCCCCAAATTGGCATCATTTACTGGTGGTATCTACAGCATTACGCATTTAGTCATTGTATGAATAAAATAGGTCTAAATAAAAATATATAAAAAAATTTTTTCATTTCTTGCATCTTCAATTGGTTACGTAATATAAAATAAAATAAAAAGTTAATAGTTAGTGGTAGTTTTATAGTTAGCTATTTATATTTGTTTATTTTTTTTTTTTTTTACATTATTTTTCTTTATATTTATTATATTGTTTCATCCATTTTCAGGTAAATACCTCTTATTATAGTTTTCTATCGATTGGGCTTTTTTGGTTCAATATATTCCAGCTATCTTAATGATATTGTCAACATACGTAGGTTTTTTTATTGTTTTGAGGCCATCACTAGCAAAATCATTTTACACGCGCACGTATATATTATTCGAATGAACCTATGGATTTCATTATTTGTCTAATTTTCATGTGCCTATCTTCTAGTACTATATGCTTTTTGAGCAAAAAACTCTCGCAAAATATGTACTAGAAATATTTGGATACATAGGTAATAATATCAATAATTTTAAATTGGTAAAAGTAATAATATTTGTAAAAAAAAAGTAAAAATGTAATAAATGATTAAAATTATGGTTTAATTATATAGTATCTTAGCAGACAACAAATTTATTATTAACATGAATATTACCTCCTTGCCAAAAATAATGAAACAACAATAAATTGTTTTGGTAATAAGGTGAAAAATTATCAAAAAAATAATAAGTAAAAATCAATTATACACGGATACTCGTTGCGTTTAGCTTTCGGCTGCTGTCGGCTTTCATAACGAGGCCCTGATAAATATCAAACATATATATTTTTTAAGACTACGATGTAGTAGACATTTCCTAGAGCCTGACTTCCTACTAAGTCAACTTTGAGATCCTCTATAGTTTTATCATTGGCGCAAATATTGTGCATCATGATATTTAATCAGCCGGATAAGCGCTGATGTGGCCTGCGATCGCATAATAAAGCCCAAACTTAAGACATTGATATATAAGAGCATCATCCGACTGGTTCATTTATGTTCATTTATGCGAATGCTGGCCAGCACTCCTCCTACGTGAGCCGTGATATCTGGCATGGACATTGATACTGCTTATGTCCGGGTGCAAGTCACATATTTGGTCTTCGACACATTTAGTTTAAGGCTTCCGTTCCTCTTTTATTTACGTTTTAGCAACAGTCAGTTCTCGTCAATGAGTGCTATGTCCTAGGTATACATAGGCTACAGGTCCTTCTGGATTGCAATGCTTACCATACGGTGAGCATCATAGCTGACAAGGCATACAGTCAAACGATTTAAGCTAAAAAGGCTACATGTGGAACTCGAATGTCTCCACCAAAACCCTAAACAAAATCAGTGTACAGTGCCCAAGGTCACCTTTGACACGTCTACAGTGCCGAATATTGGCTGAAATCCATATTTAGACTTAGAGACAGTACACTTTAGTCGGAGCCTGTTGTCGATCATGCCCCCAAAGAGCTTCGTAGTATGACTCATAAGCTTAACGCCTCTATAATTAACACAATCTTGAACACAGCCTCTTCTTTTGTAATTAGGAGTAAAGAAACTACGTCACAACTGGTGTGGCATCTTTTCAGTGTTAAAGATATGATTAAAAATACCAGTAAGCATGAACACACCAAACAAGCCCGACGATTACTACGTTTGGGTCGTAATCAATGGTTAACAGAGCAAAAGTCTAAGGTTATTCGGTGGGTCGTTAGGAATACTGAATGGATGCAGACTGTCACAGAAACATGACTACAAAGCAGCGTACCCTGGGAATCTCTGATGAAAAGATATTTTGCGATATCTTGCATCACTTTATCCCATGCACGTTTCAGTTTCTATATGAGCTTCTGCCCTTCCATAAGTTTAAGTTTATAATATAATGATGAAAAACTCTTACGACGGGCTCTGGCTATAGGTGATTTGCTGGTACGTTTTGCTTCTATGTTCTCCAGTTTGTCTTCAGAGTTGGTTTGATGCCACTCCTTAAAGGTAGTATTTTTTTCTCTCCTTGCACTTAGGTGGTATAAAGGTAGTATTTTTCCCCTCCTTTGAATAGAAAAGAACTCGTTTACCCGCCGCAACGATTGCCAATTGAACTCCCTCCAGAATATCCCGAGCAGTCGCGGTGTTAGTCGTAAGATTTGACTTTTCACCTCTGCCAGTAAGTCGGTCTACATCGGTTCATTCAACAACCTCCACTTGATCCAATGCCTTCATTTATCAGCTATTTTCTTCTTTGGAGTCATGTTAAGGTCCTGACGAGAAAACTAGGTGAGGATGGCAGGCTTTGGCTTGGAATGACCTTTACCCTGCCTATATGATACCGTCTGGTACACAAATATATTTATTACACGTACGTAATAAGGCACTGAGGATTTTTTTGGGAAGAACGCATTTATGATAGCCAGATCAGATGTAATACAGGTGCTTAGAATATTATCTCCGTCTATATTGCAAAAACTGTATCCAAACCCACGATAAAAACGTTTATATGTTACCGCAGTCTTAACGACGTGGACGTTCAAGCCCCCAACTTAGGTTTTTTCGGTAGACGGTATAGGAAATAAATTCCTTGTTTTTGCTCTTACTAAAAATTTGTCACATGTAACATATGTAATGTATACTGTTTATTTATTCCGTAGTTGTCGCATGCATGCAGCAGTACGGTCATGAGATAAAACAGCAATTTTATCCCAATTGGTCGTTACACATCATGTGCAATTTCTTTACGAATGTCCATTGACCTACTTTTTTTTAGCTTCAAAATAACACTATTTTATTTGCTAATCTCAATTACTGTCTTGTTTTACTAAAGTTATGTATTTTAAGATAATATTTATATATTTAAACGCAAAAAAATTAGCTAAATGAATAAAGAAATGGTAGCTATTTTATCGAAGTAAATATTTTTAGTAACTTTTTTAATTTAAAAATCGCTATGGTATGTTGGGTTATGTATTAGGTACAGTGTCCAATGAAGTAGGTACGCGCGTGTAGGATCGGTACTGATGTCGATCCCGTTCCACAGATTCCTTTTGCAACATTACTATTTCGCTAAAAGAAACTACAACTCTCCACGACTATTTATTACGCAACATCACAGACACTACTTTTGGCAGAAAGAGGTCTTGTCCTAATTTTAAAATCATGAAGCTTCGATATTCGTCCCATGCAGGACACACTTTAAGAGTGTGCTGAGCAGTGTCCTGATCGGCTCCACAGTGAAAGCACTTTGGAGTTGAATCGCGTTCGATTTTAAATAGGAGCTCATCGAAGCAACCATGGCCAGTAATTACTTGTGTAAGCCGGTAAGTTACGCGTCTTTCCCTTCTCATCCAGGCTTCAAAAGATGGTAAAACTGCCTCAATGACGCGTTTACGAGCATATCACTCCTCGTGCAGTCGAGTATACCGTGCTGCAAATGCTGCTTTCCGTTCTTGCAGCCTCACTTCGTACAGCCTATTCAAAGACAAAATCCCAGACGATTGGCGAAGGATGCGAATCGTATCCATATTAGCCAGAATATCTAAGGGTAAAAATTGCAAGAGTAAAGTAGCGGCCTTAGGAGGCACAGTCCGATATCCCCTAATTATCCTGATCGCCACTCCTCGTTGCAGGACAATGGATCGCACTATACCTGCATAGAGGCAACGAACTTCCTCATTTGGTCCCCCGAGATTAGGTAATAATCTGAGCATTGCACTAACAACTTTGTCTGTGCGCGCAATCAGAGGATTAAAATGCTCATCAAAACTCCAGCGACTATCCAATACGAGACCTAAGTACCTATTTCATGTATCGACTAACTTGAACCTGTGAATCACCCATACGTATAAATAAGTTAGGTGGTGCTTTAGTTTTTGGCAGTTTATGCAACCAAAGCGCCTCGGTCTTACGGGCTGCTATCTGTAGGCCTAGATCGTGTATCTATGTAACAACTGTGTTCACACTTATTACACTTATTACAATGAATTTTTTTTGTCTCCTCGAAACTATATACCGTGGCTAGCACTAAAGTGTCATCTAAGTAGGAGATGATGCTGACACCATAAGGAAGTTCTACTCGCAATACTGCACCACACAATAACGGTCCTTGAGGAACCCCGCAATATATCTTTGTACATTGCGACCATCTTGGCTTGTGTACGTTACATATCTGGAACACAAAAAATCGCCGATTATCGCCTGCAGATACAAAGAAACTTGATGATACACAAATACATTTTTTATTACAGTCCAGGGAACTACAATAAAAGCGTTTCTATGTCTATACTCACCACCAGCGCTATTCCACCCTGTGATATGATTTGCATTGACAGGGAACGGATACGGATCCATATATTTTTCTTCTTCTTCCTGGCATTAATCCCGGCGTGCTATGCCAGGGTCTGCATTCCTACTAACCCTACTTCACTTTGCACGATCTTTAATATCCTCGGTGGTTAGACCATTGGTACTCATGTCCTGCTTCACGACATCCAACCAGCGTTTCCTTGGGCGGCCGGGAGGTCTCACTCCAGGGACAGACATATCAAGGCACTAGCGACCGACATAGTTCCTAAGCTGGCGCGCAACGTAGCCATACCATTTCAGGTGACGCTCTTGGAGCTTATCTGCTATGTCACGGACTTCAAGACTACCTCGAATGAATGTATTACGTATGTGGTCAGATCGTTTTACACCGCACATTCACCTCAACATCTTGATTTCCGTGACATGAAGCTCCTGAGTGTGCCGAGATAGTACTGGCCATTATTCGCTGCCATATAAAAGAACCGGTCGAACGATGCTCTTGTACAACAGCTCTTTGAGTTTGGTTGGTATTCTGCGATCGCAGACCACACCTGTGAACTCCCGCCATTTGGCCCAGGCTGCGCTTATTCGGCAATTAACATCGTGATCGATGCCTGCAGACTAGTGTATAACGGAACCGAGGTACCTGAACTTTTCCGACTTAACGGCTGGTTCAGTACCTAATATGGATAGTGCTTGAGTCCGGTTTCCCACAAGCCATACACACGGTCTTCAACATATTTAGTTTAAGACAGCTATACTCAAGCCTACCATTCCAGAGGTTCACTTTACGCTCTAGCGTCAGCCGTTTCTCTTCAATGAGTGCTATGTCATCGGCATACATCATCAGCCACAGAGCCTGGTCTTGAATGTGAGCCGAGACAGTATCTAGAACTACACTGAATAAGAATGGGCTAAGAGCTGAGCCCTGGTGAACCCCTACTGTAATCTGGAAAGGTATAGTGTCGCCTACGTACGTAGTCCTATCTACTATGGAATCCTACCAACTATGGAAGCGGAATTGTAATATACATATCTGATAATATCAATATAGGCCTCAGGGATCCCTTTCAAACGCAATGTATACCAGATATCATAGCACCTGATTCTGGCTGAAATCCGTATTGAGACTCGGAGACAGTACACTTTCGGCGGAGCCTGATATCGATAATGCGCTCGAAGAGCTTCGTGGTGTGACTCTTAAGCTTAATGCCCCTATAACTACCACAATCTTGAACACTGCCCTTTCCCTTGTAAATAGGGGTAATAAAACTAAGCCGCCACTGGTGTGGCATCTTTCCCGTATTAAAGATATGGTTAAAAAGGTCAGTAAATATGAGCATACCAAGAGAGCCTAACGATTTCCACGCTTCGATCGAAATTTCATCTGTCTCTACCGCTTCTCCGTTCTTCACGCGTCGGAGGCAATTCCGAGTTTCATCAAACGTTATTGGGGCAACAAGTCCGAGGTTAGGTGGTGGGTTGGGCCTCATGAAGACTGCACGGGTGCTGAGTGTTCAGCAGCTCCTGGAAGTAGCTTCTCCGTCTCTCCTTCACAGAAACGTGATTACAGAGCAACATACCCCGAGAATCATTGAAGCAAAGACATTTTGCGATATCTTACGTCGCTGCTTTTTCCCGGGCACGTTTGTATATGAGCTTCTGCCCCACCACAATTGCAAGCTTATCATATAATTGTGATAAACTTTCACCGCGGGCTCTGGCTACAGCTCTTTTGCTGGCAGGTTTTGCTACTATGTACTCCAATCTGTCTTAAGGAGAGTTAGATTTCTGCCACTTCTTAAAGGCCTTCTATTCACGAGTCACCTTCTGCACCTTGTCATTCCACCACCATGTCACCCTGTTAATAACACGTCCTACCTTAGCAACGCCAAGAACTCGTCTGCCCGCGGCAATGATTGCCGACTGAGCTCGATTCCAAACATAAAAGGTTATTATTAATTTCGATGGAAATTTCTCCCAAAAAATCTTACCCTTTTTGTCTAGTTAAACGACAATATTCAATAAAAAACAAAACATTTCTTTGATCAATTCTGTTAAAGAAGAATGTGTGAAGCACGTTGTAACATAAAATGGTTTCCTATCAGATGCCTTCGCCATATGAAGAACTCACACTCTTAGTTTTAGGTCTCTATGATCAGCGGTTTTGGTTGTAGGTAGATCCGTCAGTAATTCATTGGGACGGACATTGTGATAGATACCTTCAGACTCGAGCATATCTGCGCTATTCCGACTTAACGAACTAAGAAAGAACTAAGCCAAGCCCTGGTGAGCCCCTATTCTAATCTAGAAAGATTTGGTGCCGGCAATAGCAGTCCTAAACATAGCAGCGGAATTGTGATACATTTTTCTGATAATCTCAATATAGACCTCTGAGATCGCTTTAGATCATAATGCCCTCCAGAATACACTGACGAGGCACGTAGTAACTCCTACTGCAAATCTAAATAAGCCACATGCAGAGCTCTTCTCTTTTTCCTGTATACCTCCATCAAAGTTCTGAGGACAAAAATTCGTCCATGGTACCCGAACCTGTATTAAATCCATATTGAGACTGAATAACGTCAATGGATTGAGCAAAACACTTACGGTGTAGCCTGATGTCTATCATGCGCTCCGAAAGCTTTATGGTGTGACTCCTAAGCTAATGTCCCTAAAACTACCACGATCTTGAACACTGACCCTTCCCTTGTAAATAGGAGTAATGAAACTAAGCCGCCACTGGTGTGACAGCTTTCTAGTTTTTAAGATATGGTTAAAAAGTTTAGCAAGATCAGTTTAGTAAAGGTCAATAAGCAAAGTTTGTTCTGTAATTATGAAATGAAAACGATAATCCTACTCCTAATCTGTTGACTAATGTTGAATAAATTTTATGGCATGACCTTGAAACATTTTATGTGTTTTATCCCTTATTTCATTTCATCTATGTGTTTCATCCCCTATTTCATTTACTTCATCAATTTGTTTCGAGGTACAAGTTAGCCTACAGGTCCGTCTTCAAGGTCCACTGTAAATTTGCAACACATTTCATTAAAGTTAGTTGTGTAATTTAGTTTTAAAAGCGTATCAGACTGATAGACAGAGCTACATTTGCGTTTGTAACATTAGTAGGAATGTATTTACGTTGCCCTAATAACGCTTCGCGTTAAACCATCAATGACTGTACATGATTATGTTAGATTTCTATCTAACAATATTATTGTTAGATATCAGATCGTTGGATCACTTTTTGTGATTATATTATTTATGGTTGTCAAAATAATATAGTTATGGCTGCAAATACATTTAATAACCTTTATTATGAGGGTATGCTAGGATATTCTCGTGCCTGCCTTGGTTGTAGCAAGAAATAAAATAATAACAAAACACTTATGAGGATTATAGCTATAACCGGTAGGTACAATACGTATTTGTGAAAAAATATTATTGTATATGTTAGAAAAAAGAATATAATTTACTGTTGTGTTGTCTTGACATTATTTTTTTCTTAGGATGTCAACATGTTATACTATCCTATCCTGAATTCCAAACGAATCCAAATTCATATATTGAAAATGTCCTCTGCAAACCCTGTTAACAAGCTACTATTATCTAATATTAGTTTAGTTCAAATATGTTCTACTCCTAATTATATATAATGATGATACTCTTGATGAGATATACTTCTAATGATATACTTAAAGTAGATATCAAACACCGCAAAAATTCTGTGTAATAAAATATGCACGTTTTTTATTCGTTAATAATAGTTTGTTTGATAAGAATTTGCGTAATGAAGACTGTGAATAATTTTGTAAGTACTCAAGAAGGTAAAAAATAATATAAAAAATTCTGGACCTGAAAATATAGGGCAACTTCGACTGATAGGTGCGTTCGTCTGATAGGCAAATAAAAAAAAAGAATAACAATTTTTAAAGTGTTAATCTATACTTAGTGAAGAAACATACTTTATTACAAAACACATCAAAATTTAAATGTTTTTCTAGGATTTTCTAATCCTTATTAAAATCGAGAATAGTTATGTTATGTTTTAGAAGTGGTTTACATATATGTATATCACCATTTGGTTACAATTGTAATTTTAAAGTTATTCTTATTCTTTTCATTACAACATTAAATATTATATTAATGAAATATTGATAACTCGATCATTCTCATGAAGACGAAATTATTATTAGATTAATTGATTACAAAAATATTTTCACAGGTAATAAATAAATAAATGGCAATTGCAATTTACTAACATTTAGATTTTCTACGTTTTAATTCGGATTTTCTGTTATTTTTTTGATTTTAGAGATTTTATTTTATTTAAATAGGAGTTTAATATTAAAGTGAATTACTCTGAACTGATGAATTTTTATGTTAAATTATTGAAAAAAAAATATATTTCGAAATTGAACGTGAAAACTGTCACATTTACAGTCGGACACTGTCTCGCTGAACCATGACGGCCAAATTGTTAAATAAATAAATGTAAAAACCTATCGTACTAATTGTTTTTTTTTTTTCGTAATTTCTATATATTTTTCGCATATAATAAAATCAGCAACGATATGTACTGCGGCACACGTCTCTTCTCTTAACATTTATAGTTAATATTTATAAATGAATTAAAAAAAAATACGAATTAATTTTTTCTTCAAAATTCATATTTTTTCTACTCCTAATTATATATAATGATGATACTCTTGATGAGATATACTTCTAATGATATACTTAAAGTAGATATCAAACACCGCAAAAATTCTGTGTAATAAAATATGCACGTTTTTTATTCGTTAATAATAGTTTGTTTGATAAGAATTTGCGTAATGAAGACTGTGAATAATTTTGTAAGTACTCAAGAAGGTAAAATATATATGAATTTTGAAGAAAGAATTATTTTTTTCTTCAAAATTCATATATATTTTTTTTTACTACAGGGACCATTTGATTTCGCAATTATTGAATACAAACTTTGTAAAGGACCGAAACAGAAGAATTTAACTAATATTGTTTTGGATATGTCAGCCGATGGAAAATCTGGAGTATTTAACATGAATTATCTTGTAAATACGCGAATAGATGAGGTCAGGATCACCAACATTAACTAAGATATTAACTGAAGTACAATAATTCCTCGCTCGCTCTTAAAATAAAACTATATATGTTTAATAGATTATAGAAGATTATGTGAGGCCTGTCGTAGCGCAGAGGCGCAAGCGTGTGACTGTAAACTCGACAAGTTGTGGGTTCGGTCCCCACTGGAAGAAATTAATTTTATATAGATATTTTGAAAATTAATATTTAATATTTTAATTTCATCACTCTGGCAAAGCGCGGTGGCTTGAGTTCTGCTACTTAACTTGCAACGCCTCAAGTCAGTTTTTATGTAATAGCCGTTTAAGGGAGTTGATGTAATTTTTTTGAGGCCTGTCGTGGCGCAGCGGCACAAGCGCGTGACTGTAACCGACAGGTTCTGGGTTCGATTCCCAGTCGAGGAAATGAAATATTTAATATTTTCAATTAAAAATATTTAATGTTTCATTTCTTCGCTCTGGTAACAAGGCAAAGCGCGGCGATGAGTTCCGCCACTCAACGCGCAATGCCTCGAATTCGGCGGAAAGTGGGGAACGCAAATGGAACGGAGTGTCTTAACACTAGGTTCCCGGGTTCCCTCCTCCATGTGTTATATAACATATTTTAACTTTTTTAGATAAAAATAGTCGTGTCTTCACTATCGGGAAATACTACAAAAGTTTTATGGACTTACAACTTAAACGATCCCTGTAAACACTTCGCTACTGCCACGTTGATAGATTATTATTATAAAACGCCAACTTGCTTGGTGAAGAAGGTTTGACATTTTGTTGCTTAATTTATATGATGTAAATGTTAAGTTGAGAGAGACTGACTGACTGTGACAGACTGTTTACAGAGTAGCTTACATCGAAACTGAACATGATGCCTCGATAAGTTCATCTTACCCAAATTATCATTCTTAAATTTGAACTGCTATTAAGGCCTATCGTGGCACGGAGGCACAAGTATGTCTCTGTAAACGATAGGTCAAGGGCTAAGGGTTCGATCTCCACTCGAGGAAATTAAATATTTAATATTTTCAAATTAATATATATTAATGTTTTCAATTCTTTGTTCTGGTAATAAGGCAAAGCGCGGCGTTGAGTTCCTCCATTCAACACACAATGCCTCAATTGCGGCGGAAAGTGGGGAACGGAAGTGGAACGGACTGTCTTAACACAAGGCTCCCAAATTCTCTCTGCCTACTCTGCCGTGCCTGGGATACAGCGTGAAGCTGAGTAACTGCTATTAAGAGATTACCGCTTTTAATCAAACAAAGTCTGTCTATATGTTTTTTTTTATTATTATATCTTTCAGTAAAAAACATTAAAAGTATTTTTAATATTTTATTTTAGGGGAAATACAAAAGCCATGTCAAATTTGATGAAGTTACTAAATCTTTTATGGGAAATAAGTTCTTTTATGGTAATTATTCGATAAGAGTTAATATAGTGTCAAAGCAAGGAAATATCATGTGCTTAAAATTAATAAATGTATTTAACGAAAAGAAAGATTGAAATTCTTATTAAAATGGACGTGATTTAAAAGAAAACTTTTAGTTTAATTATATTTGCTTATGTAACTACGTTATTCGAGGATATTTATCTCAAAGAGAAAGCTTCTTTGAAGCAATCGTTGTATGTTTTCAAATATTGTCTGTATTTAATCCAGAAGGTAACCTTTCTAAAATCTATCCCATATATATATTCTTGGACTTACGGGTACCCGACCCCGGATCCTGGAACCATCACCAAATAAAGATGTGTCTTATTTTTTATAGCTTCCTATTTTTTATTTATCCTACCCGCTTTTTACCACCCCTATATCTCTTCCATTGGTTTGCACATCAAGGGACTTTGGAGGTTAGACGGTAGTCGCTCAAAAAGAAATGGAGCTAAAAAAATTGACAGTTTGCAGTTATGCTTCTGTGAAGGACTCCTTCCTTAGGGAAGGAGATGGAAAAGCTTCCAAGAACTGCTGGACAATTAGCGTCCTAGCAGTATTCCTCTTGACCCACCGCTTAATCTCAGACCTATTGCACCTATAACTTTTGACGAAGATCGTTATTGCCATCGACACATAAAGAAAAGACACATAAAAAAAGAGATGGTACCTTACGATTTTCCGACGTAAGCCTTGGAATTGGTGTGTTCTATTGATGAAATCACGCTAGCCATCAAGTTCTTTGAAAGCATGATCGATTTTGCTTTTTAGCGATAGTTTACTGTCTCTGAGTCTCAACATTGATTTCAGCCATTTTTGCCAATTTCATCAAAATTTTGATGAAACTATACAGAGAAAAAACTAGTCCTCTACATGTGGCGTTTTAGACCAATAAAAGGCCTTTGACTATGTTGCCCGTCTTTGTATGTGGTGGTTATTACGATCCAAAAGAATTCCTCAGGTAAGTATTGAGATTATCAGAAACATGTACCATAAAACACTTCAGGACTTCTGTTGGCCACACCAAACTCCTTTTGGTCACAGAAGGTTTTCACCGGGCTCGGCTGTGATCGTTCTTTTTTAAAATAGTGCTGGATACTGCTCTTGGCCTACATCTAAGTCCAACCTCCATGACTTTTGACGTATGCCGATGACAGAGGCCTTCACTTTAGATTGTATGGCCAACTTGTGCACCAACCTAGGATTTATGTGGAGTAAAACCTCCCGGACGCTCTTGGAAGCACTCGTTGTATGTCGTGGCGCTTTACATGGTCGTTATCTAATGTTTTAGGGTCACAGCCAAGGATGCTTAAGATGGTGCAAAGCGGAATAAATCAGATCTTTGTAAACGCCGGCATTAGTGTTAAGAACAAGATTTTCTTTTTTTCTTAAATACCAAGAACAGATTGAAGCTCATTCTCTATCTTTTAATTCTTTAAATCTAGATTTTTTTTCTGTTTTCTTTTTTTTATTTTTAGGATTTCGTACCTTAACAGGTAAACGCGGAATAACTAGAGTATTATTTAGATGACCGTCTGTCTCTTATAGTCCTATTATTCATTCAAGACCATTTATCCTGAGACTGTGCCGATGTATGAAGTTACAATTAATATAGAATATCCAGGTTTACAATCCCTTGGAGCGTAGAAAAAAATCAAGCGCGAAATTAAAAGAACCATGCCCGAAATTAAAATATACGAGTATTTATGCATACTTTTGTATGAATGAATTTTGTACGAAATTCGCCGCTTGATCAAAATCTATAAGATACTTTCTGAGGTTCTACAGAAACGAAAATTTGGTAGGTACGTAGTAAGAACTATGCATAAAGTGACATTTTTAAGTACTTACAGTATCGATAATTCTAGTTAAGGTCAGGTGGAAAAAATTGTAAAGGGGATTATTTTTTTTAACTTCACGCTGTATCCCGCAAATGGCAGGCAAAGGAAACTTGGGAACATAGTGCTAAAACTCTGTTCCGATGCCCACTTTCCGCCGAAATTGAGACATTCCGTGTTGAGTGATGGAACTCAAGGTAGCCTTGTTACTCGAGCGAAGAAAACAACTTGTCGCCTTTTTAGGTACATGCTAGTGCCCCTGAGCTACAACAGACTTAATATAGATAATAGGTATTAAAAATTCATGGTACGTGTCGGTGCTGCACTCGTCTCTCGCGCCTTCTGAGGCCTGCGCTGCGCTGCAAATAGTACCCCGTACCAAGCTCGACGCGACGATTATTCTGTGCTCCTATTTAAAAAATGTGATATATCAAAATATCCTTTTTTTATTGCAAAACCATATAATTTCATTGGATAAAGAATAATGCGGCGGAAAGTGGAACGAAGTGTCTTCACACTAGGTTTCCGAGTACCCTCTGCCTACCCTACCATGTGCAGGATACAGCGTGAAGCTGAAAGAATGAAAGAAAGAAATATACAGATCAAGGTGAAGATTAAATAAAAAGAAATAACAAGGACTAAGAATAAAATATACTCTTGCTATTTTATGACAAAGTACGTATTTGTATTTGGAGGAAAAGAAAATGTATATAAAATATATTTTTTATTTGTTTCACTATATTTAAACTTAAGAAAGAATAATTCATATATAGAAAACGAATAAAAATTCTCCAAGTTCCCGGTTTCCGGGAGTTAAAATCCCGTTATTTTTTATACGTTTTCTAAATAGATACGTAGATGATAGACAATTATAAATAAAGAAATATATTTACTTATAATTGTAATGCTAAAATTACAGTACATTTTTAGATAACATAATTTTCGTTTATAACAAAATTAGAAATTTACAAATAACTTATTAAAAGAAATTGCATGTTATATAGATTCTACCCAACCATTTTTCAATTTGGAAAAAAAAAAAAAACTTCTAGTAGATACTAGATAAATAAAACAAAAAGAAAAAAATATGCAATTGCAATAAGTTATCTGAAATTGATATAATGCACACGTTTGGTTTTATTTAATGAAGTATGCAGTATAATTAACAATTAAATAATTGTTGGAAAAGGGAATGAAATCAGGGAATGAAATGAAGTCGATTCAGTCAGAATATTTTCATGGTATTTTTTCATTACAATTGTTGATTATTTTACATAATTTATATGCTTTTTGTCCATATAAAATGAAACTGAAAAAAAAACACTGTAAAGTCACACTAAAATATTTTTTCTATTGAAAATGTTGCCAAGACGATTGCTTGCACTGAATAAAAGTCTGATCTCATGTAGTTGTAGATAAAGCCGACACTCTACTTTAATCAAAATGTGTGACTCTTTTTACTCTATGGTATATCATAAAATATACATGGTTTTTAAAGTTAATAGGACTTGTAGGGCTCTTTATATGTATATAATATAAATATGTTGTTTGTTGGGTAGAAAATGCTGCCGCATTAACGGTCGCACGCTTGTGCCCTTGTGCCACAAAAGGCCTCTATAATTTATCTATATCTATAACTCATCGTCATAATTTTTCTAATCCTATATTTTGATACTTAACTTAAACAACTTAAGCCCCTCTTTTGATACTTAAATTAAACAATTGTAAAGATATATGTAAACTGTTGCTTTATTGTAGAATACAAGTATAACAAAGTTGCAACGATACTAGTACACCATTATTAGAACTAAATATACCTTCCTATTTTTTATTTAATTGAAAGCTATTAAAGGTTTCAAATTAAGCTTCGTACATTTATGAAACAAACTGGTAAAAGGTGATATTCTTAGTAAAATATACAAACCAGTAACGACAAGTGTTACTATGCAACGGAATCCTATGTAGTTACCTACTACCTATTGTAAAAATATATTTGTAGAATTTTTAATACTATTGCGTTATGCATGCGTTACGTGTATAATAATAATAATATAATTAAAAATTAAAACTAAAATAAATTATATAATTTAAGTTTTATATTACGTATGCACCTATACAATGCATGTGCTGTTCTATTTCTACAACTTTTGAAAGTTTAAACTTTTATTTCTTAACTTTTAATTAATAACTAGTTTAACGTGAAACTTTTTTAAAGCAATAATGTTTTAAAGTTGTAATAA
Source organism: Eueides isabella (assembly GCA_019049475.1). Taxonomy (NCBI): domain Eukaryota; kingdom Metazoa; phylum Arthropoda; class Insecta; order Lepidoptera; family Nymphalidae; genus Eueides; species Eueides isabella. The sequence continues at coordinate 7,686,671 of CM032386.1, read as the reverse complement.
ATAAGTTTATTTCTACTTTAAGAAGATAAAATTACCTCATACAGTCCAATTCAATATTATACATGTGTATGATTTCAATACTGTCATTTATTATATTACAATCATATAAAACGTGTATATATATATATATATATATATATATATATATATATATATATATATATATACATATACATATATAATAATTACATTTTAAGTTGTACTATTAGGCATTTTGGAATCAACAAAATATGTTCGATTTAAATTCACATAGTTTAACAATTAATTAATTATTTTTTACCAAATACCGTGATAAGATGATAGGTCGTTCTTATCTTTAGTGAACCTTCTGCGTTATAGCATACGTAGTGGATAAGTTGCATATCCAGAACAATTTTCAAATAGTCTTCTAAGAAATCATCTACCAGTTCCTTTGGTAACTTAAACGGATTTATCGCCGCTACTGCATCTGATTACAAAGAAAATTATTGATTTATGGATTGGACATAATAAAGAAAAATTTTCAAATGTTCTTTTTTCTTCAGAAAACTAACAACTTTTTCAACTGGCGTCGGGGTATGGCTGACATATGTTATTATACTTTTTCGAGAATACAAGTGATCATCATAAGGTTTTTAAGAGAAGCGAGTTCGAATCGCGCTTCCTTAAAAGTTTTATGCATAAATATGTTTCGTGAGGATATTAAATATATATATATATATATATATATATATATATATATATATATATATATATATATACATATATATATATATACATATATATATATATATATATATATATATATATATATATATATATATATATATATATATATATATATATATATATATATATATATTTACTTACTTTTAATAGACTCCAAGCTGCTGTATATGTAGGATTTTTCAGTAGAATGCACATCAACATTGTTAAATCCGATGGATGTCATCATCCTCTTAATTTCTTTTTCTGGGTCCTTTAAAATTATATAATATATATTTGTATATTCAGGCCTTAAAACTAGTTAACTATATATACATATATATATATATATATATATATATATATATATATATATATATATATATATATATATATATATATATATATATATATACATATATATATATATATATATATATATATATATATATATATATATATATATATATATATATATAATGTTATTTTTTTATAATTACTTGACAGTCATGGTATGGTGACACGAAACGTTCGACATCTCTCAGCCAATATTTCCATTTTTGGTTGCGAGCTAATTTTCTATAAACATCATATACGGGCATGTGTCCTAGGAATGTAAGTAGACAACTGCCACCTTTTGTTAATAGATTGTATATGTTTGTAAATGCTGTCCTGAAATCCATATGAAAGAAAAATTTAGGTTTTGAATACATTTTTTTTATTAATAATATAATAATTTAGTTCTCAACATAAAAATTTAACACGTAACTGAACGACATAGCATTAAAAACCATTTCTAAATTTATATTTTCTAATTTCATATTCTTTCAAATTTTACAATTAGGTAATAATTCAGAGGTCCGTCCCATTATTCAAGGACGCTTTGTCCACTGGCTCGTAATACAGTATTACATGTGTTGTTCATCACTATGCGTAATATGTAAGGCATATAAAAACGCTATTTGTATCATTATCTTTTAAAGTTATGCCAAATTTTATTTAAATGTTATTTAATAATTATTTAAGTACTCACTCTTGATGCTTTACCCAATGCAGGGTGTAAAATGAAAAGGCGTAATCGAAATTTTCTCGCATCTCATTAGGTAAATCACCCTCTATGTCGAGGACGGTGAAGCTGATGTGGTTGGTTGCATGGTGGTCGTTTGCAAATCGTACCATTTTTTCACTTTTATCACATCCCACAAGTCTATTATAATTATTGGGCAAAAATTTCGTTAGTATATTTGTTGTAACACTTCCATCTCCACTACCAATATCTATAACTGTGTATACATCGTTGTTCCATTTCATTTTCTTTGCATATTCTTCTAAACATTGCAAGGCATCCCTTTTTTGTAAAGTATTACTTTTGTGGTATAATTCAGCATTATCCATTATTTATTTTTTTATTTTCATATATTTTTTAAAGAAGAGGAGGTGCGCGTGCGTTAAGTCGTTGCGTTCGACGCGGTTTCGGCGGGCAGTCTCGTCAGGAGCGTAGTTCGTATGTATTTATACGTGTCGATGCACGGCATCGTTGACTTCGGCAAAGATGGTCGAGGAAAGCAAGCAGGTCCAGGCAAAGCCGTAAGGTGAAACTAGCCAGTGCTACCAATGATGACGCGAGGCAACAGTCTTGTTAATATATTTTCACCACCATGTGTCTCTCTTTGGTTTTCCTTTAATACAATTATTATAATAATTATCAGGGAAAAAAATAAAGTAATTACATTTTAACAAAATATTTATTTTCTGGCATAAAAGAAGAAAATATTTCTTAAAAAAAATATGAAAACTTACTTATTTTTTTTAACATACGTAACGTATCCAGCAAAACAAAATTAAAATAAATACTCAGATGACGTCACTCTAAGTAAAACGCAAAACGATTTATGTTATAAGTATAATAAAGTAAAGGTAGAATAACTATATATTTATATTTATTGAACATATTTAAATATGCTCGTTACATGAAAAGAGTAATCCGATCTAAATATTATCGCATAATCTGACGTATTAGTAGTTTAAGTAAAAACAATGAAATTGTCTGTACCTGCATAGATAGAACGAAAACCTACATTCATGGAGTGGAAATACATACACAATATAATATGTGGTGAATTTTCAAATGTATGTACATTTTAGTCGATCTGTCTTTAAATGAATTTTACATCTGAAAGGGAAATTAATAGAAGTTTCCAATATCCAAATAAAATTCTTTGAAAATATTCTTAAATATAATATATAGATTTGTATTTTCTTAACTGCGTATATATTATAGTATAAGTAAAATAAAATGTTATTCATAGAATCCAAAAATAGAGTTATTTATCTCCATTGGATCGATAAGTTGTTCTTGCGTTTCAATAGGTACTTTTGTATAGTAATATAAATCGCTGTCCTTGATCTGTACAATTTTTATTTACACTAATCTTTTTTACTGAGCAGCGTAATTTTTAAAAAGAAAATCTTCATCAGAAAGCGTGCTAACTAGCTTCTTAGCATATAAAAAACGGCTTTTCGTAAAGAAATTGTGTTTCGTATGTTTCACTTATTATTTTATAAGCATATGTGATAGTGATGCGTATTATTATTTCATTAAATGTTCTTATGCTATAACTAGTAGCAATTAATACTCTATAAAACTTTAAATTGATTTTTTATATTATGTAAAATTAATAAAGATGTGTCACTTTTCACTCAATACTTTTTTTATACATAATTTGTTAAGAAGCATGATGTGGCTTTGACTGATGTCGAAATATATGAAATATGTTGTACGTTTTTAGACTCATAGATAAAATCTGTTAAAGAACTTAGAATATATTATTATTCTTGAATACCAGCATATATGTATTGTTATTCTTGAATGAAAAAGGCACTATATACAGTCAGGAAATTACAATGGGAAGAATATAAAATAAATTCAATAGGTGTAGTAGTGTTGGTTATATTCTGTAACTACTAATAAAGGAATAAGGATATACGATATATGTACTTGTTATATAGCTATATTTATATTTTCATAATTTTCTTATTTTTATTTTTTGTTACACGATAAGATAAATTTATAATTTGCCTTACAGTAAAATTAAAATGTTACTCTTTACAGGATTCTTTTCTACTGAGGCGTAAAATTATTCAGAAGTGCACAAATATCATGACCTTAGCTAAACTGATTCGCATATACCCACCTCACGTTTGCATTCCGTTGCGTATGCAATACGTATTTAGATAAGACTTTTTAAAATATTTCACCTTACAACCTTTGAATTAGATGTCATATTTGAGTGTTAATGGACTTGCAGATGGCGCGGATGTAGTTGGCAATTTTGGGCCATATCATTTAAAATTAATATCAATTGCATCCATTACAAGGTGCTTTTTCCATCATAATGACAAACATTTTCTGGCTGAGACAAGCAAGCTGGCGAAATATATTAAGTGAGGCTTTTGAAGAATGGAAAATATATCGAATATACAAAGAAGTAAGATGTATATTAGTTCGAATCCAAACGATAAAATTGTCATGCTACTCACTAATGTTGGGCAGGACCAGGTTCATTCGATCTTCTTTGACCGTCCACGAAAAAGTGCATTGCCCTGGGTCCTGCGTCGCAGTTCGTTTTTTTATTACTTTTATTCGTATTATATCTACTCAGCTGTGTTAGGAATCTTGACCTAGCCTAATGTGATTTGTATTGCACACTCGCACAACTTTAATCAACGTCTGACGCTGATACTGACGTGAATGATCGTTTACGCATACGTGATTTATACATATATGTACCTATTTTGATAATGTTTGGGATTATTTCAGATTCAATTTCTTACATAAATTTCTTATAATACTGATATAATAACTGCCATAAAATGTTTGCCACCTAACTACAAATTTCATTCCTGCCATACGAAAAAGGTTTTTATTTTGAAATACTCATGATTCACCCGCATTTTTATATGTATTACAAGTGAGGTAGATATAATATGTAACTGAAGTATTACACCTGTGTGCGGCCAACGCGTTTTGGTAATGTGTACGCTGTAATCTAAACTTGAAATTCAAGGACGAAGTTAAAAACTGGCAAAAAAATTCAAGACAGTGCATCCATACGCTATAATGCAAGTGCACAGTACATTTAATACGAACAACAGTAAACGGTTTTGATACATAGAGTACACAATTTAAGCGGACTTTTGAATTTTTTACCTCTTTAGCAAAATATTACTAAAATCATTAAATATATTTAACAAAATAGGAAAAATATTTTTACATATTTTTTTTACATATTTTAAAGGGACAAAATAAAATACGATGCAACTCTTTATTATCTAGATGCGCAGTACCATAGGTTAACCTAATAGGACAAGAATAATTGATATGTTTTTTTTACCTAAATATGTTTTTTAAACTTTACTATAAAACTACATATTTATAGGCAAATCCACATGATATCATATTAAAGATAAGTGATATATTTTTTAAAATCTGTTTGTATATTCGTAAGCCAACAGCATTAATGTTAAGATGGCATGAAGGTATTAAGCTGAAATTAATATAAAATAACCAAGTCTGCGGTTTCTTGAATAGAAAAAATGTTGCTTTCAAATCAGTTCATTTAAAAGTTACGAGCCTTTATGATATCTTTAATAAGTGTGGATTAACACTTTAAAAAATAATAAAAAAATGCTTATGCATTATTTGTAAAAAAAATACTTCAATATTTCGTATAAAATTCGCCGCATACTCAAAACCTCTATAGGGAATTTGTATCTGGTAAAAAGTAAAACGGTTTAAATAAGTGCAGGAAAAAAAAAAAAAATATATAAAAGAACGGTTTTCCGCGAGTCACAATCACCGATTTCGAGGATTCGGAAGAGGAGACAAAAACAGCAGATAGAAATTGAGAACTTGCTGTAGAAATTAGGGGAACTAATATAAGAATTATACCTCCTTTTCTTACAAAATAAATCCATACAAATACAAATAAATCTTTTTTTTAGACTTTTATATTAGTTATACAATAAGAATGTATATACCTTTATCTTTACTTTACATATAAAATGAAATTTGACTTGTATTATGAGAAAACTAATACAAGTTCAAGTATCAAAATTCGTGGGCGGATGTGTACTGCAGCCGTCCGCAATGTCACCCCGACGGAGTTCAATGCTCAAGATCAGGAGAAAGGGCTCGTATTTAGGGAATTTTATTCTATTATAATATAGCTTTTGAATATTTACACTCTGCTAAAAATATAAATCATATGTTGTACACGATGACATTTCTTATTGTAGTTAAATTTCAATTATTGATTCAAGGAAAGGAAAGTTTTGTTTTACATATTTCTGTTTCTACTATCGTGATTACAACATAGCACTTTCTTTCTCTAGGTAAGCCCGTTGCCCAAGTGTTTCGAAATATTTGTTATCAAGTTCTTGTAACAATAAACGTAATTGCTTCACGTGACGCATCAAACTTGTACTGGTTTTGTGGATCTCAGACGTTTCATTCATTTTAGGGATCCGCACTGATTTGATATATGAAATAGAATATGCAACCAAATAAAAAACTGGAAAATTCAAAACAGTATATAATACTTATATATTCAATTAATTTCTAGTACTAATGATAGGTGAGTCGAGTTTTTATAATTTTATATTGTTATAACTTTTATATATCTTTTATTAATATGGAACCACATATAAATTTTGCATCTCTATCAATGACCCAGGAATGACCAACCTGAGGGAGTTGGTTATAAGATAGGGAAGTGAAAGTTAGAAAAATTCTAATTCAATTAAATACTTGTTCTGGCCTATATATACTCTTACATATGTAAAAAGTAAAAAAAAAATCTTCAATTTGAACCAATGAACATATTATGTAACTTTTATTAAATTCTATAATACATATATTCAATATATAATAAAGAGTTATATAATTTATTTCTGTGAAGAGTACAAACTAGCATTTTATAAAAGGTACATGCTCTTAAAATGAAATGGGGAAAGTAGTTGACCTTGCTTGTATGCTTGCTTAACTAATCTTTTTTATGTAGATAAAATAATGTTTTGGTGTAGTAACGTTTTATGACCAGATGAAACTTATGGGATTCTTAAGTGACTTATTGAATATTGTTAACCATGTATATATATCTACATGCTGTATGAAAATTATAAATGATTGAAATGTGAAGTAATTAATGTAATATGAATTGGCTTACTTGTATGAAAATAAATCTTTTCATAAAAAAAAGACTTTGTAAATAAGAACAGATAAATTGCCATGAAAGAAAATTATAATTAATGAAATTGGTTACACATCAGTAATGCAAACTAGTGAAGTTATTACTACCAATGCAGCTCTATAGTAACTATTTGTTTTTCTTTCTCATTTAAACATTAATATATACATAGAGCACTGACCATTATTTATAAAGTAACTTAGTATGTTTTTATATATTAATAATGTTTGTACATACATTTAACAATGTTCGTGGAGGTTTATTTTACAAAAAGACTATAAAGACAAATAAAATGTATCATACATTTGCATTTATAGAAGTACTAATCTGAAGCAATTCAAATATATTATTGCAAAAATTGTACTTTTGTCCTCACCAAGCAACTTAGCGGGTGCAATGCCCTAAGAATATTACTACCGAAATTTTAAATTGATATGCTTACTTTGTCACTCTTACGGCATTTCCGTTGGCATAAAAGAGCCAGAGACCGAAATAAATTGTTTAGGCGCCGTAAGACTTTTAAAATTGGTCTCTCATTGAAGTCCCAATGGTTCAAACGTTAAGGCAGGTTCTGTTTGAGGTCATAAAAGTTATCGTAAGCTTAGACAAAAACAAAATTAGTTTAACGCAAATATTTATTTATAATTAGTCAAATATTTGACACATTTAGAATTTTAAGTATATTTTACACGAACATTTTAAATGTATCTTATGTCCTCCGTAGAGGTCGACGTGAGTGTCGGCTCAGCGTTAGACTGCGTACGAGACGAGTGTGCATTTGATTCATACTTGAGTGAATAAATTATTTTTATTTATCCGCTCTGGTAAATAAGAGTTGCGCTAATCAACACACAGTTTCGAAAATTAGGCGGAAATTGTATTAAACGGAGTGTCTCAATTTTAGGTGCGAAATCCAAAATAAAAAAATCCAAATTCAAATCACCTCAAATTCCTGCCACGTCTTATAATAAATAAATAAAAAGAATGTAAATAATGTTCGTAATGTAACGTAAACTATATGTATTTTGTTGTGCACGTATATCTATTAACATACGTTGATTGGCAGAATCTAGGGCGTACCTCTTTTGTCTAACGAGATTATTATTATATATATATTTTTAAATGGGAGCCGAATCATTAAAGTCTTTTGTAGAGTCAAACATGTCATTTTTGAAAAATAAATAAACAGCTTTATACTTTTTCCCGAACACCTTAGTCCTTAACAGGGTAGACTAACTGTCACACTTTAGTCTCCAAGTGAGAATCGAACTTATAATCAACGCGTCAAGCCAGACCATGTCGGTCAGTCAGCGGTGGAATGCCATCGCAATTGGCCAAAGAAAGTTTCTTAGCTTCACGCTGTATCCCGCACGAGGCAGGGTAGGCAGAGGGAACCCGGGAACCTAGTGTTAAGACACTCCGTTCCACTTCCATTCCCCACTTTCCGTCGAATATGAGACATTGCGTGTTGAGTGGCGGAACTGAACGCCGCGTTTTGCCTTATTACCAGAGCGAAGAAATGAAACATTAAATATTTAAATTGAAAATATTTAATATTTCATTTCCTCGACTGGGATCGAACCCAGAACCTGTCGGTTACAGTCACACGCTTGTGCCGCTACGCCACGACAGGCCAAAGAAAGTTTGTAAAAATAATTATAAAATTTAATCAATTTTAAAATTAATCGACGTGCATAATACTTTAAGTAATTTTACGTGCATAATACTTTAAGTAAAAAAATTTTAAAAACGCCATCTGCTGTGAATTAATTCTATTAAATAAAGTCAAAACAACTGGGCCGCGACATAAGAGTTCAGGGCCCAGAAGTTTTAATGTGATTCGGTAGAGGGCGTTGAACTATAGTTTGTTAAATAATTTGATATTTTTTTCTTTTTAATCTAAGTTGTCGTTCGCAATTTTATTTATTTATAAAACGGTAAAACGGAAATAATGATTTTTGTCTTGTTTTGTTTTTCTGCGTACCACTAAGCATCAGACCATAATTCAGCTTTTAACGGTCAAGTAGTCTATACTTTGTACAGAATTCATCTTTCTTGATTTCTTCTTATTCTCAATTTATCAGCAACGAAAAAGTTATATACAATACATAAAAACCGGTGAAGTGTGAGTTTGTTTTGTCATGTTGTAACGTCAACTTATGGTCAACGGAACATAGACATATAAATATTGACCAATATATGTTTGATTAAGAAAATAATTACAAGCATAATAATTATGTTGTTCATGTTTTTTTAAAATATACCTTTAAATTTTCATTTTTTTTTGTATCGTAAGTATTTACTTCTTGCCAAATTTAAAAACTGTAATGCTTAGAAGTATATTTTGTTCTGATGCTCCGTGTCTAACATGGATATTTATATTTGCTTCAGCTTGATACTACACGCGCTCTTTAGATAAATGGCCTTGACAGACGAACAGGCCAACGAAAATACAAAAAAGTGACTCATATAAGAGTTTTGTTTTATGCTCTAAAAATAAAAAAATAGCACAAAAAGTGATTATTTTATGCTATTTATAAATATTTATAAAGGAATACAAAAAATAAAACTCTCGTACCAACTAATTATTTGAATTCAGGACGATTTCTATATGAACTTTGCTAATCGCAAAATAGTTAACAAACAATATTTTTGGAAGCATAATCTCTCTCTAGTGTGAAGTATTTGCTATGAAATCTGAAAATGACAGTTGCAAACTTTTCGCGAAAACCAAATCGGCCAACAAGACATTGGTAACAATCAAATTCTAATATTAATGTTTTTATTCTAAGTAGTTTAAATAAGCTATAACTAAATACGCAGAAATATTTTTTAATTAGATAGTACCCGAGTCCATAAAAATGTATTTTTAAAAATTTGTGAAACAATTTATATTTATTTTGATATCCTCCGGGGCTCATTTTTGATAAAGTCACAGGTATAAGCTTTATTATTTCATTAATTAATAATAGAATCAAAATAAACAAGTATATAAAATAAACATATATCTCTAGAACCTTAAATTTTCTTACAAACGTATCTGAACAGGCTGCATGGAAAAATAACATAAAAAAACTGGGTGGCTCAAATTATTTTGTGCCGTCATCTTTATTCCTACATACAAAGTATTATTTACCGACGCTCACAGCCGCCTGACCAGCACACAGGAGGAAAAAGTATACAAAATATACAAAAAGCTTTACTAAGAATAAGCAGGACGGAGTGCGGATCTTATTTTTCTCGCGGACTTTTCAGTCGCTCTCGGGTGGTGGTAGGAAAGAGGGGGTCTCCCCACTACCCACTGCAATAATACTGCGTCACTATTTTGCGCCATTACCTACACTCGCTTCCTATTCTATGAGTAGCGTGGCTTGTAGAACGTGAATTTCAGTAAAGAGTAGGTATATACATATACATTTTGAAACATATAAGAACAACGCTGCGATTTTGTATGAGTGCCACAAAGGTTAATCTTTGTAAAATTCAATATTTTTTATGGCGTAGATAAAAATATAACGTGTAGGTACTTTGATACGATGTTTCATAAAAAAATAAATATTCATACGACCATGGATATCGTTCATGATAAATGAGTATTTCATTTTATATACATATATTTTACTTAAAAACACAAATGTGAAATGAAAGCCAAGTTGAACATTGAATAATATGTCGCTTTGACCTTATCGAAAACAAATATGGGTTTTGTGTACAGTCAAAATAAAAAACCAACTCAAAATTTCACTCGCCATTTTTTGTCTATAAGGTTTATTGTACTTCCTTTTGTACTACACTTATGTGACTTAAATACCTATTGTTAGGTTGGTATTTGGTTTGGTACTTGGTGATAAAAAATAACCAAGACTAATTCAGACGTCAAGATGCATAAATGTTTCCGAATTAGCGATTTTGCGTGTTGAATGGTGGATCTCAACGCACGCATTGCTTGTTACCAGAGCGAGCAAAAGGAAAATATTAAATATTTCATCGAACGCACAGCCTATCCCGTTTATAGTGACACGGTTGTGCCCCGCGCCACGATAGGGCTTTTATATAATTACATAGTTAGGTTATTATAGTTCTTCTTTCAACTCGTCTCGAGGTCTACATTTTTGAGGCAAATTCAATCATGCATGTCTTACAAAGACATCATACTCGTAACTCTATAGAATTCATCTTTCTTGATTTCTTCTGACTCTCATGTTTTACTGTACAATAGTTGTATGTCATGTTAACACCGTTATTTCAATTAGGAACAAAACAAAAGACATCTTCGTTTATTAACACGTTTTTTTTTCATTTTGGTGTAATGTCTCCACTGTATTATTTAGTTTTATTATTATTATCATTTTTCCGCGGAAAGATATTGGTTAATTTTGCGGTGTAACACGAGGCTCTTTTAAATTACAAGTTATAAAAAAATGTGTTAGTTAATTATATTTCAAGCGGGCAAAGCCACGGGCATTTTGCTAGCTATTAATAAAAAGATTTAATTTATACAATATCAAATGTTACCATAATAAACGTACTTGAAAATAGTTTAAATAACGACAAATATACTATTTTTTTTTTAATATACCATTAAGTCTATCTATATAAAATGGTGTAACTTATTCTATATAAGTTAACCCATTATATATAGCATGATAAGTTTACGACTATTCATTACTTAACAATGTGAAAATGCGGAACATCGATTATTAGCAATCGATACATAACAAATATTACCTCCATTACACATAATAAATATAACACATAATAAATATTACCTTCATTTAAACTCTCAATTCTATCGACGTAATCTGTTATTAAGGCTTTGCTATTATTATGGTAAATTCTAATTGACTTGCTTAAAGAATATAATCAAAGCCCCATATTAAAAGAAGGTGTACAATGTGTATGTGTACAATTCTGGCTGAAAATTATATTATTTAATAAGATTTTTGTAATCGATATCTATAAGTAATGAGTGGTATTCGGTAAACCATAATTATAATGCTTTAATAAATTGGCTATAAAGTACATGGTTGACGTTTATATTAATGTATATGAGCATTTAAAATATTCATGCTACATTATGAGCGTAGAATATTATTAGAATATTGTTACACAGCGATCTAATACATATTATAAATAACTGATTCAGGAATTCAATTAACAGCGAGGTAATATTTACAAAACAATATGGAAACAACTGGCGGCAGTATAAAAGCTTAAACAAGAGGCAAACAATGTTAAGCTTTAATAAAACTCCGTGAATAGTTATACATAGACTGGAAATGCAACTATCTGCTCTGAGGACACCTAAGCATACCGCTGCAGATATAGGCTTGGAGACACAAAGTATTTACTACTTAACGAGTTCAAAAACAATTAAATCTATCTCTGTTTCATCCATTGCACCATTTATTGGTCTCTGGTCCTAAAGAGTCCATATTGAAGAAGCAATGTATACGGTGTAGCTTGTCGGATCGACGGCAGTAGTTGATACGTGAATCTCGTTTGGGGTGGGTGTGAGGCGACGGTCCTTTGATTCCGGCGAGATTAAACGTGCGGCAGACGGTGGCGCCTCTATCGATTGTTGTTGTAATTACAACGCTATCCTCGCCCAGTCGCAAATGAAATTGTTCGGGATACAGCCTGCTATGGATGCCTGTGTGTTATTGCAGTTGTCAAGCGAGACCATCGCGTATTTACACCGCATGCCGTAGCTACACGTACGTTTGTATGTTTAGTCGTACATTAGTGGTTCATAACACAATTAATGGGTTGAGTTATCTATTTCATACCACAGCTTACACTATCATGTGTACTTAACTACTTTAGTATACTCAAATTACACATACTGATGTTAGGAAGTAAACGTTGTTTATAGAACATTCCGTTATAGAAAAAATAAAATAGAAATAAAGATAGAATCAATCAGATTTAACTAAGAAATGTAAAGGAAACTCAAGTCATAATTAAAGCTTCCAAACGACTGATATATCTTATTTTAAAACTAATGTAGTGGTCCGCAGAAGATAATATGTAGTTTTTGTTTAATTAATTGTAAAACTAAACAAAAAAATAACTATAATAGATATAGTATGATAAGAAAACGACAGTTACGTCTGCGCAGTACGAATAGTGCCGCAACAAATCCACATTCGAATACGAAATACGAATAGGAACCGAGAGAGCAATCCAATAAAACATTCGTAGCCCCAAACGTAGATACGTCTACGTGACGTAGACGCCTACTGGGCACGCATGCGTATATCACTCGTACAGAACAAACGGACAGTGCCAATTTCAATCGTAGAAAAAAATAACCAATTCCAAATGGAGAAGGCTTTGCGGCGGCCAATGGGAGCGCTTACATTCGTCATGCCGACTGTGTGGGCGGGGCGAATGATATCTAGCATTGGAATGTGCGTTGTATTTGTTTTGCTGGTTGCGAAGGCTTTATTGCTCGGTGTTTGAGCCTCTTTCCCTTTGAGAAAGACATCGGCGGAAACCTCGATACGGTTTTGGGAAGACACTTTCACATTATGTACTCATTCAACTCCTTCAAAGCCTTCTATATCTAAATTCTAGTATTATTTGGTAGAAAGTTTATATATCCTCCTCTATAATACATATACATAAAATGACCAACAAAAGCGATTTTGTTCGATCTTGAGGGAGATTGAGCAAAAGTTAGCTCTTAAGAACATTAAGAGGTGTCTTTTCATTTATATATAACAGTGAGTATTGATTTTTCGATAGGGAAAAAACGAAGGCAACGATCTATGCAGATCTGGAGTGCTCTCGGCACATCAGATGGCACCGGCGGGGCAGCCTCCGCAGACAATCGAACGGTGGGGGGTGCCCCCCACTGGAGGTAGAGACTGGCATAGAGTAAAAGATGCTTTACAGACATTTGAGGATAGTCACGTCAAACTACTGTTTTTTTTTGTACACAGATTTTGTTGTTTCTTATTTAGTTATAATTATTTTTATATATTTTCTTATAATACCTAAGTAAGTTACTCTAAATGTTAAATTAATTATTTTCCTACCATTCTTTTATAATGTTATAACATTTTATTTTGTGTTGTAATATTTTTACAAAAAGAAGCACTAGTATTATTTGTTATTTATTTGTTCAATATTTTGATTCTAATTATGTAAATTTAAAGAAAAATAAGAACACTTTAGCTTTCAATAAGTAATCAAATAGATATAATTTTAAAACTAACATAATATCACTAATATCATACTATTTTAAAGAATACAATCCACATGAACCTCCAGCATCTAGAGATCAATTATAAAATCATATCTGTATTATTATCTTTGGCGATATCGACCCGTCGGCGGCGACTTCCCATTCTCGAAGTAAAACACGGCGGGAAGGAAACCGCGGGATAACCCCACCACCCCCTCCCGATCTTTACGTTTCAGGAATAAATATTTCAGAGCGTGTGCTTCGGAAGTTACAGCTATGTATCGCGGTAACAATCCGAGAATAAGAAACGTCGTACTTTTATGTAACTTGTAAGAGCTGACGGCTCTTGCTATTTAATATATGTGAGAAAACTTATTTTCTTGTTTAAATTACAGCGGAATACTTTTATAATTAAGAATAAAGATAGATAGAATATAAATTAAGAATAAAGAAAGATAAATATGTGATTAGTATTGTCACTAAACCGTAAAAAAAATATCAAATATAATATGTGCAAAGAAAATATGTTTTAGAATCAAACTAACTAGCTTTTACTTCCGGCTCTGTCCGCATGGTCAAGTAGATATAAATAAGAGTAGTTACATATAGTGGGTGACATTGCGATAAATGGCCATAAATAGCTTTTTGTCAATTTAATATAAAATAGAAAAAAAAACAAACTTTTATTCACGTGCTAGAAATATTAATTTCTAATATTGTTCTAAGTCAAGGAATTATTTATTACAAAATTACTTCTTAGTATTAATTGGTGTTATAACATTTGTAATTAAAAATCAAAACCGCAAGCCGCAGTTCAGTTATTAGTAGAAAATTACTTACATATCTTATCTTCAATATCTGCTTAACTCCACAGCCCATTGGTTATTATTACAATGATAATGAGAAAATGTACATTTGTTTATTTTTACAAATAAAATTTTCTTCAGTAGTATCTTCTTTTGACTGCAATTGTTTAAACTAAGTTAATATGTTTAAAATACTGTATATTACAAATGTACTGTAGCAACACCATGGCAGTCTGAAATATATATGCAATAATTGATTACGTAGTGTTTTCAGCATCAGCTGAATTAGTTATAGTCAAGCCTTATTACAATACAGAATGGTCATACCTTATCAACTTAGTTTCTTACGTACAGCTGATAAGCGTACGTGCTATGATTGTGACAAATAATTTCGTAATAGCAGTTTTTTACTCATTTGTATGAGCTAAAGGCGGATGTTTAAAATTACTATAGTGGTAATTGATATTCTACCTGAATACGATTCTACGATTGTTGGATGTCCCGTCCCAGTGGATGCTTTCTCTATATTATACATGGTAACGGTCTATATATAATATAAATATATTAAAAAAATCTTCGTCATATGTAAGCCGATTTAAAAAAAAAATCTCGTAGTACATCAATATATTAATAAACAGACATCATTCATATTTTGATGAACATCTATTGCCTGTGTATATAATAATGAAGATGTACAAGTCAAGTCTCAATCAAGGATACATATTTTCGTAGGTATATTATAATTTACCTTTATTACCTTATACTGTATATAATGAAACTGTTTCATATTTTTACTCAATAACGAACCCACAATGCAAATTTTTCTTTGCTTAGTTATTTGTATATCTATTTCCCTAAAACGTTAAATATTTTTACCTGTTACTGTAAAAACCTGGAGATCTTGTCTTAGTGCTTTCCTATAGATTTATCTCTTTCTCCTAGAGATGATGTAGATATATGTAGATATCTATAGGAAAGCAGGGAGATATAGGTGTCTTCCTAAGAACTTCTTTTATGCCGTGTGATCCCGGCTTAGAATAGGATCACCCTGGAACTGATGGTGTCGTAAGAGGCGACTAAAGTGCGTGTGGGAGAGTCACGTTGCCAGCAATGCCAACACGCATGGGCAGACTCGACCGGATTGTTACCACCCCCGGCATTTAAGACCGGCGTTAAGTAGTGGCTTTAGCCACTGCGTTTTGCATTAGGTAATGCCGGGTCCCGGTGCCCATCCACCTTAAAAGACGGCAACGCTCCTGTAGCTCCTCTGGAGTTACACGGGGCCGTGGGCGACGGTGATCACTTACCATCAGGTGACCCGTACGCTCGTTTGCCGTCTCTTCCATAAAAAAAAAGAAATTCTCATGTTATAACTTCAGTAATTCAACCTGAGGCCTGTCGTGGTGCAGCGGCACAAGAGTGTGACTGTAACCGACATGTTCTGGGTTGGATTCCCAGTCAAGAAAATAAAATATTTAATATTTTCAATTTAAATATTTGATATTTCATTTCTTCGCTCTGGTAATAAGGTAAAGCGCGGCGTTGAGTTCCGCTACTCAACACGCAATGCCTCAAATCGGCGGAAAGTGGGGAACGGAGTGTCTTAACACTAGGTCCCCGGGTTCCCTCTGCCTACCCTGCCTCGTGCGGGATACAGCGTGAGGCTGATAATTCAGTCTCGGAATAGTTTGATATAAGTAATTATATAAATTGAAAAGTGCACTTCTGACTTAATAATTTCACATAATATATTACACTTAAACCTATAATTAATTATTACTTACCTTTGTTATTACGAATCTAATGCCATTTGGAATCAAACTCAATTTGTTATTAAGAGTTAAGAGTTAGATGAGCCCAAACTTGGTTTAGGTACTAGCTGACTTCTTTTTTTTGAAATGGAGGATGTTTGTTCTACTTTTGGTAAATATATTGGATATGTTTAGTCGTCGATTTCCTAGTCGAGGTAGGCCGATATAAAATAAAATCTTCTTTACATTTGAAATTGAGTAATTTCCCATTTGTCCCATTGGAACGAATCGGAACGGAGAGTCTAAGTACTAATTCCCCAAGTTAACTACCCTGTCATGTGCGAGAGCTCAGACTGTAGAGCTAAAAAATAAAATATCGATTAAAAATAAATAATAATAAAGTTGCTAAATAAAAAAAAAGACGTCAACTTACTGTACAATGTAGGACAGGTACGATTTAAGGAACATAGGACCCAAATTCGAGTTGATGACATATAGATAGTATGCAAATATCGTCATCATTAATTAGGTTTTCCTCTTAAAAGTTTTGCTGAGTTGTATTTAATACGCATCTAGTGACTATAAATTATGCAGGCGCTCTACCGGTACGATCATTGAGTGTATGAGGCCAATGCGCAATGCCTCTTAATGCTATATTAGCCTTTCGTGACTAGGGCCCTTCATAAACTATTCAACGTGCTTTTATTTTATAATCGGTGCAGAAAATATTTATAAGTGAAATTTTAAGAGCTAAGATAGGGCTAGTCTTGTATCGAATTTGAATAATCGAAGCTTCAAAAGCTTAAAAACTGTTGTATAGTATAAAATATTTCTTTTACATTTTCCAACACGAGATAATTTATTTATGTATGTTTTATATTTAATGAAAATCCAAACGTTATCATTACGTTACTTTGGTCGTTTTTTATTTAGTAAAAGATAATTTACAATAAAAATAGAAATGACTTCTGTTGAGCATGCCTGCTTTACTGATGCTATGGTTGTGGTGGTAATTTCTGTAAGGCAAAGTGCGGCGTTAAGTCACACCACACATTACGCAATGCGGTAACCAAGTTTATTCTCTAACTCTATCTCACGTTTCTTTATTTTAGTATGGTAGGTTTCGAAATGCATTTGGCCTTACCGTACAGGTACAACATTATTCCGTAACCTCCGTGCAGGTTCAAGACCAGAGAACAAGACCGATTCAACTCGGTCGCGGGGTGAGACAGGGAGATGAGATGTCTGCAAAACCGTTCACTAACGCGATGGAGGACATCTTCAATTTAAGACTCTGGACTGGACTGCACGAGGCGTCAAAGTCAATGGAGAGCTCATCTCACACCTTCGCTTTGCAGACGATATTGTCATCTTTACAGAGACGCTGGAGGAGCTTAGCGGAATGCTGAACTATCTAGATGGGTCCTCTCAGCGGGTCGGTCTGAGTATGAACTTGGATAAAATGTTCAATGAACATGTCGTGCCGGAACCGATTTCTGTCAACGACATCCCCTTCGAGGTTGTGCAGGATTACGTCTACCTTGGCCAGACTATTCAACTAGGCCAGCACAATTTTGATAGAGAGGCTGATAGGAGGATTCGGCAGGCTGTTCCGGGTCTTTATGTCAGCAATTCCACAATCTTTGAAGACGAAAGTTTTCGAGCATTGCGTCCTACCTGTGATGACGTACGGTGCCGAGACGTGGATACTGACGGTGGGGCTAGTCCATAAATTTAAGGTAACGCAGCGTGCAATGGAGCGGGCTATGCTAGGTGTCTCTCTCGCGGATAAAATCAGAAATGAGATTATCCGTGAGAAAAACAAAGTAACTCGGTAGTCTCGGCAAGCGTAGCGTAGGACGACGTCCGACCAGCTGGTCTGACGACATTCGTAAGATCGCCGGTAGACAGTGGATGACGAACGCAGAGGACCGAACAATGTGGCGCGCTCTAAGGGAGGTCGATGTTCAGCAGTGGACCGTCATAGGCTGATGATGATGATTACCGTACAGACACTTTCGCCATTACCACCCCGTTGCTTAGTTAGTCCAGACCCAGGCTGTTATAGGAATGTTTATACTTTAAATTTTGTATAAAGCATGCCATTGTGACGTAGGTCTATACTGTACCAATGTCTTTTTTTATTTTTAGCTAATACCAATATTCTTTGTATACAGCGTGTATAAAAATGTATAAAACTAAAGAAGAATGCTTAAAACTTAACTAATAATATATAACTATTAAATTATATTAAATATTGTCATTAGTCATCGAGTTCTGGAATAACAATTGAGTTTATTAAAATGTAAAATATTAAATATTTACATAATTTTATTATTTCTTGTTATGGTTCCTTTACAACAATGAACAAACGAAAGTTTATGTTCATTGAAAAAATAATGTAAAAGAATAGCACTCAGAATTTTAATTCTTCCATTCACGTTTTATATTTATATTGCACTTGGCAGAGTAAGCAGAAGGAATCTATCTTTAAGACACTCAGTTTTAATCTATACTTTTCGCCGAATTTGAGACATTGCGTATTGACTGGCGGTAGGTACTCATTGCGCACTTTCCCTTGTTACCAGAGCGTAGAAATGACAATAATAAATATCTCATTTCCTCGGGCGACGATCGAACCCACAACTGGTCGCAGTTACAGTCGCACGCTTGTGACCCTGCGCTTCGACAGACCTTTCATTCTGAAATATATAATTTATGGATATTTTAATAATGCAATAATGTAATTTTTAACAAATATATTAGTTACCTATACTCCTATAGAGAATTCTTTATAAAACATCTGGTGTAGCAAACTCATCTTAGTCTCCCTTCAGGAACACACATGTAGAAAATAGATAGACAAAGCCATAAAGAATGATCGTGACATGATGCAGCAGTTACAAGAAAAATAGCGCTTATTCTTATTTATTCTCGGAAAGGAAATTTTTGGACAATTTAGGGTTAAATAGACTTGGATTTTATTCTATCATGTCTATTTATAGTAAGTATTATGTGTAGAGTTATTTAATTAAATAATTTATACAAAGGATAAGGCCTGTCGTGGCGCAAGCGTGTGACTGTAACAAAAACTCGAGGAAATCAAAATATTTAATATTTTCAATTTAAATATTTAATGTTCTCATTACTTCGCTTTGCTACAAGGCAAACGCGGCGTTGAGTTCCGCCACTCAAAATGCAATACCTGAAATTCGGCGGAAAGTGTAGTACAGAAGTGGAACGGAGTGTCTTAACAATAGGTTCCCAAGTTCCCTCTGTCTACCCTGCCATGTGCGGGATATAGCGTAAAGCTGAGTGAGTGAGTGAGTGAAGATAGTCTTTATAAAAAAATCATATTAAGTATAAGATAATTTGAATTGGCATTATTTTATATTAAAAAAAAGGATAATATACTTTCCGTATAAAATTTTATACATTGCATTTTCTGCGGCATTAAATATATTTATTCACGTTAGTATTTAAGAATACCAGCTAATAAACGTATTGAGTCAAGCATGTGTAATCATGATACGTAAAATAAATAGCTTTAAAGGGTCGAGTAATCACAAATACTCACAAAAATCAGTAGCCGTGACTTGAGGATTTTTTACTTTGATACTAAGACCAACTTCGGTAAATCAAAAAGTCTTTTACTGTCCTTTTCTTAAAACCTACTTTAGAAAATGTAAGTGAACACAGTGAAAAAAATATTCGGTTGAACTACCCTTACGTGAAGTAACTCAAACCCTTCCGTGCAATGTGATTTGCGTCAGTGGAGATGCGTTTAGAACTGATCACCGGACGTTAACCGAGTGGAAAAAACGCTACTCATCCTGATGTTTTGGAAAACAGTTTGAATGAGTGCTTCGAAATTTTCTTCATTACTTGCTGTGATTTTACTTTAGTTACTTTTTATAGTCATTGTAGTACTTGACTTTTAGTTGATTAATCAATTTTTAATTTAATCGAGTAAGTAGTTAATTTGTAATTAAAGAATTACAAATTGCAACATAAAAATAAATATAAGTAATAAAAGTTTCAGTAACATATTTCACGTAATTACTTCTTTTTAATACAATATGCCTTAAAATTTTAAAATGATTTTAATTTTTACATGATTTTATATTTTCTACCTTACGAGCTATTGTATTTCCAAAGGCGTCAACCGCGAGGTGGGTAATGTTATCATTCCATTAATTACAACAACAGCCCCCTGCTTTTTAAAAGTAAATTAATCCGATTAAGGGGGAATCGAAGAACCCGCTCCGTCCGAGTTTATTCAGGTAACTTTCTTACGAATAATTATTTTTTGTAATTAAATCCATCAACACGATTTTTTCCTAATGATTCTCCCGCGGGATGAGGAGGTGGGAGAGCGGTGGGGACGCCTTTGTGTTTTGTGTTTCCCCAGTTCATAAAAATGCCACGTACGGTTGTATTTCTGTATATATGTAAGTACGTAGATTAAATTAATTCTGCAAAGAAACATATTTTTAAATATTATTTTTCTCTTGTTTTGAATATATTTTTTGCTGATTCACGTGAATAGTGGACAAAATAAAAGATAATGTCTATGTACCTACTCTAATCATCTGTTGTAAGGTAGGCAGGCAACTGGCGGCGTTCAACGTCGCACTTTTCTTTACCAACGCTAGAAAATGTGAATAATTGAGATTAGTATTATTCTTCCCCGACGATGCACACACAATGGCTTCATTTTATAAAAAAAATCATATAAATTATTAAGAAATATACGGTTTTTATCTAAACTTATTTACTTCTTATATTTTCTATACTCTGTATTATAAACAACATCCCATAGTAGCATCTCTCCCCAGCCGGGCCGTAGTGTTAATGATATCTCGCTTTTAAAAGGCACATCATTTACTTACTTTTAAGAAAATTAATTGAAATGAGTTCTGACGATGAAAAGATCGCGATACAAAAGAAAACGGTAGCCGCTAGGTGTCGCTCGGAGATAACTTGTTCGAGTTTAATTAATTATTTTGTGGCAAAGAATTCCAGTTCGCTTTGAAATTTTGGCCCCATTCACTCATTTGCGCAATTATGATTTTGATTACGAAGCAATATAAATAAGCTATTAGATATTAAGACTGTTTAATTAAGAAAATTATTGTATTTTTTTTTCGTTTATTGCGTCCGTTTAAAGAAATTTACAAAATACGTCGTATTTAGAAAAAAGAAATAAAAAAGTTATTTTAATTATTAATACAAAATAATCATATAAGTAAACATTTTTTTTACTTTACCCATACAATTACTAACTCGTTATACTGGATAGGCCACATCTGCGTATAGAGTATGTGGGCCACTTAATGTATCGGGAGGATCGCAGATTGATGGCCTCCCCCTGGGAATGTATTGCAGTAGATTGACTCAGTTTTGTTTTCTTCACAAGCTTATCACGAAATTTCATTCGGTAATTTTCTCACACAACATATGGTCAGCATTTTAATTTAACCAAACCTGTGGTGGTACAGAGGTACGAGGATGCGACTGTAAACACAACAGATTGTGGATTCGATGTCCACATGAGGAAATGAAAAATTGAATACATTTATTTCTTGTCGCAGCGTTGAGTTCCACCATTCAAAACGCAATGTCTCAAATCCGGCGGAAAGTGGGAAACGGAACGGAGTGTTAACATTACCTAATGTTATGACTATCTTCCGTTCCCCATTTACCCAAGTTCCCTGTACCTATCAGGGTTACAGCGTAAAGCTACGTTCATTTCTTCGCTATGGTAATAAGCAAAGCTCGGCGTTGAGTTCCACCATTAAACATGCAATGCCTTAACATTTGGTGGAAAGTGAAGAACGGATCGGAGTGACTTAAGACTAAGTATCACAGTAGAAAGTATCAGTAGGTTCCCAAGTTCCCTCTGCCTACCTTGCCTTGCCTTGTGCGGAATACAGCTTGAAGCTGAGCATAAAAATTTAAACTTACCTTACTACATTTTATTTTTAATTTGTTTTCGCTATAATGCTTGATGACTATTGATTATTGAGTAATCACCGGCAATATGAGGCACTAACAGAGAGCCTTGGACCGTCTCACTTGTATACTCCTATTGCGTCTTTTTGTTGTTGTTTATTTCTTATATGTACTATATTACACATGCTGTAATAAAAATTTGCTATTATTCTATTTTTGAGTTGTAATTAAAAAATAAAATATGATTAGTTTAAAAGACAATTTCCCTAATTATAAAGAAAGGTATAGCCTGACTATTAAGTATACTAGTAAGTTTACTATGAATATATATATTTAGAAGCATAAATCATGTATCGCGGTAAATGTATACGTCTCTCTTATTTTATTGCTTTCCCTACGGGCATAGCAGAGTAATATTTTCGACTTCTTATTTTTAAGAATGGCTCCCTATGAGCAAAGTGTGAAATGATGTTTTGGTTTTTATTTTATCGTTCCGTAGGGTAAAGTTCCGTTCTCGCAATCTTTTGTTTTGACGCAATGTTTTTTCACAGTGAATGTTAGAATGTGAACCAAAATAAGCGTGTAATCATGGTAAAATATTTGTTCAATGTTTAAATGGAGGCTCATAATGATATCATATTTTATGTTGTTGTTTGTTTGAATTGTATGAACACATGGGTACTTATTTTTTAAAAAACAGTTTTTTTATTCAGCTGGATTAAAAAACACATCTATATAATTTTTTTAAAAATATAACAGTTGGTTTATAAAATATGTAGTAGCCTAAGTTGTAAAGAGCCGTGTCGTGGCGCAGGGGTACAAGCGTTTGACTTTACTGACAGGTTGTAGGTTCGATTCCCAAACTAAGAAGTGAAATATTTAATATTTTCAAATGATATATTTAAAGTTTTCAATCAAGTTCAAAGAAGTGAAATATTTAATATTTTCAAATGATATAGTTAAAGGTTTCAGAGTAAATTTAAAGTTTAAGAGGGGAACGGAACGGAAGTAACAAAAGAGTAAATTATATTTTATTATTTATTATTTACAAAAGACTTTTAAAATTACAATTTACACAGATTAATCGCGTATATTGATTTTTATACATTTTTGATACTCGTCGTTTCGAACACTTTACAATAGTCCGTGGTCATGAGTAGAATGAGGTGGTCTTCATCTGTCGGTGGTCACAATTATTATATCAAACTTCTTAAGATTTCTTAATTGTCTCGCGTACTGCCCTGGATTCTTGCAGCTATAAATGTGTAGGGTAGTGATGAGATTCACCATTGAGGTATCTATTTGTGTGCGTTTGTTTACTATATATTGTATAGCTTATAGGGCTATGAGGATTCTTTATGATTAAAACATCAAGAAAAACTGAACATACATACTTTATTGTTGTCATCATATTGCTGTCTCTTCCTAAATTGGAAAACTTTACTAATATTCTGCCTGTAAGTTTAAGTGCAATGATGTCATTGGTAATATAGGGCTTGATATACATATTCATTACATAACTAATATTACATTTTATCACCACCCGATAAAACGTTATATGAAAAATAAAACCTACACTAGCGTAGCGTGTTATTAATGTCCTTTCGCTTCGTATTAGTCGCCGCACCCTAATTAGGAACATTGTTGGGGTCTTAGGAAAAGAAAATTACTCGAGTTTCTAGTGGTTAAATAACTTTAACAACCTTATAGTAATTTGCCCTGTTTTATTTCAGTATAGCAATTTATATTATTTTATCATTAATAAAACGTAATTTACAATGTATAAGAAATAGTTAATTCTAAATTTCTTTTAGATTTTTTTTAGTTCACTTTGTATTGGTAATTATTTATAAGTATTGTCCAAATCTTTAAAGCCATAACTAAATCTAATAGTAACTTATATATGGGTCCCTTCCACTTCACATTTGGGTCTTCTGGGTTTCAAGTGGGTGAAATAAAATAAATGTTTAATATGACTTCTAAGCTTCGTCTACCAAAGCATGTAAAAATGTTATTAAATCATATATTCTTATATATTCTTTCTAGGACAACCGAGGTAAGGAAAATATACGTTAAAATACGATTTTGTCCAAAAACAATAAAGCTTATTTTACATTTAACATTATAAATAACTGAAGCAAAAAACATATAATTCAGTGTCAAAAAAGTTTCCCTGTGTTATAGAAAGATAGGATCGTATGAGAAAGCGGCGCGCGGTCGGGGGTCACCATGGCCTCGATATGTTTCCTCAAGCGATAGTTCAAAACATTTATAATATACTTCTGTAGACATCTTTATTTACAATTATAGAATTATATTTTGAGGATTATATAAATTGAACTAAAATTTCAAAAGTTTTTATTAAAATTGCCGTGTGGAAGTATGTGTATGTGATATCTGGAAAGTATAATTTGACCCACTTCCCAGTGACCGATTGTTAAGAGAAATATTAAAAGGTAAACATAAATAAAGTAAAAAAAAATATATAATTAAAACTTATTTTTAAAATAACCAAACGAAACTTATTATTTTATGAAATGATTGTGCAAAATGTCACATTATGTAGATAAACATAATAAACTAGATCGATTTAAAGTCTGAAATCATATATTTAATTTAAAGCACAATGATATGATAATTGTATAAAAATATTTATAAATATACCTTATTTACTTATTTAAAAGTATCCTAAGTATTAATACTTTAAAAATAGTAAAAATGTCCAACTCATAACGATAATAACGAGTCAGTAACTATGACTGTTCTATTGCGTCGCAGTGGCCTCTATAGTTAATAATTCGTTACATTATAGTACTTATTTATGTCTGTAATAAAGTTATAGATAACATAAGGACTATTGATTGATCCTCCCAAGTAAGCGAGGTCTATTTTAATCTGACATGGTGATCTATTCCATTACGTGTAAACGTATACAAAGGTTCTCGTCTATGTGAGTGTACGCTCGTTAATCATAATTTCAGACGTTTGTGCGTGTGTATGTTGCTTCACAATATTATGTTTTGGGTATAAGAAATTAGTTAGTGGACATTAAACTTGAGTAAACTTCGACCGGGCAGTTTTAGAATCAAAAGTAATGTTATATATTTCGTACGACATTTTCTGAGGAATGTGTATATTTTTAGTTTATTATAATGGCTGCTGTGGCGCAGGGCACCAACGTGTAACTCACCGTGACAGGCTCTGATCCCCACTAGAGGAAATGAAAAATGGTATTTTTTTTATTTAATATTAAATGCACAGTATGATTAGAGATCCGAATACATCTCGGGAAGAGTTGTATCAACGATTTTAATGTCTTCCTAAATAAATAATAAACTAGATTCAAATTCAGCTTCACACTGTATCCCACTCTTGGTAGGGTAAGCAGAGCAGAGTAAGACACTCTGTTCCGTTTTCCGTTTTCTACCGAATATGAGGTATTGCGTGTTAAGTGGCCGAGCTTAACGTCGCGCTCTGTCTTGTTAGTAGAGTGAAGAAATGAAAATATTAAATATTTCATTTTCTTGAGTGGGGATCGAATCCACAACCTGACGTTTACAGTCACTCGCTTGCAATGCTGCCTATAATTTGTTTTATCACTATTACAGAATTATTTTCATTCCTTAAATTTCCAAGACGATGCGAGCGCAGTAAGCGAAACTTAGCAAGAAACATTAAGGGCACACACATCGCAGGGACTGACCCATCCTGAAATTTAAATCTAGATCAATAACCGCGCTTATATCATTGTCTTCATTAGAGATAATTGGGTTCGCTCCCCGTCGGCCGCAACTTGTTTGTTTGCCAATAACTTGAGACGAATTACTTGGACGTTAATGCTTACGTCATACCTTAAGGTAAAGGCATTCATTATCCTGTCCTCATGTCCTGGCTTTATCGTGTACCACCATTTGTTAGTTTAACTTTTGCATTAGGAAATTTGGAGATTGTGACGTCGTTTTTAAACTAACTTAATTAATTATCTATAATATGCCTATTTAGGTACTGGTAACCATTACAATAAAAAATAATAGCATTGTGATAATTTATTTAGTTAGAAATTGAAGATCTTCATTTGGATTTTTTTTTCAGGCCAGGCCATTTTTACATGTAAGCCAATTGAAATTTTATAAATTACTAGAAAAAAGTATGAATCACGTTGCTGTAACAAATAAAAAATAAGAAAACAAATTCTTACTATGTACATCATGAAACAAATATGCGTTCAAAGGCAACAGTGCATATAATGGTTTGTATTTAGTATGATATATAATAGATTAAGAGGTCACAGATTTCGTAACGATCTTGGATATAGTCAGATTCAGTTATATGGATTGTAGAGTAGTAGTCCCCTATAGGAAATAAAAAATATTTCATCTCTGTAGACGTAACAAGTATACATGCCGGCGTGGTGGTTGAACTTCAAAGCTACGAGGCTCGCAAGTCACTATATAACATAAAAATTAAGAAAAATGGTAATATTCGTGGTCTATTTTAGTACCTCTTGTAACCTGACCTATCTGACCTGCTACGACTACACAACTATAATGGTAATTGCGTTTCTGAGCTATAGTGACTCAATATTTACAAAATGTTACGATTAATTGTAAAGAATTCTTAAAAAATGATATTCTCGACTTTTTATCCATCAGGAATAAAGCACCAATGTTTAAAGGTCTTGAAAAGCACCGTATACTATTTTGTTGTCCATAATATGCATAGCATGATTTGATTGGTTGTGTAATGCGTACATAAAACTTATTGTCATGTGAAATTTTAAAAAGTATATCCCAAATTTAACAGGTCGGTCGTAAAGTCCCGCATGTGTTCTGAAGTACGTTCAGAGGAATACTCATTTACAACGTAATATGTTTACATGCGGCGAGTAAACACGATTACCTGGAATAAGGGTAGTGCTTTATGTTATGTTATTTACACACTCGCTTCAACGGTAATTATCTGAAATTATTTATATAAAAATGTTATTATAAACATAATTTGTTGACTAAGTTATTATCGTAAAAGATATATAAACATAAAGTGTAGAGGATACCTCTATTGTTTGTCTGTAAATAATCTAATGTCATTTTAAAAATATTAAATATTTCATTACGTCGAGGGGGGGTCGAACCTAGAACCTGTCCTTGAGGTCCTGCGCCACGACAGGCCTCGGCCTATTTACTGTCTATACTATGTATATAACGAAGATTGTTATTATAATTATAATTGCTTATCGCTTTGTATTCAGATTGTGCCTCTTTCTTATAATTCGTTCGAAATATTTAAGCTTAAGTTATTAAATCAACAAACAAATAATAATAATAACATTTTTAAACAAATAAATACAGGTTACCTGTTGTACCTGTATAAATTGTGACTATATAATGTTGTTTTTAAAATTAACGTGACCAAAAAGATCAGAGGAGGACATCGACATAAATAATATTACTATTTGTTTTACTTTTTTTTTCTGAATGCATTTAGTTGTAATTAACTTGAATAATAAGTATCATATTATTCAAGTTAATTACAACTAAATATAATTTAAAATAAATTATATTTAGTTTAAAAGTCTAAATAAAGTCTAAATATAATTTAAATTAAATTATATTTAGATCTAAAATTAGATATTTTTAATTTCCATAAGATGCTTAAAATTTATTATTGTAATCAGTGTGTTTGTTAATGTACGTTAAAGTAAGAAATGTTTTCTCAAAGCGAAGCAAAAGTTTATTAATTTATCACGTTTCCTGCGCTAAAGGAAACTTTGCAGTTATGTACTTGGAAAGCAATTCCGTGACATGAACGCGTAGGTGACCTAGTATCCATATGGATTTACTTATATTACTGAATCAAAAGAATAAAATTGCCTGTGGCCTGTCGTGGCGCAGCGGCACAAGAGTGTGATTGTAACCGACAGGTTCTGGGTTCGATCCCCAGTCGAGGAAATGAAATATTTAATATTTTCAATTTAAATATTTAATGTTTCATTTCTTCGCTCTGGTAATAAGGCAAAGCGCAGCGTTGAGTTCCGCCACTCAACACGCAATGCCTCAAATTCGGCGGAAAGTGGGGAACGGAAGTGGAACGGAGTGTCATAACACTAGTCCTCCACTTCCGTTCCCTCTGCCTACCCTGCCTAGTGCGGGATACAGCGTGAAGCTGAAAAAAAAAAAAAAAGAAGAATAAAATTATAATGCTTTTATTTTGAAAGAAAAGCGTTAAAAAATTATATAACAATGGAATTCGATTGTTCGTAGAATGTTAAATTTAACTCCAGACCTCCAGTTCTTCACCAAAGTTTAAAAAACAATATTATTTATTATCTATGTGGCAATGATGATGAATTATTTTTGTTTAGTATTTGAAATATGTAGGTATGCGTGCGTAATTCGTCTATTTTCAAAAAACAAAACTTTCCTACGAGTACTTTCCTTATATTCGGTTTCATTTAAGCGTAAATCGATCTTTCTCCAGTAACATCATAATTAGCTTTTTAATTAAAATTTCATCGACTGAAGAATAAATAATTAAACACTCAAATACAAACGTAAGTTTACTAAGCTTATTTTAATATATTTTTTTGTTAAATTATGCCAGCTGTTTATCGGCACGTTTCGATCTACTTAGCCATGTATCTCGTAAGCCCGGATTGATTTCCACTCGATCGTTTTCAAATCCCCATTTTCGCGATGCCATTACGATTTCGTTCACCTTCTTCATATTTCTACGCGTATCTCAACGATTCGCAGATCCATTATTTTTTATACCGCCAATATACGGTGCTTAGTGCTGTCACCCCCCTGCTTACCTTTTACTGGGTGTTTGTTCAACGGTAGACAGTGCATAATAAAAACGCTTATATATTTCATTACCCACACTGTATTATTTTGAACTATGTTTATGTTATCGTTAATTTATATTTTGTAATTGTAAGGAAAATTTATTAATATGCAATTTGGTATTAATATTTATCTATATATTTAATTATCAGAATCATATTTAATTAATTAGAATGTGTAGATTTGTTTTATTTACTCATCATCCCTTCATTTAGTCAATAATTTTAATTAATATGTATTTTTTTTTAAGAAATATTTTTTATATCTCACCCCAGCTGAGTTACGTTCGAGTCAGCCAGTCGTTCCACTCAATACATTTATCGGCAAACGTCACAGCCGCTGCGTGACACTTATGTAAATATTTAAATACGATCCAGTACAAGCTATGAATATTTTAAACTCTAAGTAAACCACTCGGTTTTGTACGTAGCCGAGATGGCTAGGCATCAATAAAATTGTTTATCGCGTTATTACAAGGCCCGTAAAGCTCAAAGTCGATTAAATAGATCGTCTTGATTATCTTTGCTTTTCTTTATATCTATGCATAAAATGATTTGGTAAGTGTTGGCAAATTGGGGATCGATATTAAAGTGACGAGTTATGCTGATTGGATTTTTTCAAGTGGCTTCGAGGGGACGGTGAATAATTGAGTGCGATTTACTTTTATGAGTTTTCAACAATTTCTTTCCTGAATTTTATTTGCGCATAATGATTTTTAATTATATTTTAGGTTTTGTTCTGAAAGTGTATTTTGATAGGTACATTTTAAAATTTGATTATTTAGTATACTTTCAGTATCTGAAATACGTCAAACAATATATTTTACATCTTGCAATTATATTTTTAATCCAAATTGCTATAAAATTTGATAAGGCATTTTAAGCATTGTACCTTACATTTGATAATGAAAATGAAACCAAGTGTTACAAGAGCCCGTCCGTGCCGATATCAATTGATCACGCAGACTCCCGAGATTGCTCTCAGAGTCCGTTCAATCCACTCGGTAGTGGAGTAGCTCTCACCTATCTTTCCGGTTCCAATCTTTTGTGAGGCGCACTTTGAGTTGCGACACTCGACGCCGAGGAACGTCTTTGTTACATCATGATAAGTGATGGGATAGCATTTTGAAGATAAATGTAATCTAATATATTCATTTTAGTATTTCAACAATTATTTATACTGAATTCTTTAGTTTTTTTATTTCAAATTTCAATTTTATTTCAAAATGACACTTCAAATTGATCGAAAATATTTAAGTACTCTCTCGCTACATGATAGGATTTATTATTTACGACAATTTGAATCAATGGTTTTTAGGAAATACAAACATATGGATTGTAGCCAGAACGCTTGGATGAGTTCCAATAGTTCAAATTTTATTTTTTTAACACGTATATTTGTTTTCGAAATGGGGAATAACACCCTTATAAATGTTAAAAATAGTTCGACATATCCAGACATTGCTTGATAGACATAAGATGTTTTTCAAGCCTAGGTAAAGGAATATGATGTGTTGATTAAATAGCACTGTAACGTAAATTAATATAATTTATATAGATATGAAACAAAGATTTAGTAAGAATTATATCCACAAAATGCTCACTTTAAAGACTCATACTAATTATCAAAGGAAAAATGCAATTCATTGAAAACATATCACAGAATCATCTATAAAATTGTGCTATTTCAGCCAAACTGAAACGTAGATAATGATTCTTTAAAAAGCCACTATCCCAGGTGGTGACTATGACAATATAAAGTATGCAATGTGGGTGATCGTATCGGCTCTATTACGTATACAACTAAATATTATATTTTTAAATAATGCAATACCACACAAAAAATCATAGTCATTAAGTGTAGTTTTTAAGGACAAAGAGCGAGTCAGAAAAAAGTAGAAAAAAATTTGAAAAATCAATAAAAACGTATTTACTTATATACATACCATACGGCTCTTGAAATGTACATTTCGCTTAAAAACTAATTATTGAATGCATATTAATATTTAAGATTAATATAAGCAATGAACATTACATATCAATTTCTGTCTCTAAAAAACTGACAATAGTAATACAATAATAAATAATACAATAAGGTAGTAAAGGGGCATGTTATTCTGATATAGTAAGTATTGATGTTACTTTTTTAGAAAACATATAAAAACTTGAACTGAGCGGGAATTAAACCCGCGCTTTGAAAACCGTCCAAGCTCTCTGACCAACTAAGTCATACGTTCTTATCTAAAAAGGAAGGTTTTTACAAATTTTCTCTACTTAAAGATAATGCTTTTGGCAAGAGAATGAGTTAAATTTTTGTCAGAGACAATTTTAATTACCTTATGTTTCGAGGTATACTTAGAATAATTTTCTATAAAAATAGATACCTGTCTATTTATTAATATTTAATGATTTAAAATTTAATAGCAATATTTAAGAAAATATCATTATTCCTAAGTATAACACGAGATAGGTGACTGGGCGGGCGAATGGCATTGATCATAATATCGGCGGAGGCTTACGGAGTGATAAATGAACGGCCGCAGCATCACTGACATGATGCCGCCGCCATATTTAAATCGTGCCTGTCACATTCGCGTAACGTAGGGAAAGAGTTATTTGATGTGATATTTGGTGATATCTTTTGATTAAGTGTTTTATTATATTTAAAAATTTAGTTTACGAGTAGTGTAATTTAGTAAAAATAGTCACGTAACGAAATGCCGTACATTGCCTGTGTGTGCGTTTTTGGAGCCCACTGCAAGTACAAAAAAATGAAGAAAAAGTATCGATATATCGCTACTGGACAGATACACATTAATTAGTAAATAACTTTTTTAGTTTCTGTTGCTGTTCTTATTTTTGTTGTAATAATTTTTTTGTTAAATACATCGATATCAACCTAAAAACCGTTTTAGGTATACCTAATATAAAAGGTATAAAAAACTTTTATATTGTTGTATGAATGTCTGTTTGTCAGGATTCGCTTTATATAAAAAATTGAGGTTTACTTCCCCGAACATAAGAAATCGTGCATCTAAGACACGCAATCAAAAAATACAAGCATTTAGGCACCGTTTTTGCTGCATTTTGTATTAAATTCGCGGCATAATTAAAACCTATAGAATACTTTCCGTGGACCTACAGCTATGAATTTCGGCACGAAGTGAGAAATTACAGTATAAATACACTAAAAAATCCTAATAGTGTAAGTGTGTCGGCATTTCATAAAAAAATATTAATATTACAAACTCATATTTGTAGTTCATTTCGTGCAAAGTGAATCGATACGCCTGCAAAGTTAAATGAAAGAAAAACCCGCGTGATCGAAACCTTTAGAGTAGAGATGCCACGAATAGTGATTTGGCCGAATACCGAATACCGAATATTCGGC
The DNA here is from genome assembly GCA_019049475.1 of Eueides isabella. Taxonomy (NCBI): domain Eukaryota; kingdom Metazoa; phylum Arthropoda; class Insecta; order Lepidoptera; family Nymphalidae; genus Eueides; species Eueides isabella. The sequence goes on along the minus strand of CM032386.1, from coordinate 7,653,803 downwards.
TACGTAATTGGCCGAAGCACCGAATATTCGGCGGCCGAATATTAGTAAATGATTACGTACTTCTTGTCTCAGTCACTTTGTACGAGAGCGGCGGAGTAGGCAAAGTAAGTAGAGAAAATACAGAGAAAAAATGACGAAACGAGATTGATATTTAATATTTTTACTATTTTTTAACCCACCAGTTGGTTTTAGACGCCGTCATTCTACTGTTGAACAAGTACATCGTGTGGTTGATAAAATAAGAAAAACTCTTGAGGAAAAGGAGTACTGCTCATCAGCATTTCTGGATATCCAACAGGCCTTTGACAGAGTCTGGTATGACGGCCTGTTATTTAAAATCAGGAAATGTCTCCCTCATAGTTATTATTTAATTCTGAAATCCTTCCTCACAGAAAGAATCTTCCAAATGAAAGAGATGGGCTCGACCTTCCGATTTTATGAAATAAACGCAGGCGTGCCACAGGGCTCGGTACTGGGGTCGGTTCTGTACACGTTATATACTTCAGACTTACCACAAACTGACGGGATCCTGACCGCGACATATGCCGATGATACTGCGATTCTAGCGAGTGACAAATCTCCCGTTACAGCCACTAAACAGCTCCAAAAAGGTCTAGATGCCATTACTCAGTGGCTTAGGAAATGGCGAATAAAGGCAAGTGCAACCAAGTCAGTGCAAGTAACATTTACACTTCGTAAGGAAAATTGCCCTCCTGTGCACCTAGAGGATACTACACTACCGCATAAGAATAGTGTAAAATACCTTGGCCTACATCTTGACCGACGGCTGACCTGGAATCAACACATTAAGAGTAAGAGAGAACAACTCAACATAAGGCACAGAAACCTCTATTGGATGCTAGGAAGAAATAACAGACTCTCCCTTGACAATAAATTGCTTATTTATAAGGCAATACTGAAACCAATCTGGATGTATGGTATCGTACTGTGGGGGAGTGCCAGCAAGTCCAGCATTTCTATTCTGCAAAGAAAGCAGAATTGTATTCTTAGAACAATAGCACAAGTGCCATGGTTCATTACCAACTCGGAGATTCATATAAATCTAAATGTAATCACAGTACAAGAGGAAATTAGGATTTCCACGGCTAAATACTATCAACGCCTGGAAAGTCACCCCAATATTCTTGCGAGCAATCTAACAACACGCAGCTATCAGAAGCGCCTTAAAAGAAAAGATATAATATAGAGCATGTGTGGATAAGAGGAAAAACACTGAATAGTAAATAAAAGAGAAGCTATGCTCACTGGAGCTAGCACTCGACCCGACTAACACACACGACCCGACCACACAAAACATCTGCTTAAAGTGTGAACTGATTGCAGATTAAATCACAGAAAAAAAAAAAAAACTATTGTTTAAAGTGTTATTCCACACTTAGGACAGAAAATAATAAACTTAAATTTAAAAAACGTATAAAAATTTTGATCAAAGCAGGATTTGAATCCGCGTCTCTTGAAAATCTCCCTACAGAGATAACACTTTAAAAAAATAGTAAAAATATTAAATAAAATAGTATTCTCTCTTGCCAAACGATAATTCTTACGAGTTTTCTTTGGGTAGTTTAGCTTTCTGTGGGTTCAAAAATTTGTAAGAATCTCCGTACAGAGATGCTAACAACATTAGTTGTAATAAACGTATAAGAATTTCGACGAAGCTTGGTGAGAACGAATTGCTTAGTTGGTCAGAGCGCTGGAGGGATTTTCAAGAGGCGCGGGTTTAAATCCTGCTTCGTTCAAATTTTTTATACGTTTTTTAAATTTAAGAGATTGATACTTATTTGAAAACTATCTGCCTAAACAGGTCACCAGACCATTACAAATAATGGTCAGCAAACGCAAAATTGTATCTAATACTGACAAATTTTGTTAAAATTTATCTATCGTCTCGTGGGTGTCTACAGCGAAAGTATTACCAGAAGAAATTTTTGTTTATGAAGAAAAGTGTAATTGCTTGCTATCAACAAATGCTGAAAAAAATGTTTTCATTCATCTGAACTTACCTTTGACAGATTTTAAGCACTTAAGTATGAATTTGTATATGAAAATGAACCATTTGTAATTTAAATAATATATGTTTTTGAATAATACCATATATATTTTTACCATAATTAGGTATTCGGTATTCGGCCGAATACTGCACGCTATTCGGCCGAATACTGAATATTAAAAAAGTAGCCGAATAGGCCGAATACCGAATAGTAGCCGAATATTCGTGGCATCTCTACTTTAGAGTATTTTTCTTAATTATGTCAGTCACAGTAAAAGTCTGGAGCTTGCAGTACCAATAAAGTCATTAATAACTATTAAAAAATTATAATTTTACTACATTTCATACAAAATGATTTTTTTTATTATTTTATTGATAGTGCTTTCGTTTGACATACAATCCTGATATTGGTACGGATGCCTAGGTGGGTGAGGCCGACTCGCACTGGATCATTTTTTATTTATAATTTTGTACATATTGTACAAAAATGACTATAGAAATTACATATTGAAATATACATTCTATAATATATTTTAGAATCAATACTATTACAATTATCAAGTATCGATTACATTAGTTACAACATGTATGAGAAAGACTATTCCATTTTACTATTGACATTTGCTCTCAATGATTTTCTGCTATAAATAAATGATTTTAATTTTGAATTTCACGTTTATTTTTAATGGAATATAAGAGTAATAAAAAACATATCAATAACCAAAGCGCAACGTGCATATTGGTAAATTATAGTTATTCAATTTTGAAAAATGGAAACTGCATAGATTCTAAAAAAGGGACAACGCAAACGCAGAGTACTAAAAAAACAAATGCGCTGAGCATTTGTTTTTTTTTCAGCATATTTACAACTATATTAATAAAGCTAGAGATTTTGTTTGTTTGTTTAGTTGAATGCGCCAATTTCAGGAACTATTAGTTTAATTTGGAAAAAAATGGATTAGATAGCCCATTTATCGAGGAATAAGTAATTAGTTATTTTCATTCGATCATGCGAGCGGAGCCGCAAACAATACTTAGTAAGCCAATAATTTCAATCATAGAACATGACGACGTTTTTGTCATTTAGTATTTATTTTCATCATTCATTATTTTGTATATATTTTTTTGAACAAATGGTTTTCTATATTTTTTAGATTATTTGAGCAACTATGAAAAGAAAATTAAAGTTCCCGGGGAACTGCACAATTTTTGTTTTACAATTTAAAAATGTATTTGTTTAAAGATAATGTATAAACAACAGCCATGATAAGTGAATTAGCCATATACAAACAAATTTAACTTTTCCAATGTAGATATTAATGTGTAAGTAATTTGAGACTAAATTGAATAAAGAAATTATAAGGTGTACTAGTACGTTAATGTCGCGTGTTTCACCGAAATCAATGGACTTGATAGAAAATTAAAATCATCAATCAAACTAAAAAATACAAAAGCCCCGTTTCCCATTGTCGCCAATATATTTGTGCAAAAACGACTTTGTCGCATCACAGTCAAAGTAATAAAAAATCTGTACACCGTTACAAAATTTACTGGATGAGATCGCTTTATAAATAAACAGATTATAGTATTTATATTTTGATACTTAAAATGTAGCGTGCATGTTGTTGGTAAAGTTGAAGAAGGACAAAGAGAATAGAACTTTAGGATTTTTTTTTATCGTGAGGTGAAAAAGAATTGATAAAAGGCCGCAAATTATGCCTCATATCAAGGTATATATCAATAATAATATATCACTTAGACTATTTTAGAGTTGTAACATAGCTCTATAGTACAAAAACCTAACTCCAGATTGAAATCAAGTAGTGAGCAAGTATTGCTTCGTGTATTATTATCACGTTAAGCACAGGGCCACATATCAATGTGTGTTTCTTATCTCTTTATAAGTAGCAATTATAGTGATGTTTTAAGAAATCTTAAATATCTTTACGGAATTTTGAATTACTTTTTGTGGTCTATGTGCACCTTTATTTTAATATTTTCATATATTTATGGTCATATTTTGACGACTATACCATGTATTCATTACTCTGATTCTATATAATTTTACTATCGATAAAGATAAAAGAGTTTTTTTGATTTTATTTCTTGTCTTTTCCAGTGTATGTAAGAGACAGTGCTATGAGCCCGAGGCTTTGTGATAGGACGCGTAATACGCTCACAATTGGTTATTGCGTCGCAATGACTGAGCGGTTTACGCGGCTGCTATAACTTTTTCAGCCTAAGTAGAGTCTCTAGGATATTGGGAAAAATTGCTAAATAGGTTTATATATTTTTTAGCTTATATGTTTAATATATAAGGAATAAAGTTATCGTTTACGTTTATAAACATAATATTATACATTTCATTTATCCAAAAAAAAATCATAATATTCCAAAAATATGAAATTGACTAAAATTTCGCTAAGCATATTGCGAATTTATAGTAGAGGCTATATAAATGGTCCTACAGCGTAGCGGATATATAAACAATATTACGTCACTACAATAAATATAAATACATTGTATGGTGGGAGCATTTCTGTAAAATTTAAAATTTATTTTGTCCATAGATACAAATTTAATCTAAGCAATAAATAGGTATTGCTCTAACAGCCATCAGTGCGAGTTGTTACCACGAGAAGGGTTCGCGATCCTCAATGATTCAACACTTTCCATAGAAAACTTTATTCCAAGATTATTCCGTTGTATAAATGTAATAAGCTTTGCAGACGAGATTAGACCCCAAATTTCACTCAGGCATTAATGACATTTTCAGTTGGAGCGCGGGACTTTGTTGCTTGTCGGCGTGTTCAGACAATGATTTTGAAAGTCATTTCGAGTTAAACTGCCTAAATTTTGACATGAGCGTTTAAATAAATGAAAATTAATTTAAAACTAAACAATTTACTAAGATACTTATTGAGTGTTTAAGCAACAACTTATTAAATTCAAATATATTTTTTGACGCTTATATTATATATTATTTTAGTTAAATTAAAAGAATTTACATTCGTAAATTGGCAGATACAATATGTTATTATAGAACCTAGAACAAGAAATACTTAAAAGTCTGCTGTGGCTTCGGGGCACAAAGATGCAACTGTAAATGGTGCAGGTTGTGGGTTATATGCTCACTGAAAGAAATGAAATATTTAATATTTTTAAATGAATTATTTATAGTTTTCAAATAAAATATTTAATAGTTTTATTTATTCGATCTGGTAGAAAGGTAAAACGCGGCGTTAATTTCCACCACTCAACACGTAATACATCAATTTCCGCGGAAAGTGGGGAACGGAACGGAGTGTCTATGACACTAGGTTAAAATTTTCTCTGCCTACCCTGCCATGTGCAGGATTCAGCGCAAGCTGAAAAAAGAAAAAAAATCGAGGCGCTTTATATAAATATCAAAGTAGCAGGCGTCTTTTACTAATCTTATATAACAAAAAACCAAGCAGGCAATAAATAAATTATTTTATCAAAATTTTCTAAATAATAATTTAGAAAATTTTGATAAAATAATTTATATACTTATGTATGTTTATAAACTGAAAAGAAGCTGCAATTGTACCAAAAAGTGATTTCTTCGATACATCGCAATGAATTCGCTTCGTTCATCGGTCGAGCATGAAATTTACATGGAATTTTGTACTTGTAATAAAGAATGATGAATTGGGCCCGCATTGGTAGGTAATTACAGACAGAGCAAGCGCGCTGATATTAAATTGCAAAATTCAATAATTTTATTATATTACTTTTTGTTTTGATATGTGGAAGTAATATGATTTGGCGTGAAGATTGTTGGAAATTATGATTGTGAGTTTGGTTCAATAAGTGTCTGATGGGTACTACTTATAACATTTAAATAAACTTGTAGTTTTATATTGAGTTAAGATTTAAGAAATAATAATGATTTGCTAGGGCATCTTATACTAATCATTATTCACATTAGCACAGTTTCAATGCAAATGTGATGGTTCTGGGTTCGTCACTCGGGAGGTTGTATAATATTTTCCTCGCTCTGTGTATTGTATATTGCGTATTAAGTGACGAAAATCTGGTAGAGTTTCGTCACTTAATACGTAATATCTTTAGGCAAAGGCCTAAAGATAGGTAACAGAAGAGAACAAGCACAGAAGAAGAGTATATATATATATATATATATATATATATATATATATATATATATATATATATATATATATATATATATATATATATATATATATATATATATATATATATATATATATATATATATATATATATATATATATATATGTATATGTATATATATATATATATATATATATATATATATATATATATATATATATATATATATATATATATATATGTATATATATATATGTATATATATATATATATATATATATATATATATATATATATATATATATATATATATATATATATATATATATATATATATATATATATATATAAAATTGGTAACACGTGAGTTATATGTGTATATGTTTATCGGTAATGGTTTTGTGAAGGTAATTGGTTTTCATTCGCGTTGATTTACCGCACTCGGTTGAGGCATGGATGTTTGTCACGACACCATTTCGCTTACACGATTCTTTATCTGGAGGTTTTTCTTTCTTTCATAGTGGGTTTTCTCCTCTTCAATATTAATAATTCTTAGTCACTTATTGTTTTTATAAGATTTTAGATAATCATAAGGAGTTGAATGTTATTTTGAGGTTATTTTCTTAATAGTTCTGTGGGAAAAGACTATTTAAAATTTATTTTAATTAAAACACGAATACTTGATGTTATCTTTAATGCATGTATGTATAATAGAAATTGTTGACGTTTAAACGTTTAACGTGTGTTCTTTGCTATTATTAGTTATAATAAGTATGGATATTTTTAATTATCCATTTTTATAAAAGCTCTTTTATGATGTTTATAGATTTTTTTTTGGAGCTTAGATACGATCGATTAAATTACTTGAAAATTAATTGTTATTTTTATCTTTGGCTTTTTAAGTTATGAAAGATGGTGGTCAAATGACGTTAAATAAATTCTTGAGGTAATGGGTGCATTGGTTAACCACAATTTTAGTAAGAAATTCAAATCATATGGGTAAAACAGGATTATTTAAAATGTAAGTAAGACAAATAAATCAAATATAAACAAGCTAAATGTAAATAAGACGTTACGCTTAACTCTTTGCGGATACTTACGGTTTTTTACATTTTTTGTTATTATAAAACAATAAAAGAATAGAAAAAATGTTTAGTCACTGATAGTATTGCTATATAGGGTAAAACAGTATAAATGCTCAACCGGGAAAGACTCACCAAAACCTATTTATAAAAATAAAACCTATTTATAAAATTAAAATAGCAAATACGTTCTTTAAATATATTCAACATGCACCGCACTTTTTCACTCTTGTTCTATAGCGCATGGTTGTCGTTTTTCGCTTTTAAGAGCGAATATATTTGCACCAGACGCAATGCTTGAAAGTTTTAAAAATAAAAATTCATTGCTACATAATTTTCTAAGAAGTAGTAAGTCACTTAAACGAACACCAAAAGTCATTATACGTAAATATTGGAACTTTCTATTTATGATTAATAAATAATTGTTCGACGGACAACAAATTATTGTGTTTTAATTAATTTTAATATTTTTAAAGTGCTAATTCCCAAGTGTGGCTTAGGAAAAAACACTTATTTTAAACGTAAAGACATTGGAACATAGCGGGCAATCTAACCACTAAGCTATACGTTCTCATCAAGCAAAGCCTAAATTCGTATACGCTTGTTATAACTTATTTATGTTGTTAGAATCTCTGTTGGGGATTTTTTACAGCACCTAGCGGAACTATATAAACAATTAGGTGCGGAATCAAGTGTGGATTAAAAAGGAATTATTTTTGGGTAGCCCCAAAGATCATTCCTTAGAATTATCGTTTTGGCAAGAGAGAATGCCGTTTATTAAAAGAATGAAAAAACTTAATAAGTAATATGTGCTAACAGCATAAATAAATTTTAACGAGCGTATAAAAATTTCTACAGCTTGGTGAGAAGCATTAAAGCACATCACTCTTCTAGTTCACAGTCATCTTTTCGTCTCATTCCAAAAAAAAAAAAACAACCCGAAGAATAAAATCTATAATTATTTTATCTAAATTTAACATAACATAAAAAGACTATATCATAAAAATTAAGTTGACAGACAAATGTAAGGTTGTAAATTATAAGCTTTATATATATTATTAACCTCAATACCTAAGTTCATTAAGAATATCAAAATCCATATAACTTTAACTGTGTTAGTAGATATTTATCGTAGGTATGTCATCTTAATATGTAGCTCATGAGAGCGATCTACCGTCAATCTCGTTAGAAAGGGTTTGGCACGTTTTAAAATAATCAGTTGCTTGTTAATTCTTAATTTACTGCCTCGGTGGTGGCAACTCTAAATTGATCGAGGCTGCCGCTGGCTGTACCTAACTGGACCATATATAATTCCTTAGAGTATATTTTATAGATATTCATGTATATATGGGTGCTACTTACTCTGTGCCCAGTTATTATTAAATGTATTACTGTCTTGCATAATTTACTTTAAATAATTAAAAATAGTAATTAATCTATATTTCAATTATTCAATTGTGGGCTAAACTGAGCACAGGTCATCATTGTTAACTGGTTAGACGGACAAGCGACGGGAAATTGAAACGTTAAAGACCTTATTTTTTACATTTATATTAAATTTGTCTATGTTTCAGACAAATAAAATACTTTTTAATGGATATTAATTGATAATTTATTGATATTTTAAAACTAAAAATATTTGGAATTTGTTCAAATGAGGAGAGACCCTGGCATAGAAAAAATATATTACAGATTCCTTGTGTTTTGTTTCATTGTTCTCGAAAATTCAATAATAAGAAATTCGAATAATTTATACATATTCATAATTGTATGTATGTACTTCTAATAAAAGTAAAGTAAATGTATCGCCTTCCTAAGAGATAACAATCTTTAATATCGTATGAGTGGATGAGTTAAAACTAACGAACGGAAGGCGCACCCAACGGGTTAACTTAGTAAATGCCCGATTGGATACCACTATCTACTCCATGTATGAATATCCTCTTATTATTTAGAGATTAAAAATTTATTTAATATTAACTTAAAAGCTATATTACTTTTGTTACATGATGGACGTTTTCTTTTCAGTACATATACGAATACATCACGGTTGCCTCGCGATTACTCTAAATTAACAATATAGTAGAAGTATTCTTACAAAAAGAAGCAAGCGAAGCAGTATCGTCTTTTTAGTCACAGTTATCCAGAATGAAAAGTATTAATACGCAAAATGGCTTTTTGAAAGTCTAATAATGTAGAAAAAAATAAATTTGAATTTGACACATACATGAAAGTTCATGTAAAAACACGTAAATTCAAATAATCAACAATGAAATACACGATTATTACATCTGACCCCTCTGGTTGCGGCTGAATGAGAACTGGTAACTACAATTTTTCGATTCTTGACATTGTGTTTTAAACGATGTTGGGCGTATATCTACTAATCAAACAATTTATTAACAAAAAATAATGACCAATTATTGAATAAGGTTATTGTGGCAAAATTTTGTGAAGCAAACTGAGATGTCTTCTACGTGCAGATTCATAAAAAAACAGTGGAAAATGCAGTGGAATTTTAGGTTTTAGAGAACCTTTTGCTAATGTATAATACATTTGTATGATATAATATATTTTAAAAATAAAATAATATACATACATAAATATTATAATATATCTATATAAATATTACAATATATATTAATGTTATATACATATGTATTAATCTTCAATCAGAACAAAGATATAATTATAAGTTTTGATAGAGTAACACAAAGCAACAATAACAACTCCCAAAGGTACGGACCGGAACTGTCCCTTATCCCTCAGTTAAACTAGAAATTTATAACCGACATCATATCTTAGTTAATAATTCTATAAACATCATTAAACAGGATGTGGTTGTATCTTCCGTGTGGCTCAGGGTGCTTTAATAGATAAATCGTATATTATGTAACTATTGCAAGCATCCGGCCTCAAGAGCCTAAATAAGCTGTTAATATGCGTTGACTGTAAAACTGCAGCTACTATACTAAATAAATTGAAATTATCTGAAAACAATTTATTTATCTACAAAGTATTATGACATTTACTTTAATTAAGATTACATTTTAGGTATATATATATTTTTATTTTTATAAATGTGAAAAATAAGGGTAATTTAATAAAAACTATGCTATGATGCTCGGAATTTATCGAAAAAATCTCAAATTACAAACAGTCTATTCTGTTATATGTACATAGACAGTAGTAGTATTGATGATTATTACGACGGTTATCGTAAGAAAAATCATCTCGTAGTACATTTTCGTACGTTGTGCCTTGGTACAGTAGAAGTTGTGATTGCATCCTTCCTAACTTTGCACCGCACTCGATACCTTTTGTGTAAGCTGGGTTGCCTTTGTAAACCGCCAACTAGTGCGTTTACTCTGCACTCTGTAGGTATCTGGCTATACCATATGCTTTTTACTTCAAACTTTACAAATATATTCAATACCTTTAATAATTTACTAAAAAGTAATTTCCATTTATGAACACAAATATAGGTAATAATTATTGAACTTAAAAATATATATTATTTGAGAATTGTTTTAAATTTAATTTTAGTATGCTAAATAGTTTATCAACTCGAAACAATTGCTCCACGTAAATTGATGACACATAAAGCATTATCGCATCACACGTTGTAGAACGACGACAAAATGCGGCGCTGAAGGCAAAAGCGATAATCTCTCTCGTCTCAGACCTGAGTTAGACACCTTCGAGAGACTAACGAAGTTCTTATAATCCCACCTCCGGCGCCTTCAACCCCAGTTGCCCCCCTATAATCGAGTTATTGCCTTGCATCTCATGTCTTACGCGTCCTTGGTATTGCTCCAAGTGTATTGTAATTAAAAGTGTTTCATTTTGTATTGTTTTATAGCAATATAGTATATAAAATTTACATTAAAATATTAATGAATTAAAGGTTATTGTTGTACAACTTACATTATTATTAAGAATTAATACTTTATAGTTTTCAGGGTAATAGTAAATTTAAATCTAAGATTTATCTAAGATTTACACTAACAAATCTATCCGTATATCGTCGTATCTGATCGTTTGTGTTATTAGAAGTAATCAAAGATTATATGAACATATGCAACAATTAAAAAAAAGATTTTTCGAATTCATTTTTCCTTTTCGAAACTCTTTAAAAGCGCTATCAGGATAGTAATGTATTTGTTGTATTTCCTTAGAGAGTAATTATGACATGTTTATAGAAAATAAGTACATAGTGGAATTAATTTTCATTTAATTATTAATGGCCGCTTGAATATTGCATTTTAATTATATAATTTGCTGAATTAATTAAAATTGCAATATTAAAATGGCAGAACTTTGTAAGTAATTGCTAGGGGCATTTTACATGTTGAATTGTTATTTGAAGGCCTTTTAATAATTTTAATACCATTTAGCTAATAATAATTTAATATAATACTAATTGGGAGAAAAGAATTAAAAATTAAATAAATATATATGTACTCTTACGTATTTTTAATCCGTGATGCAATAAGTGGGGTGTTATTTGGAATTTTTCATGTGTCTGTTCCTATATATATATATCTGTCTATGGCACTGTAGATCCTGAATTAATGAATCAATAAATGCTATTTTATAAACTAAAGCTTTGTTTATCGCTTAGGTAAGGTTCACATAAAGTATTTACAAAATTCTAAAAATTCTAAACTCAACACGCAATGCCTCAATTTCGGCGGAAAGTGGGGAAAGGAAGTGGAACGGAGTGTCTTAACAATAGGTTCCCGGGTTCCCTCTGCCTAACCTGCCTCGTGCGGGATACAGCGTGAAGCTGAGAGAGAAATTCATAAAAAAATGAAATTTCATATGCTATGTTATAACTTCAATATTAACACTTTCAATACCTAATTATTTCAAAGAGTAGTTGTTATTGGAAACTTGCGAAGATTGATTTTACAAGTACACGGGAAAGATCAACAAACAAAAAGCACATTCAACTACTAGAGGCTTTGAGTGTAGCTTGAAAATTTAGTTATAATTTCTGAATTGCGCAGTAGCGTGCCTGTGGTACACAAACAGCAGCGACAAACAAACCGGCATTGTGCACCGCTCGAAGAGTGCTCTCGTTGCGCTACCTCTACTCTAGCGCAAGTCACAGACGCGTTACTCTGCCTTAAACATTTTACAATTTAAAAATACAAGGTTATTTGGTTTTACTTAGATCATATATATTTTTAAAAGTATTAACTAAGCTAAACTTTCAATATTAGCCATATTAAATATTATTTCGAACAGACAACGGGATCGATCGACAAATGAGAGAAACATATCTAAAAATAATAATCAATAAATCTTTCGAATATGTACTTGTTTCCGCTATGGTTTTTTTTATACACCATCCGTAATGAATACAATATTGTTGTGTTTTGTACAGCCACGGTCTTTTGACGGAATGCTCCAAGTGATGAACGAGTAAACACAGTTTTGGGTATCAAAATTTAAATATTAATGCCTACGCCACTATCGAAGCAAAATTCAGGGGCGTTGGTCAATTTCCATCAATCATTTGGATCGGGATCGAAATATTATTAAGAAAGAGTTCTTGCATTTTACTCATTTAATTTATAAGGCAATTTCGCTTATTAAAATTCGATTCGAAATTATTATTAATATATTCATTGTTTTTCGTAAAATTTATGGTAATAATATAATAATTATAATTATTATCTATTACAAAATGTTCAATTTTAATATTTGGTATTTGTACATAATTATTGGAAAAAACTATATGTTTTTATTTTGGATAAATTAACTGTATTTAAAATAAAATCATTTTCAAAATTAGGTGAAAAGCGTTCTAATGATTAGGTCCATTGAATAATATAATCGTTGAGGGCAAATCGTTCTCGGGTATAATAATCATTAAATGTATTCCCATTTTATTGGAGCTCCGACTCCGACCTCTTCGATTATGATCTCTATTCTTATTAGGGTACCGTCAAAGTATTTCATATATGTTTTTCTTACCGTTTTTTAATATTGACAATTATTTACAAAATACAAGATCTACGTAAATAATAATTAAAAACTTTCTTAATGAAATAATTAAAATATATTGAGAAAATTTGTAGTTATTCTTTTCTTAACATATACATACTCATGTCGCAATCCATCACAGTAGTCAATACAGTCATTGACTCCGTTGAATGACTCTGATACTCTTTATACTTTACGCAATACGAATCTTAAATTTAAACAATAAATCAAATATGTTAAAGTGAATGTACATATAAATTATACAGGACCCTTAGGTGTGTAAAAAAGGATTCAGCTTCATTTGGTTTTTGTAATAAAAATTATATTCGAATATATGGGAAGGAAAAATAAAACAAGCAATTTCGTAACATGTAATTTTGGTAAATAGCTCTTCGATACAAATCAAATCGTTTTGGGAACAAAAAGCCGTATCAGTACAAATGAATATAACTTGTACATATGTGTTTCATTCAATATGCGCATAATATTAGGTTTTAAATTTTATTAATTTCATAAATTATACGTTTTCTAACCGCGTATTTATTTCTTATGTTTATGCCTGTTATTGTTTAAATTTAAAAAGATTATTTTAGTGTTTGCCTATTTGCTTTGTTATATAGAACATATAAATAGTACAAATATAAGTATAAGTTTTTATCCATTATTGATATTTAATTGTCTAAAATTTGTATTCTATTAATAAATATTTATACTTTGTGAAGAAATAGAAAGTGTTGTCTATGTATGTTATATTATTCTATACGAGCAGATACCATGGCCATGTACAGGTTGCATTGTATCTATTTAAGAAATGGTCATTACGATTCGATTTATTACTGTCTCATTGGATATCTTTGCATTCTGAAGTCAACGCACACGAGAATGTTAATTACTTGCATGCATGTAAAAGTGCACATGTGTGTAAGGTGGCGTGCCGTGTGGGGGCTGGAGGCCACTCCCTCGTCGACGCCTGCTCATTTTAAATTGTAATTACAATTTATTATTGTGTCTCTGTGCCGCCTTCGTCGCTGCCGCCATTTTATCGACTCTGTTGGTAAGTCTGGTGTTTCCAATATCAATTGCAGTTAAGCTTGAAGGCCACAGTCACAAAAGACCTGGTGCATAAAAACTAATTCTTAAGGAAGATACACAAAAAGTACAGGAAGTTTTTTTTCTTGTTGCACATTCTTCAGTCCAGTTCTTTAATTATGGCGTGCCGATTGTGTCAGTTCAGTACAAAATCATTTTACCAATGTTAATTTGAATAGAGAACATATGAAGGAGTTTGTATAGTAAAAAGAAGATTTTAAATTCTTTAAGCCATAAATATGTTTTTTCATTGCTTTCGTTTACCTACTACCTACCTAGCCATAGATCAAAACAAATTTGGAGAAATAATTAAATGTAAAACATGTATTGAACGCCCTGCTTGAATCATATGACTCACAAGTACCTTCCACGAGTTTTAGGTTTTTTTATATTTGAACTAATTCATGTGGCGTAGAGATATTTACCAAACACAATTTAATTAGGAAACTAGCAAAGATATTTTTTTATAAAAACATGACAGTTTAACACAAAATTTTCAAAATCAATTTTTAGTGAGATCATTTGAATAATAACAAAATAATTGTTCAAGAGATATTATAGCTTCACGCCGTGTCTCACGCAAAGTCGGCAGAGGGAACTGAGGAACCTAGTGTTAAGACACTTCGTTCACAAGAATACTCTCCCACTTACACACTTTCCCACTTACCGTTGAAATTAAGGCTTTGCGTGTTGAGTGGTGAAACTCAACGCGCTTTACCTTGTTACGTCTGGTACAGAAATGAATATATTAAATATTTGAATTCCTCAACTGGAGAACGAACCCAACCTGTCGATACTCTCTACGTCTTACGTACGAATACGTTAAGACCCCTACGCCTCGATAGGCCTCAATATTTTAATGAAATAAAAGAATGTTTTGGAAAATTTTATAAAATGTAAATAAAAAACGTCTTAATATATTTGTTAAAGCACAATAATTTTATCAAATTTCAGCCAGCTTTAAAATTTTCGCATAAAATACTACCTTCATAGTTTGAAAGCTAAAGTTCACTAAATCATATTAGGCAGTGAACTTTACGCAAAAGCTTTTGAAGATGAATGTTAAATGTAAATATTGAAATCCCGAGCGTCCTGAATTAAATCCAATTGTAGTAAAAGCGGGGTCTTAAGACTATCAAATGTCTTAGTTAATGCGAATCTGCGAAGAGACGGTCCGCCGCCGTCATTTCTAGTTAAGGCTTTAATAACTGCTTTACACAACTCAATTGTAGGTGAGGTGTAGTGAGTATGATGTTATAGACAATTTAATTTAAAATTATTATTTTATTTATATTAAAAATAATATATAAGCATTGTGTTGTGCCAAAATAATGTAGGATATGTAGGTTTGAGGCCTGTCGTGGCGCAGTGACACAATGGTGTGACTGTAAATGCGAGGTAGTCGATTCGATCCCTACTCGAGGAAATAAAATATTTAATATTTCTAATTAAATATTTTATGGTTTCATTCATCGCTCAGGTAACAAGGCAATGCCTTAGATTCGGCAATGGGGAAAAGAAGTGGAACAAAATCAACCCAAGTTCCCTCTGCCTACCCTGCATGTGCGGGATACTGCCTGAAGCTGAGTACATATGTAAGTGTATTATAGGGATATTGGGAACCTAGTGTTAAAACACTCCGTTTCGTTACCATTACGGATTGCGTTGATTGAGTGGCGGAACTCAACGCCGTTTTTTAAATTTAATGTGAGTTTTAAACATATTTGTAAAAAGTATAATATAATATACTTAAAATGTTTCATTTAAACATTAAACTGTCCTTATTGAATGTGTAAGTGTGTCAATTCAGATGATATGCAAATTCAAATTACAGCCCTTTTTCGAGAGGGTTAAGATGTTTTTGTAGTGAAGTGTTTCTACAATTTATTGTTAGGCAATCGCCTTTTCTCCTTCGTTAAATTAAATGAATAAAGATTACATCCGAAAGTGTCGTAATAATAATTTAAATAAAATCGCATAATTTAGTTTATTTATATTGCCAAATTGCTTATCTCATTTAATCTTTTACTCACTTACTCACTCAGCTTCACGCTGTACTTTGCACATGGCAAGGTAGGCAGAGGGAACTTGGGAACCTAGTGTTAAGAGACTCCGTCTCACTTGCCTTACCCCATTGTCCAATTTGAGGTATTGCGCTTTGCCTTGTTACCAGAGCGAAGACATTAAAATATTAAATATTTAATTTGAAAATATAAAATATTAAATTTCTTCGAGTGGGGATCGAACCTATCGTTTACATTACAGTCACTGCGCCACGACAGCCCTCATTTATTCTTTAATATTTACTTTATGAAGGCATTTTAATTAATTATTCTATCAAAGCACAGCTTATATCTGAAATTAGAATGTTATTAGCGACTACTATATGGGACGTAAACGAAACAATGAGCATTAAAGGCCGATATTTTAATTACATTTACTGAAATGCTTGATTTTTTTAAATTAATGCTTTTTAATTGTATTAGCTATTTTTTCAAGGGGCTATACCAAGGTTGTACCGGTGTTTCAAGGGCCTAAGCTTAGCGCGTTATTAAAAGAAGTGAGTGATCTTGACATACGAACAGAAAAGCAGACAGAACAATAAAGTGATCCTATGAGGATTCCAATTTATAGGGATTAATCTGTCAAAAACTATTTTCTCAAGGTCACGTGAAGGTCTGAAGGAACTGAAATTAATATAAAAAATATATAAATCTTTTGTAACGGAAAAAATAAGCTACTAAGACAACGCACGCAACTCTGCGTGATCAAAACATACTTACCTACTAATACTCCATAAGTATTTAGAATAGTAAACACACGGAGATTGTAAAAGGTAAGAAGACGCAATATATATATATATATATATATATATATATATATATATATATATATATATATATATATATATATATATATATATATAAAACAGTAAAAAATACATTAAAAACCTATAAGTATTTTAGATCAATCCTACAAAATAAGTCCATGGGAGTGCAAACTTAAGTTTACAATTTTTTATAAGTTGTATTTGTGTACTTCCCGTTGATATATACAAGTACATATATCTTGAAATTGATATTGGACCATCAGTATTTTCATACTTACAGTGTTTTTTGTTTCTTTTGAAGTATGATACTAAAAAAAATCTACTTACTCTTCTAATAGTTTCTACTTACTCTTCTATTTAGTTGCGACGAGCAAAGCGTGCGGTTGTTTAACGAATTCTACAGTTAAATGAAAATAATTTAATAATAATTATAAAGATAAATTCTTTTCCATAGGTGTAAATAAAATATTTCTTTACAAGTAAACAACAATAAAATAAAGCCTTTATCGCCCCAACGCGCAATAAACAGGGTAACAAGACAATAAACAAGGCCATACATCACGCAGAAACATAGCTCAAAGTTATTTAATTATCCTAAGGAAAAACTAATCCGTTGTAGAGAACGAAAATTACGCGCCCCGTCGACAGGTGCTGGCTCGTATGTGTACGCGTGGTTATACAGGCTGCTCTCTTTGTTACAATATCGGCTTTTAAACTAAAAAGTAAAGAAAGAAAAAAATAATTTACAAGATTATAAAAGAATAATTACCTTCATACATTTATGTACATATATATTTGTTTTTATTTTATGAAGATATAAGGCAAATATTTAATAATGATGTTATTTTATGTTGAAAAATACTGTAATCATGAAATTTGTCAAAAATATATATATATTATTTTATATCTATAATATATCCATTAGTTTTCAGATCCAATATATAAAAATGATATTTAATATTTTCAAGAATAACGTAATAAGTAATATGGAAAATAATGATGTAATAACATCCTGTATACTAAAGACATTCTTCAATAGAGACTAAAGGCGGCAAGTAGCTGTCTTGTGTGACAATATTTATGCCCGCAATATTAACTCGTATGCGACTATACATAACAGAATTTCCAAATATACCATAAATAAATTTATTTTGTTAATATCACATAAGTACTTTAAAAGTTAAATATTTTATTTAAACAAGATTTTGCTTAATAATAAAGCGCATAATTGAACTTTATGAATCAAAGCACAATTGCCGAATTCCGATTAAAGTTGTGTCACTACATTGCCTTAACCTGCAAAACCAGAAAAAAGAACGAACCTGCTTGCGAAGTTCATAATAACATTTATTGACATATATTTGAGCATAATAAAAAACAACTAAACTGAACTGTTTTCGTAGAGTGCTTTGAATGACTGCAGCGTGTAACTGTGGGAAAAAAATATTAAAAAAAAACGTTAACTCTGGTAACAAGGCAAAACAATGCGTGGAGTTCTGCCACTTCTAGCGCGCAATATCTTTAATTCAGCGGAAAGCAGGAGAGTGTCTTAACACTGCCGAACGCCGAAACACGACCGACTCCGCTGATACTGTGCAAATACAATATGAAGCTAAAAAAAAAACACAAAATATGTCAAATAACAAAACCAATGAAGTGTCCGAAATAAAAATGAGAGGGCGTCGTTCCGTCCGTTCGCCCCAGGCAAATATAAAAATCATTCATATGGACAAAATAAAATTGCATCCCAAATAACCCGGTGCTCATCGGCCAAAATCTATTAGCAATAAATATGAAGTTTTCCGATTTAACTAGATTTAAAATGGCGGAGAATCGGTAATAAAATCGGACTTCTTGTCTCTGGTTTACGATATTGTAGTTTGGCTCTGACTTCGTACACATTTTACTGAGCCGATAATATTTTATGAAGAATCTCTAATTAAGAGACCTATCGGAGCACAGGAGCAAAAGCGTGCGACTGTAATTACCAAAGGTTGTGGGTTCGATTCTTACTAGAGAAAATAAAATAAAAAAATAAACCTTTACTTAAGGGTTAGGCATATTTTATGTTTTCAAATACGATGTTTGTCAGTATTTCTATTGCACGTGCTTTTATAGGTCAACTTGTAGTTATATATAGATAAGATATTAATTAAGTTAATTAATATCTTTGTAATAAAATCAAATACAATAAATATGACCACCACCATAAATTTAGCAGTTGTACGTAGCTTAGGTGACATACAACAATTTGGTAACATCTAGCGGGTCCGATTATAGAGCCCCACTGGCTGATCTGAATAGTAAAATTCTTCTGAGGTTATTAGAGACCCTCCTCTATTTATTGCGTAGGCCTTAGTTCTTGTAAACATAACGAATATGTTAACATAACGAATTAGGCATAAAACTTAATAGTTTCGTGTAAATCACATTTTATTGCAGGTGTATACTAAACTAATCAAGGAAGAAGACTTTTTTTTTATAGTCCATATATGGAAGAAGGCTGGACATCTTTCACAAATAAAAAAAAAATAATTGTTTATTCACGAAACTATATTAAACAAAATAATACAAAATGCAGTAAACTAACGTAACGTTGAAATGTATGATGGTAAACTCATAATTTTTTTTTACACAAATAGAATTTGTCGTCATATTTCAGTCGAATGTATAGAACAACGCAATTATATTTCATAAATAAAAAAAATAAACATTAACGTAAGATATTATTATTTTATTGATGATATTATGATTGATATATTTTACTCCAAAACAACCAAAAATCCTTATGCATCGTGGTAATATGACCTCAATATTTATATTGTAATCATCAATCTATCAAAGGACGAAATATTTCATATTAGTAATCTCTTATCTAGGCTACACTCTCACACACAAAAAAGCCAACGAGTTCATGTTTTATATGATGTGTTTAAAATAAAAACCACGCTGTTTAAACGGGCGAAGCCGCTAGTTTTTTTAATAATTTAGCTGAGTTATTGCAACTCTTCATCACATATTACATTATATAATTCAATGATAAATGCTTAACGTCTTGAACATCTTTCACTTTGGGAGCATTTCGTTATTTCTTATAGTTCAGCTGGACCGTTATGGTTCATTCAAAATGATCAATTTCATACGCCAATGCAAAATATTATTCAAATAGGTCCAGGAGTTAAGCAGATCTGCTCTTAAAAATAACATACACACAAAACGGAACGGAAGTGGAACGGAGTGTCATAACACTAGATTTCACTTCCGTTCCCTCTGCCTACCCTGCCTAGTGCGGGATACAGCGTGAAGCTGAAAAAAAAAGAATAAATAAAAAATAAATTTAAATTTTGAACGAAGCAGGATTTGAACCCGCGCCTCTTGAAAACCGTTCAAGCGCTCTGACCAACTAAGCCATCCGTTCTCACCAAGCTCCGTCGAAATTCTTATACGCTTGTTACAACCCATTTATGTTGTTAGCATCTCTGTAGGGAGATTTTTACAAATTCAGCTACCCAAAGACAACTCGTAAGAATTATCGTTTGGCAAGAGAGAATACTATTTATTTACTATTTTTACTATTTTTTAAAGTGTTATTCCACACTTAGGAGAGAAAATACTAAACTTAAAGCTATAAGAATTTCGACGGAGCTTGGTGAGAACGGATAGCTTACTTGATCAGACCGCTTGAACGGTTTTCAAGAGGCACAGGTTCAAATCCCGCTTTGTTCAAAACTTTTATACGCTTTTTTTTAATTTTAGTTTAGTATTTTCTGTCCGAAATGTGGAATGACACTTCAAAAATAGTAAAACTATAAATTTGTGTTTTATTAGTCATTTTAGTCACACATCGCAAGAAGATCGATCGAAATAGGTCAACAATACAATAAAACAATTAATTCAATAATAGATACGGATTTATTATCTTTTGTATTCAAGTTTCGTCACAGTTAGGAAGAAAAAAAAGGTGAAGTGCGAAAGAAGGTTCTATATCAATTTCAGAATTGTAGATCAATGGACAACTTATAAGCATTAATAAATTTAAATTTACGAGCGTTTACGTGTTTTCTATTTATATTGGTTTAATTTTTTTTTTTCGGTCTTTTAATACACTTGTGTTGTAAGAAATTACTTCTTGCCGATTTCATAATTGTAGAATGCAAAATCGTATATATCACATGGGTGACAGTTTTTATGGCACTTAGACCTGTAGGGAATGTTCTTACATGGCTTCATGACACAGCGGCATAACATGTGGATGTAAGCGATTGTTGTGGGCTCTGATACTAAAACCAACGCGGCGTTGAGTTCCACACAACACGAAATATCTCGAGGCGGAAAGTGGTGAAGCGAGTGTCTTAACACTAGGTCTTCTCTACCTACACTGCTAAATGCAGTCTCCAACTTGAAGTTGCTGCAGCAGTTGCTTAGATGTTATCTTAATAATATTTATGACATAATTAACACTATTGTTAAAAAAAAATAGAAAATTAGCGTATAATGACAGGTAAGATACAAAAGAATATAAAAAGATATTTTTTAGTAACATAATGGGCTAATTATAACAATTATATGCTATAATAATTATTTATCATTATAAATCACTATTGTAGAGTAAAGCCGGGATGGACGTCTTCTAAGACCATATTTATAAACACAAAAAAAGAGAAATTGAGAAAAAGAGTCGTATTTCATTTCTTAATTACTTTAATATTTACATAAATTGTAACAAACGATCCGGCGGCCGGAGAGAAATGTATGAACAACAAATGACGATTAAAGACGTGAATACAAAAACCCGGAATTCGAAAATTGTTTATCACTGGTGCCAATAATATATAAGAAAAGAAGGCTGTATACAAATATGTCGGTCTGCTTTATTCATGGCTGAAGAATATTCTATCGACAGAAAGATTTTGACGTATATTTTAACGAGTGACTTTTGTGGTAAAAACTAACGATATTCTTCTTGTTATTTATAAACATAACGTTTAGTTAATCATGTTTGATCCAATTCAATGCAAAATAATGACGCCTCGAACAGCTTAAAGTAATTTTTAACATATTCAAGCAACTGCGGCATAGAATGAAATAAGATAATGTAAATAGATACTTCTTTCATCAAATTCCATCACTTTACACTAATTGTTGAATTAATTAAAGAAGAGTGTGACTGAAAGAAAGACGAAAAAGATTAAAAACTAATACTTTAAGTTTAAAAAAATAAATATTGCAAGTGAAAATGATTTAGGAAAAATGAAAAAATATAATTATCAGAAGGCAAATCGGTATCCTATCAAAAAAAGACTGAATTTGTATTAGAATTATCTTCTAGCATAGATCCTAATTGATTTTTTTAGCTTGATAACAGTTTAAAGATTCAAAAATATCCAAATAAATTAAATAATTAGTTTTAAGGTTTCTGAAGAGAATACTGTGTGATCATATATATCATTTATCTATATATCTTAGTATTATCACTGAGCTTCTTTTGTTAGTGTACTCACAGTAGTGAGGTAACTATCCAAAGAAGTAAAACTCTTTTTCAGGGTAGATACCTAAAAAAAAGAAAACTGTTACTCTGTACAATATGTCCATCCCTGACTAGTCTTATACCCTTCTGGTGCTCCAGCGACAAGACAAAGCGAGGCCGTAATTTACAACTCAACACGTAATATTTTTAATTTACGTAAAACGTTCAAGTATATTCTATACAAGTGGTAAATGGTAACCATATATAAGAATGCCAAATATTATAAAGTCCACGCAAACGAAGTTGCGAGCGAACACTAGGCACTAGTTTATAATAAAAATAACAATGATTTAATTGTGGTACATACTTGATACTTGTATTTTCTTTGTTTTGAACTTAACTTCGCGCTATATAACTGGTGAACCTAGTGTTAAGGTACTCCGTTCCGCTCCGTTGTGCCGCTGCGCCACGACAGGCCTCAATAGGCAGCACACATTAGGCAAATTATATAATATAACAGTAAGTTCTAGGTAAATTTATCCATTTATATGTTCACAGAAAACGTATTGGTAACTTCTTACGTGTGCACGCAGTACATAATTGCCTTAAGTAGTTAAGTGCTATTTACCTAAAAAGCTTCGTTTTTATAGCAAGATAGTTAAATGAACTAAGTGTTAAGACAATTCCTTTCCTGCTCTCTGCCTGCATTTAAAACAATCTGTTTCCCACTGTGCCACGATGGCAATGATTGTGTTATCATAGAGCTGTATCCTGCACATCGTAAGGTAGGCAAAGAGAACTTGGGAACCTAGTGTTAAGGCACTCCACACTGAGGCATTGCGTGTGGGGTGGCGGAACTCAACGTCGCGCTTTGCCTTGTTACCAACGAAGAAATGAAAACATAATACGAGTATATTTCATACGAAAATATTAAATATTTTTTGCCGTGTGATTCCGGCTTAGAATAGGATCACCCTGGTACTGATGGTGTCGTAAGAGGCGACTAAAGTGCGTATGGTAGAGTCACGTTGCCAGCAATGGCAACACGCATGGGCAGACTCGACCAGATTATTACCATCCCCGGCATTTAAGACCGGCGTTAAGTAGTGGCTTTGGCCACTGCGTTGCGCATTAGGTAATGCCGGACCCCGGTGCCCTCCCACCTTAAAGGACGGCAACGCTCCTGTAGCTCCTCTGGAGTTACTCGGGGCCGTGGGCGACGGTGATCACTTACCATCAGGTGACCCGTACGCTCGTTTGCCGTCTTTCCATAAAAAAAAATATATTTCATTTCCTCGATTGGAGCTCGAACCCACAGCCTGTCGCGTTTAAAGTCACACACGTGCAGGTGGGACCTGCACTACGACAGACCTCCTTCGAATGTTAACTTCCTGTTTCATATGTGACCATCACATTCAATAATTTGTTGGGTGTAAAAAATACAAAACACAAAATGATAATTTTCCTTTTAATCTTGATATTTTCCTCTACGATACAAGGCACACACACAATTTTAAGTAAATTAATAATAATTATAATAGAAATAATAAATAATAAGTCGCCTTATTGCAATAACCAAATTATAAACGTGTACTGACAAGCCTCAATATCTAATTGACAAAGGAAAACCTACGCTAACAGTTACTAGTTTTACCTGAATTTTACAATTAAACCTTGAACGGTGAAACTCTCATACATTTTATTATAAAAATGAAAGAACGGATACTAAATGATCATTCACGCCCTGTATACACTCACACATGCGCATTCATCTAAACATTTATAGTAACAACTAAGTTTTAATTATTACGTCGCATCATCCAGTACAGATAATATGTATGAAATTAATCGTCTCAAGCTGTGTTTTGTATCGGCGCCAGACTATTTTTACACTCCCATAGAATTTATATTTCACTTACTTAATTAATAATAACTCGTGAACAATTCATGTTTATAGTCAAGCGCCAATCGATGGCTCGATACAATGTCTAAATCTTATTCAACTAGGTATTTTAGACATTTAAAGTAATTTCGTAAACTAAGCATCGATATAAATAACGCTATTATTTATACTTTATGTTTAGTTTTAAAACTATCGCACTTAAAAGAATAACTACCTACGTACACCAGATCATGGATATGAAATGTATTTCGTAGCCGTAACCATTTGTTAACAATATAACGGCTATTGCTCTTGGAGACAATGAATAGCTAAATAATTAAAATAAGTAAGTCACTATTTAATTCATACGTTTCTCATTCAATAATTTCTCCAAAATGTTTAATGTCATTTTTGTAATGTATTGCTTATTTAAAAATAAAAATATAAAACCCACGAACGATTTTATACAATATTATTTGTAAAAATATAGAGTATGAAACTTTAAATAAAACGCTTACATTATATTGTACGCCAGATTTTTTTACTTACTCAGTCAATAATATTTGTGTTTGTAAAATGAACCATTAAAACCGCTAACTTAATATAGCTATCGTACACTATGTATATATTCTAGTATCAGTTACATCTAATCATTGCACTAAATTGAATAAGTTACTTGATATTGAAGATCACATTCGTATTGAAAATCTTACATGTGCTGTTAAGTTAGTTCAGTAAACTTCAATGAATTGTTGCGTAGCTTCGATGGATACATTAAATTAACAATTATTAATAAACGAAAATGTAAATTATTCGACTAGTATGTAAAAAGCAAGCCGTATGCAAACGGTTAGAAAATTTTAAAAGCAGTCTTATATCAATTCCAATAGTTTTTTGATCAATTAAGGAATTATATAATTTTAAACGATATGATACGATAGTCGAAATAATATGTAAGCTAAGGCTGTTTGTTGCTTATTTAAATACATAAATCGTAACTCATGAGTCTTAATGAATAAATATGGCATTTAATAATAAGTTTAAAGGTACATTTCATAAAAGACTAATAATGACGAATTAGTTACGTGTATCGTCGATCAAATCATTGAAGCTTAAATTTTAAAATATTACGAGATATTTACAAATTTCACTATGGAAGAAGAGTTTCTGCGACCTTCGTCTTACACTGCGAAATCTACTTTACTTTGCTAATAACAGTATTTACAGTTAATCTCAAAGTAGAAATACTTTAACGAGATCTGATACACCAAAAATGAACACTAATTAGTTCGATACTTTTAATGTACACAAACCATTTGGTTCAAAACGAGTCCTTCTTGTGTCAATAGTGTTTTTATTATTTTTCTCTGAATTCAGGCTTGACGCTTATCATCGGCTTCCTTCCTTCGTCGTTGCCCTCGTATTGGTCGGGGAACTCCCCGGAGCTTGCCAGCTAAGTAGCAGAACTGAACAGCACTGAGTTCTTGTAGTACCCAGCACGATCTGACAGGGGGCTCTTGACATCACGTTCCATGGCTTGTTGGCGAGACTTGCGCTCCATTTCCAACTCTTGGGCCAAAGATTCTGTACAAAATGAAAATAATTAAAATATATTACACTAAAAGTATTTCATAAATTATAATTAATAATAATATTATATATAAGTAAATCTCAGAGATATTAAATATTTTAAGGGCTAAAATTTCACATATCCATGTTTCAAAATACGAGTGTGTCACCCCGGAAAATGTCATTAGTATCGTGGAGGCAGACATCAAACGAACTCCGCATCCGTATGGCACTTTCTAATTTAATATTCAATATCGCTCTAGTAAAAACGTACCATAGACTCTGTAATGTGAACGTTTAATTAATTGCTTTTATGCTTTGTCTGTATTAGGTACATGACTTAAGTATTTCATTACAATCATAATGTAATTAATTGAATTTATTGTCTATAGACAGCAAAAAATGCTTAACATGCACAAAGGTACAATAAAATTTAAATTCTCATTATAAATGATACAAACGAGCAAAAAGCAAAATGATACACCAAAAGAGAGAAATATTTTCTAATAAGATTTTGGGTAAATTGACAAAGTTCGTGAAGAGGCAAGAGTAGGTGAGGTAAGGCAATTGTCTCTGAAAACGTCTACGTTTTACGAAATATGCTTATTCAATTTCATGCAACGTTTGCCGCCTCCTGCAATTTACGAGATATAAAAGATATAAACGGAATCAGGTTTTTTGCTTACTCTGAAGGAACATTTTCTCAACGGGAATTCAATTTCTAAACGAGACATTCGTTTAGGAATTATAGTACTTTAAAATTTATTACACATTTTTAACTAACAATTTTTAAATCTGGATTAGTAGGAATTATTTCTAAAGAAAGGTATTAAGGAGTTTAATTTATAATGACTAAAACTAGCGAAATCAAAGATTTTTATATTATCATAGGATTTTGAAAAGTATTTGTTCAAAATGTACAAATATAAAATGGAAAACCATATGATATTTCTACAAATTAAACTTGTAAAAACGAAGAACGCACATAAATATACTATTTGCGTTTCATTTGTCATTTAAAAATACAATTATAATCCGATTTGTCTCAGCGGATACAGCTCCAGGGCATCACACTCACAAGTGTCGCTCATCGAGGGCTGTCCCGAAACAGAAACCTATTATCCTGGGCGAGATTATACGCCTAGGGCGTCACAATTAAATATTATACACTTAAAAGCTTCGGCCTTTGCCGTTTCACTTCGCTGCCACCCCTAAATGTCCCATTAGGTCTGTTTGAATACGTAATATTTTTACATTTGCCGCTTCTAAAACAGAATTGCCGGTTCCTTTGAGAGCCATAATCTATTTGTTCTTTGAAATAACTGTCACGCTTGAGCGCTTGACTTAAATAAAAAGTTAGCCTTTCATAAATAAGAGTTCTTATCTTGTAACGTCTTTTTGAATTGAACTGTTTTTAAATTATTGTAAGTATTATCTAGTTTTTGCATTCGTAATTATTGTAAAATATGACTGAACTTTTTATTTGTCATTTTTCTTTTTTTAAAAATTGAACCGATTGATTTGATTTTTTACAATGGCATTCTGTAGGTTACATTGACTTTAAAAACAAATCTGAAAAACTATTCAATCTATCGAATCACAGATTAATTTATAGAGTAACGAATTGATTTTGTAATTAAATAGAATATCGAGCAAGAAATTTAGTTTTCGATATTCACTCGTTTTAACCATAAATTGTTTCTTTTACTTTTGTTCTTGTAAAAACTGCTAAACACTACTCAAATCGATTTATCTTTTATTTTCCACAATAACATTTAACAATGTCATTGATCTGAACCATACTTTTTATGTTTAAAATTTTTGTAACTTTTTTCAATATGATACTTTGTAAAACAATGTCAAAGGTGTTATATTATACAGCATAATTAAGAAAAGAACCATCAAGGCCTGTGCTCGATGAGCTCGTTAAATTATAAATAATTTAAGCCTTTGTGAAAAAAAAAAATTTTTTTTTTTGAGAAATTTGATATTGTTCTGTTACAAGAAGTTGGCTTACAGGAGTAATATTAATATTTTGTGTATGTAGTCTCTATTGTAGTATATAGTCAAGAATCAATAATCAATTGTTCACGACACCTTAGATTTTGAGTTCTCTGGTACTGACAATCTGAAGCGTGACGAATTTTACTGATTGAATTGAGTTCCTTTTAAAAGCACTCTCTTTATTTTATTTTTTCCAACAAATCAATCTCAACGTGATACTATTTAAATTATATTAAATGCAACTTGTAGTATATGAAGCTAGATGTCGATATAGTAGTTTTCAAATAATAGAGAAGTCTTATTTGATAATCTATATACATATATCTGTATGTAAAAGAATATTACTTGTAACCATATTTACATTTTTAATATAATTTTTATACACAGCAAGTATTGCTTAGAGAACAAAAAGTTAATATCGTCAAAGGTTTCGAGCACACCTGTGCTGTACATTTTATTTCCATTCATTTCATAAGCGCACCTAAAAAGTAGCCGAAGAAGTTTCCTCTTTATTAATTTTTCAACTTTATATTACTTAACATCGGTTGGTTCAATCATTACAAGCGCGTTTATGAAAAGTAAGACTTACTGTCATTTATTTGCACGAGGAAAGCATTTTGTAGGATAATACAGATATAAACTTTAATTAATGAAAAAATATGAAAATGCCAACATTTTATAGAAAAACCATTGGTTGTCGTTTGCCTTTTATGATTTAGCTGTTTTCTTGTTATTTAAAACTTTTGATTTATCCCGTTTTATTAAAGGAAGACGTACAAAAAGTTTTCTAATTTAAGAATAACAAAATATGTTTTTTCTTTTACCGGCAGTTTTAAAGAAATTGATAAAAGGGCCAAGTTTAAATTTATATTTATATACTTTAATGTGTTTTTATAGATTTTTTTTGACAAAAACTTGTAAATATGTGATATTTTGTAGGACTTAAATTCGAGTGAAAAATTATGTGCTTATTATCGTATATTTCCTTTTATAATAATTACGAAATATACTTTTTTATATACTTTTTAACTTTTTTTATATGCTTTTTTTATATTTTTATATATCTTTGTATTAGCAGTTACATTAGAATACTAGGCACATATAGTAATATGCACTATGCATAATCAAGTAACAGAATGAGAACCATATCTTAATTCGATTTAGAGGCTCGTACTCGCGTGTTCGCGTGCGTGACACATGGAGGGTAACAGTTAAATTAGTTGCAATTTCAACGTGAAAGCAAAGCCCTGCTATACTTGGTTGTAGGACCGGAAATGTACTTTCTATCAATGTTGCCGTTTATGGTACTTACCAATAGCTAAACGTGTATAAATTATTACTGATTTCATATCTAGATCTTTTCTTAATTTTGATAATGCTAAAGTCTTGGCATGTAGTATATGTCTTATAGTTCAATGTAATATGTAAATAAAAAATATTAAAAATTTATCGTTGAAGTTTGTTTGTGTCGCGTGTATTGAACTTGGCAAAATATTAAATTTAAATGTATGACATGTATTTGAGACCTGTACTGGTGCAACGAGACAAGCCTGCGACTGTAAAAACGACATGTTGTGGGTCAGTGATCAGTGTCAATCCCCAATCGAGGTAACTAAATATTATTCCAGTAAAAAGGCAAAGTAAGACATGGAGTTCCGCAATTCAACACACAATGCCTCAAATTCGACAGAAAGTGACGAACGATAGTGTCTTAATAGGGAAGAACTGCCTTCAACACTCGGTTCCCATCCTTGGTTAGGCTAGGTACCCATAGATTGCCTATCATGCCATGTGCGGGATACAGCGTGAATCTACATAAAATATATAAAAATAAGATTTAAATATAGTAATATATCAAAATGTTAAAGTGTAAAGCAGTTTTCATATCCATCAAAGTCACCGTAAGGGTGTGTCTGTACACAATAGTATTTGAAAGTCCACAGCGGCCTGTACATTTTTAATGAAATTTCTGGGCTTTCCACAAAGAGTATGTGAATGAAAAAACTACGGCCTGATTCAAAAAACGCGTTAGCCAACATGGTTTCTAGTGTACCTATATTGCAAACGCCATGTTGTTTGTCTAGTATAGTAAATTTTGTTACAAATAATATAAATGTTTTCCTCATACATATTCATTACTTTCCCGTGTCTCCTCTATATTACAGAGGCAGATACAATAGCGTATTTTTAATGTGTTACTCCGGTTTTTATTTTATTTTGTACATAAAGCTACATTTCTTATGTGGAAAAATATATATCAAATTATTTCAGTACAATAAATAACATTTTTAAGCTCTATTTTGCGTCCCACTTTCAGACAATGTGTGTTAAGTTACAGAACTCAACGCCGTGCATTGACTACTTAGACTCCAGAGCGGGTAAATGTTCATAATTTATTCTCACAAATGGGAATGGACTATCACATCTACAAACGTAGTCTTATCGTGTCATAAAAACTTATTAAAAGGTTGACAATATGTATCCTTCTATATATATTTTAAAGTTGCAGGTGCGTTCATTGACAGTTTCTATTAATAATAAAATGTATAGGAATATATAACATATCAAATTATTATGACATTGAATGATTTAATAGCAATAAAAAACTAGATGAGTATTTTCCCTGTACCTATTTGAATAAAAATTGGAATGTTTGTATCGTTCATTTTATGCTTTTAAATACTTAGCATTCTCCATCCGCAATGGTATGTAATATGATGAGTATAAATTTCACATGTCGATTTTTTCATCTTTACAAAAGACCCTCCGCTGCTCTCATATGAATGTACATGATTTAAATCATTTTGAGATTCCTTGTGGGGATAAAGTATTTGAATTGATTTTTAAAAACGTATATATCTATGGTAATCAGGCAATTCAGCTAAAAGTGAGTATTCCATCCTCTCCTTTTCATTACTTGTTTTTTTTTTTACCTAACTGCGGCGCGTTGTCTGGTCTGACTAAGCGCAATATTTGTGCATTCAATCACCACTCGGATGAACGATTAATCTTAAAAAAAATTAACTACCAGAACCAAAGTTTGCGATTTTCGTTCTTTATATACATATTTTGTCCATATCTACCCGTGATTACGAATTACTGCAAAGTGTTCGAAACTTTGTTTTAAAAAAATATAACATTTTATATACATACTTAATTTAGTTCAAAAGTTATATTTAAAACAAAATATTCAAATACCTGAATAATTCTGCCAAAAAGCTGCGCCTCCGCTCATGATATCAACAGGCGGTGGTGGGTAGTTCCACTGTGGTTTGTCAGGAGTTCGTGGCGGGTCCCGTTGGAATGGCGGCGACGAAGTTGGCGGCTCTGTACTCGGCGGTTTACTCTCTGTGCCATTCTCACGCTCACGATTCTCTTGCGGGAGAGGCGTTAAGTTTTCTGTACAAGAAATAAACTATCAAATTGTGTATTTTGTTTATTTTAATTTAATTACAATAAAAAAAATATTTTTATATTAATTCATTTACAAAATCCATATTAGTTTATTTAAAGGCAAGCATTATTATTCAATTAAAATACACTTCTCAAGCTGTAAGTGGCGAACGGTGATTATACAAGATATCGAACTCGAATGCGTGTTACTCCAGTAGGTACCGAACCCTCATTTCAAATGGCCTGCGAAACGATTTCCTGACACGGAGATTAGTACAAGCCTTCACTAGCGTTTACCACCCTCCTTACGTCACGCACTCCATACACATTTGCGAACAATTGTAAAACATGACATATGCCTCTGTTATTACAAATTGCATCCTATTAGCTACAATCGATGGTCCGTATTGGCACGATAAAACATGGAATCTTAAGACATTTCAGTAGTACTGGTATCTCAAGTTTTAACTGATACATAGATAGTTTGACAGACGGTAAGTTAACATGTCAGAGGCATTCCGTAATATTGGCAGTTGTCTGATTTTCTAGTTGTTGTACACGAATTAGCTATTTTGCATCGAGCGTTTGAAGAAATTGCATAAATTGTTTTACATATACGGTAAGTGGCATAGGAATTCCATCGACAATTTGACCGTAAAATATCACTATAGTTGTGGTTGAGAGATTGCGTTAGGTTTTAAAAACATAAATTATATTAGTGAGATGTATCTTACCAGTAACTATTCTGAGTATTTCAGCAGGCGCTCCGGATTGTTTTAAAGCTTCCTCTATCTTCTGTCGTCTCTTCAATTCTGTCTCCAATTGTTCTTGGATTTGTTGTCTTTGTTTTCTTTCCTTTTTTAGCCTCTTCTGGTACATAACTGAGACAAAATAAATAAGTTTTATTTTTATAATTTTTAAACTTTTAAGAGAAGAATACATGAAACGAAAAATATAATTGATTAATTGAACATGTTAATTAGTAAAAAATTAAGTACTCGTAGTTTTATTTTAAAAATTCTTAAAAATCTATCAACGTATTTCAAAATCAGTGACGTCAAAACAAATAGGAGAGTACCTACTAATAAATATTAAAAAAGCACCCCCATTAAATTAATTATTGGTGCAGGGAAAGTGCAACGAACCTGGGAATCTAGTGTTAAGAGACTCCTTTGCTAACTTTTCGCTGAATTCTTGTTTGTGAATCAGCGTTGGTTGAGTGGCGGAACTCAACGCCGCTTTGTTTCATTGTCAGAGTGTGGAAATGGAAAATAAATATTTCATTCCCCCAAGAGGATATGAACCCACAACCGTGGCGTTAACAGCCGCGCACTTATACTTTTGCGCTATAATCGTGTGATAATGATCATCATCAGACTATTTTTACTATGTTTTAAAGTGTTATTCCACACTTAGGATAGAAATTAATTACATTTAAGTTTAGTATCATCAGACTATTAGTCATTCAAAGAAATTAAAGAAATATGAATATAATATTTTTGTAATATAATGTTTAATGGTGTTAACATACTTATATATGTTTGGATTCATTTTTACATTCACATACTAACTATTTTAACATTTTAATATTAAGTTGTCGATAATCTTTGGCCGTCCATCCACGGTATCAAATAAAAGCCTTCTCTTTCTAATCACAAAGAAATAATGTTACTATCTTTTTCTTTAAGACAGACAATTAAGGAATGATCGAGTCGATTCACGTGTTGATTGAGCTTTGCTTACGATTCAAGGTGCCAGGCATATTGCGTGGGACAAGTCAAGAGATACATAGTATATTATTAAATGAAAAATATACACTTTTCGAGACATTCCAATGCCCTTATTTAAGTTTTACTTTTATTTTCTATTTAATAACAAGAGATGTCCTCTACATTTTAAAAGCAAATTACATATTATATATTATCGCTTTTATATATCTTTTTATAAAAAATATAAATTAATTTCTTCCATTAAGAAACATGATGTTTCTAATTAGGTGGGAATTGTGAAGGGTTCATATCAAAAACAGTTTAGGTTCGCACACTAAGCTTAATTTATAAATATAATAATACTTCATGGATATTTGATAAAAATTTTAGCTTGATATATTCACGAAATCGCGAAATATATAGTTTTAACTTACGCAAAGACAAACAATAGATTGATCCTGTAAGGGTCCTTATTTATTTGAAATACAGGAGATTAAAAAATGATAAGAAATAATATGAAGATGAAGATCTTCCTCTTACTTATTTTTTAAATTCTTGGCGTAAATGATTAAATAATAATATCACTTTAAACGTTAGTATATTAAATTATATTAAATTTAAATAGTAAAACGGATATGTAAAAATAAAATGCGAGGTCATTTTCTCATTAAAGATTTGCTAGTAATTAATGTTGTTGCTAATGAGTTCGAGGTTCACTAGCGAGTGACTCCTACGCATCATTTGTCATACAACCTCTGACACGGTTCATAATAACATTTCGTTTTTGTTCGCCTTCATTTCTTAATATGAATTGAAAATTGCTTTTATGGTTATTGTAAAAATAAATATTTGAGCGTGCGACTGTAAATGTGACAGGTTGTGGGTTCAATCCTCACTTAAGGAAATTAAATATTTAGTATTTTCATTTCTTGCTGTATTGTTACAAGGCAACGTTTGGCGTTGAGTTCCGCCTCTCAAATCGCAATGCGTCAAATTCGGCGGAAAATGGGTAACGGAACATTAGGATTCCAAGCTCCCTCTGCCTACCTTGCCATGATTGGGATACAGCGTAGAGCTGTAAAAAATTATATCACATATGTGCAAAATTAATAATTGGTTGAACTTCCTCTAAAACTTAACAGACAGAGAGCTTCAAGCTTCACTCTCAATTTTTTAATGTAGGCAGTGATTACGTACTTTTCGCTAAAATATAACACCAGAGCAGGCCGATAACAAGAAGTTGTAACTATCACACTGCGCCACGATAGCCTTTAAATTACTTATAATGTTGTTCAATATTCTTGTCACTTACTACGAAGCTAGCAATATACTCTATAAAATTTTAAATTTGTAAATAAGGATACCGAATGAGTTTCAGGCAGTATAAATCGGTATATTTAGGATGAAAGGTGAAGCTAATACAAAGGTGCGATTGTGCCCATAGGTCCAATGAGTGGAAAATTCAACGGGCCGGCGAGTCCGAACGTCGCCGGTACAGACCAACACCTCTGAAAAACGCTTTCTCACTCCATTGACTCCCATTTTTGGATCTTTTCATCTCGCCTCATTTCCTAATTACGCGTAAATTAGTAATTAGCCAAGTTGTTTTTTTTTATTGTTGCCATTCTTAATAATTTTAGTAATACTTCGAAAGAAACTGATTCTAAAACTAAGGAATATTCAAATATCAGACTATAGTAATCAAACATCTTATAGAGCTGGATAAAGCGGGAGCGACGTTGCTCTATTGTTTTTATAAGTCAATATTTGTTCATACATAGATCGGCGGTACCCTTTGAAAACAATCCAACTCCTCCACCTCGATAAGTCTATAAGTAAAGATGAATTGTAATAATTTTCCAATATGAATTGAGGCGGATCGGCTTGATGAAAGGCTCAATAGAGTTATGTTCTTTTATTGTTGTCTCAAATGTAATATTCAAATCTATGAATTTATTACAACAATTTTTGAGATGGTGATATTAATAAAAACATTAAATACTCTTTGAAGTACGAAAACTCAGTGTCGTTACTTCATATTTTCTTATTATATTCATATTAGGTACATTAACTTTTCGCGTTATTTAATCAATATTTACATATAAGAACTCACATCTAACTTGCATATAGGTTACTATTAATCACAACGCACGCATGCTATGTGTGTTATAACATCAACTGAACTGAACATATCAAGCAAAACAATTCCACGACCGAGCGTATGAATAAAAACCAACCACCGAAATATTGAAGGAATTCGTTCAAAGGGGAAAAAATGCAATAAAAAGTCCAGCTCGATACAGAATGAGAGTGTGGTTAAAAAGCAACGAATGAATATGGTTGCGAACATCCGTTGCAGACAAAAGTTCGGCTACTTGACTATGCAAATTATATTTGCGGACCGCCGCGGTTGAGACCCGATCTCCGACGTTTCGTTTCACTTTTACGTATATAACGTGTATTCTTTTCATATTTTCATCCGATTTCCTTCCCCCTCGTTCATTTTGTTCCGTTTTTAAAAGTCGCAGAACAATACCGCTTTCTGCGGGGTTTATACGCCGCGAGCAGTTTCCTTGTACGCTTCTTTTTCTTATTATTATTATATCTATCTTTTTATTCATATCCGGTTCTCTTTTCTTTAATACTTCTGACTCATAAATGGTTGATAAAGGGCCCTTGGGTGTTTTATCCAAATAACATGTAAATGAATCAGATTGTTTGTGTACCTACTTAATTTATTTTCTTAACATGACAATGCCGAAAATGTCGTTTTATTATGAAACATAATTCTTTTCACGTTTAACATATTTACATAAAATTGTGCAATTGGGTCGTATTCGTGCAATGATTCTAATTCTCTTGAGGAGAACATTGTATTCTTATTTCAAGAGCCTGCCGAAAAGTTAAGAGGCAAATTATTCTTGAAATATATCTTCATAGGTCCCTTAGAACATTGTTAGCAAGTAAGTACTTTTGTCCACAACAATTATCAACTCTCCGTAAGTAAGCCGTATCGCCATATTATGACTTATAATAATGATTTATCTATGGCACCGCAATACTATCACAACCCTCATGGATGTTTATAGCCCGCTTAACATTATAATTCGATAAAATATATGTATCTTCAAAATAGCAGATGTCGCTGCTATTTGATGACGGTTTAAATTATTTTTCTCCAAATTCTTATACAAATTTGTGAAAGCCTGTCCTGGAAGCATGTTTACACGAAAACAAAAGCTTTACCAAGGATCTTTAGAATGATAACACCATAAAAAATGTCCAAATCTATTATAAATGCCGTAAAATTGCGGGTATTGTCAAGTAATTATATTTCGGACGCGCTAATTATTACGTTGATTTATTTTATATATTTCAAAAAGATAATAGTTTTCCCACTTGCGCTATACCGTAAATAAAAATCGACATTTATGACAGCCACTCCCCTCAGTCGCGCCCGAGCCATTTAGATAAGTCTTTTTTATAGTTCTTTATTGAAAATAAATTGCCTAGAATAAAATCAGACACAGTCAGAATGGTTTTCCGATAGATGCGTATGAAATAATATTTGACAGATAAGATGCGTCAGTTATCGGAGCGTATGCTCGGCTCGAGCGACATAATCGACTTCAATGACGAAGTGTTTTTTTCTTTTCCGATCTAATTACATTTAAAATGTGACGATTTATGTTAGTTTCAATTTCAAATATATTTTATAGTAAATAACTTTAGTCATGAACTGAATGTATAGAAATTGAGACTATTTATTATTTAATTGCTTTTATTACAATGTAGGTATTATTTTATGTGATATTTTACAGTATCTGAATCAAACATTTAATTTTGTCACCTTGTTCTGCTGACAGACAATATAGTGTTTTTATCTTATTCCTCTTTTATTTGGGTACAATTTATGAGGCGAGTGGCTACTGAGATAAACATTTTCCTTAGCACTGTACGGATTATTGTTCTTGTCGGAAGAGTGGGGACTTTGAGTTACGAGCTAAAGTGACCTTCACACCCAACACGCTATTACTTTATACACATACGTTTAAGAAAAATGTTAAACCAATATTTTTCTACAACTAATCGTGACAGTTTTATTTCAATATTAAATGTGTTAATTCATAATGTACGTATAACTTATTTTAAAAGTTTTCAGTTTTGTTCAAAATTGTGTTGTATTAAATTTATAAATCATTTTCTCTTGATCACTGATATGAGTAGGTAAGCTTGAGTATCGAAATGATACACGTCTGACGCATCTGCAAGCATTACATTCCATACTTTATTTCATACTTACAATAAAGGCAAAGACATTTTTTGTGAAAAAATAAAGAAAATTGCAGGCACTTTTATCAAACCGATCAAAGGGCCGGTCGGACATTCCGACTTCTTACGACGTTAGTAAAAAATACAATCTCACTTTATAGTTACCATTCCACTGGTTATTATATCCGTATCGATACGGTTAAACTTACGGAGCGTGAAATGTTGGATTCCTGATATCTTTCAGCTTTCGGGCCCATCGCCGGCGATGAAGCCAATTTTTTAAATTTTACATTTTAAAAAGAGTTATTTATGTAGGCAAATGAAAATAGGACCTTATTATATTTAAAAATTAAAAACCTAAAGTAAAAATAATAACGACAAGCTTTAATCAATTTCCTACGATTCCGTGTCGTAGTGATTACTAAATACTATAAGTACTCTATTGAGTTTTGAGTTACGATATAAATAATATATTAGATACGTAAAATTGACATTCACTTTATAGAAAGCATTGTTTATGTATAAAGGTATTCATTGATAAACGTAAAATGTGAGTGCAAATGTAATATTTAACTAACAGTCACTATCTATATATTATAATAGCTACTTAGATCTAGAAATTAGTTACTTTTTAGTTTCGCGTAATGTGATTTTCGAATTGAGGTCCATATAAATAAATTGATGTCAGTGGTCGTAGGTTCTGTTTTTAAATGATTTTCTTTTGTTTTTGTTTGGTTTTCTACTTGGATAAACTGTACATTTAGTTATTTTTGTACTATTTTATGTGAAGACTTCATTGGTTTATAAATGTAAATTAGACTTATTTTTGAAGTTTTTGTATAACTGTATGTTTTCCTTAATAAATAAATATATACATATTTTTTGAGGGGTGTCACAAGCATGTGACTATAAACGCGACAGGTTTGATCTCCACTCGGGAAAATGATATACAGGATTCCGCCACTTAACAAGCAATGCCTCAAATTTTGGATAAAGTGGGGAACTTAGGTTCCCAAGTTCCCACTGCCTACCCTGCCATATGCGAAATATAACGCGAAGCTGAAAAAAAAGGTTTTTATGGATTAGGTAGAATTAAAAAATATAAATTCGGGAATTGGGATATTATATTCGTTTGAACGGCGCACCGGGCCATGCTTCCTGCGACACGAGTGTGGTCGTAACTCGACACCTTTATTAATATGCCTGAATTATTAACGTAGATATAAGACGGTAGGGGCCGTGTCGCGTGCAAATGATGATATCGTGAGGCTTCGGTGCGGTGAATCGATTTGAGAAAAATATCGATTTACATACAATTCTTGTGAGGAATCGTTATGGTTCTGCATATGGTCTTCATGCCTGTTTACACTGCACTTAAGACGACGAAAAACAATGTGACAATATAAAGTTTACATATATGATAAATATAAGAGAATATTGAAATAATAACATAAAAAAAAAGAAATTTTATTAATAATTTATTTGTTAAGCATATTTTTGTTTGTTGTAATTGTTATTTAGTGTCAAAACTGCAAATTCTATTTAGCTGATTTCATACTAGCGTGTCATCAATAACGTATATTATGGTTCATTATTATCAAATGTTTATGTCGCATTTTTATTATAGTGTCGTCGCGATATAACTGAAATTGGACGTCCAGTCGTTAATCGTTATGGCCAACAAAAAACATTTAATCATTATTTATGACATATTGGACATTTAATTTAGGGGCAATATTGAATACTAACATAATTGTGACATAACCTGCGTGGGTGCCTTTATATTTGTTCTCGTGTCCGTACCTTACCTTTCCAAACAAATTGCTTCGTTAAATAGTTATTTTTATAAATAATACGTATTTTAAAGAAAAATACATAAGTGAGCTATTTTATTACTATATTAAACATCTATATGACCTCGAATCTACTATCTCTAATCGAGCTCCCACATATTATTGAATTTTCATATGTACAATAGATTTTTTTGGAATAGGACAAGATTTATAATTTATAAGCACACACGTAACATCAATATCAGTTCCATAATATAAATTAAAATATAACAAAGAAAGATATGCATAAATTAAGACTTTTACTAAAATTAAGGCTTTTACTACAATCATAAAACATAAGTGCAGGTAAGATTCGACAAATATTGACGATGGATGATTGCAAGCGGCCAACGATCCCCTTGGCAAACTGCGAATATAAATGGGGACGAGAAAAATTAATCCTAATGCGATTTTAATGAACTCGAAATGAAACGAATGTAATAATAAATTGTTAAGCTGGTAGATCCTTCTCATACTTGGTGGCATAAAACGTAAAACGCCAATGAGCGTAGTTAATCAATAAGTTTCATAATAGATAGTTACTTAACAAATATCCTTTATTTAAATAGTAATTTGAACTTTTTTGTTATACATACAATAAGAAAATAATAAGATCTCTTTGACATTTTCTGATAGTTACCATAAACAAGTGGGTTTAGTGACATTTTGTTAACATATTTTTTTAGAATTTGGATTTTGACATTTTTATCATTAGTTTCAAAAGTAGTTTGCAGTATGTAAAAATTCCAATTGAATTAGAAAACAAGCATAAATATAGACACATTTTAAAATAATGGCTGCAAATAATAAAATTATATAGGTACCCTCTTTATACAGGACCCATGTTTAATATATTCCTACAGTAACGTTAATATATATGAAGGCTGTAAGGCGTATATGATATAAAATGAAATAATAATTAAGGTTTAACATTTCACAAAGACGCGCGCCTTAACATCAAGTATAAAGCACACAAGCGCTGAAAATGTACACCTGAAGTCTGTACTCGCTTTTGCATTAACGAATGCGGAAGCGGTGCTGTGCATACAGGACGCGTTGCATCCTCCCATTCCACAGCTAAAGCCTCCCGCACCTCCCACATGCCCCGGCGTGCCTCTCGCTCGAACCAGACGCCTCTAACACACCATGTCCCACCCGTACGTTTATTACCTCCACGCGACCAACAATTCAAGTTTGCTTTTCGCCACACAATCTACGCTACCAGACTCACTACAGTCTACCCATATACTGGCCACTCGAATAATAAAGATGCAGAAATTAACCCGTCCTTACTAAAAAAGAGGAAACTAAGTGAAGCTATCTCGACCTGAATAGAGGTAATGCAACGCGAGCACTCGTACAGCGAATGAAAGAAACTCGTTGGGAGCTCTATGAGTATGTTGAAACAGAGGGTAAATGTCAACTGAAATAAAAACAGTCAACAGATAAATGCATATGATAAACAAATGCGAGAAATGAAAAGGCGAAGTACAAACATTAATGTTAGGCTTACACCATGAGTACTGTACATATTTGCAAATGATTTTTTGCAAAAAATATAAAAAGAGAAAAAAATGTAAAACTATAAATCGATATGGTTTGCGCACTAAATTTGCTTGAGCCCATAAAATATTCAATTACGCATAAGCACACATTTGCTAAGGCCAACAACGACCACGCGGCACCCCCATTAAAGATGCCTAAGGGCCATTTAATCGGTCAGTGGATGTAAATTCGGCGGCCCTAAAACAAATATCCCGAAACTAATAAGGAAACGAAATATGTAAATCGTCTGCCATATTGTTTCACAAGTGAAATCTTCCTTTAATCTTATAACAAATCCGTGTTCAAATGGCCGCTCGGAGTACATTTTAGCATAGCAGGGGTACATTTTAGGGTCACATTGAGGTAAAATGTGGGAAGGAAGGATGTAAACGTATGCAAGGCACGCACTTGTAAGATAGCGCCCATAATGTTGTCCTATGCACATATTGCAACAAATTAGTTGTCGACTTGTAAACAAAGATGAGGAAAATAAGCCCGCCAAGACGTAGTCTTTGGGTAGTTTGCATGGATATGAGGACGGCAATATAGGGGATTCACAGCTGCTGGCAGCACTCATTAAGATGTTTTATGGTCGGCCCGCCGGACTGTGTTCCCAATTTAAGATATTTCTATGCAGGACCGTGCCACGTTAGTTTGGCTTCCGATTAGGGGATTAAAGTACATACTCCTTTTAACGTATTACGGGTAATAATTGTGGGGAACATTATGGTTAGTATTTTGTTATTCCCTTAGCAGCCATTACTAGATTTCTCTTAAAGGTACAGATTTAAATCACATTAAGACCTTACTCGATATATGAATTTATACAGTCGCTATAAATATTGTAGTAGGGAGTGTAAAGAGCCAAACCTAAGTTTCAGCCGAATCCACTGAATACCTATTCCCCGCACGGCAAGTAAATCAAAGGGTGTTGAAACTTTACACCCACTTAAAGCCGGACACGGTAATAAAGCGTTCGAACTTCATCGACCCTGGACATCAAATGGGCCACCCCTTGCCGCATTTTGTTCGACAGAAAATTAAAAGTTTAGATGACCTCACATAAATGGACTAAAACACCTCCGTCTAGGTCCTATTTTTCCCAAGTCCCATTTATGTATTATTAAAATGCTTGATAAATAATAAGTACATTTTCTATGTTCTATTAATTTCCGTATTGAACTTATCGTAATTTAATTTTTATCTGTTATATTCACTAAACTATTACATTGACTTACTATCTCTTCTATTGAGTGTCACAAAGACATAATTTAAGTGCAATGGCCTTAATCAAGACAGAATTAATTGTTTCTAAAGAGGTGATTTCGCCGAATATGTTCCCTGATTAAGTGAACAGGTTGGGACCAGGGCCGAGGGTTATTAAATAATTTATTGTCTAACAACTATTCGTGAGGGGCAGTGCTCAAATGCTTCGCTAAGATTCTGTAAAGTTTTGTTATGGTATCGTTGCCTTAAACTTAGTCCATGATACTCGAAATACATAAATTCCGTTTCGATCTCTTACAATAATTTATTAACTTTTTGATAATTTCGAATTAAGATATTATTATTATAAAATAAGCTCCTTTTCTATATATATATTATAGAAAAGGCGCTTATTTTATGATAAGTAATATAATTACAAAAATATCAATACTTGTTCATTATTTTCGGATTTAAAACCGCACCTCTTGAAATGAAT
The DNA here is from genome assembly GCA_019049475.1 of Eueides isabella. Classification (NCBI taxonomy): domain Eukaryota; kingdom Metazoa; phylum Arthropoda; class Insecta; order Lepidoptera; family Nymphalidae; genus Eueides; species Eueides isabella. The sequence continues at coordinate 7,611,309 of CM032386.1, read as the reverse complement.
TTTAAGAGATTAATATTAAGATTTAACAAATTCCAAGAGGCGCAAATTCAACTCTCGCTACGGTCAACATTTTATATGTTTTCTAAATAAGTATTTTTCTTTCCTAAGTGTGAATTGACACTTTAAATTCAGTAAAATATCCTTTTAGAAACATGAATTCAATTTGATAAGCAAAATATCACTAAAAATTTTACTTAACACAAACAAAAACAACACTGATTGAGTTTGGTCCAGTCCTTTATAGCTTTCAATGTACATTTCATCCTGTCAGTGGCAAATTACACTGGAGCCCATTCACGCTCAAAAATCACTCTCAATCGAGTCAAGTGGGACAAAATAAAAGGTGAATTCATCATAGGGGTGCGAATCGACGCCCTTGTCGGAAAACCAAGGCGGGAAACGTATGTCCGGAACATTTGTAAACACAAACAGGTGCCGACAGTATATTTATTCAAACAGTATCTATAATACAGAATGACTAGCTCATAAAACATATAAATGCTATGTTCTTCAGTTGTGTATATATGACGATTAAAAATAAAAATAGCAACGCAGCAACTACGGTTGATATTAAAGCATTAAATATTTCATCGTTCAGGTATGTTGGGTTGCAGGATATTGTATAAATTTCCCATAAGTAATTAAACAAATGCGCCCTGTTGTGCGTAAGTATTTAATATTTTATCGGTAAAATGAAAGGCAGAGCACATAGCAAGTGTTCTTGTCGTGAACTCATTTCATTCAACTTTTAAAAGTGCAATTTACTTAAATTAATAAAAGTGAAATAACTTGTTTATCAATTTAATAATCGAAATTTTACTCAAACAACGAACAAATTATAAAAAATATATCCTCTTATATTAAATATATCGATACACTACAGAAGAAAATAATTGTATGCAAAAAACAAAGAATATAATAATTTATTTATTGTAGTAGGGAAAAGAGTATAAGCAAAGTGGATTCAAACAGCGGATCCGGCTAAATTAAACGAATGATTAAACTACAACTGATTCAAAATTAGTCGTCTAAATATGATATTAACAACATAAATACGATATCCTGCAATCAAATCAGTATGGCTTCAATGGCTTCGACGTCTGGCCGTGTGTGGTCTGTAAACAAAGATCTTAATGACCGTAATCTAACGTCAACAGTTTATTACCACAATCGACATTACGGTAACTGCAGATTTGCTGGATCTATTTGCTTACATGTGTAAATTTATGTTTTTATTATAAATTTACGATTGTATCTAATTTTTTGATCAAGATTTTCATGGATTTCTTCTTTATTGTTAAATGGAATAATTGGGGATCTGTATCTGACTCTAAGTACGTTAGCTGTAGAATTAATACTTATTTGGGGATATGAATTATGAGCTTTGCCCCTCTTTGGCAAGTTTGGCCACTCAAGACCGAATATCTTGGATTCAGGTAAAAAAAGAATAAGGGAGTAAAACGTTATTGTATTAACATGGCAGTACGTGGGATATAGGGTAAAGGGGAAAGAATTGAAGTGCTACACTTAGAGTAATAAAATAATAATTATAAATGGTGCTAGATCGATAGGCAATTTCCCAAGATACCGGATGCGGTCTGCCGGGCACAAGCTCAATTATTGAATTTCCTACGTTCGTTCAGCAAAAAGGTTTGCTGGCTATGATTCCTTTGAAATATTACATTATATTATGAGTATGCGCTGGGTTCTATTTAAGTAAGATAATTAATTAAAATGCACTATGCTCGTCTTAAAGTAATGAAATATTTAAAACAGTTTTCTTTATTAAAAATACTTTGTTTAATTTCATCATGAATTTGCAACATACATTATTAAAAAAGATATGTTTATTTGTATTAATCTGCTAACTTTTAACATAATTAAAATGCCACTCAGTGTTGTTGTTTCATCTAATGGTTTTGTAAGGGTTATTCCTTCTTCTAATTTAATATGATTTTGCTTGTTTACGATTATTATGATTGTTTATTTCTACTTTAATCGTGTTTGATTAACTTATTTTAAATATAAGCCGAGAGCAATTTTGATTTCGAATTTCAATAAATAATGTATAAATCTTAAATAAATGGAGTAAGATACATTTTAAGGGAGTTTTATGAACAAAAAAAGAATATTATATGTATAGATTATATGATTACGAATCTTAGGGAATTGTCAAAAATATCAGATACCCTTGTGGATTTCAACATAGAACTTGCATGGCTGATTACATTAACTCCAGAGGCCGATGAGTCACTGTATGAACGAGTTGGTAAGTCATTGTAGTTTTGAAGCCCAACTCCCAGTGGCGCACGCAACGCTGCCTCGCTAGTTCATGCGCTCCAGTGGGCAATTTGGAAAATGTAACCAACTTTGAACACCACATTCAATTTAATTTTACTCGTAAAATGAGCGAGTTGGGATTGTTTTGTAATTTGCACAATGCTAATATTATTTGCATGTACCGCAAGCGATCGTACCTTTAAAAGTATACTTTTATAAAAATAAACATGTTTTTAAGATTTTCCAGAGCATAACTTAAATAGATATAAGATAATCGAAGGATTTTCATATAAGCAACAAATGCATATCAGATTACAAATGCGATACAGTAGACACATGGCGCGTGCACTGGGTTGGAGCGAAATCGACAATTCGATCATGGCAAAATTGACACGACCACGACTGTCGTAATGCTATTATTAATAAAGATACAGGCACGCACAAAGAGACTGGCACGGGCTTGGAGCTATGTAAGCATTTTAAATTATAGCAATGCTTTAATATAAGCTGAGAAATTATAAATCTGGAAGAAATTATAATATATATCATTATAATTTTCATACAAGACACAAAACAAGCAGAGAATTGAACGTAAGAGCGATACGTACTTATATTGAAACCTCTTCTAACAATTTCACATACAATCATAAATTCTAATTTAGAGAGTTGCCGGATCGCGTTACCACCTTCAGCCTCGCGTACTTATTGTATGTTACTCCCAAGGCGAAGCAGCCCCGCAACGTATACAAAATTAATTAGACAAAATCTTGGGCCTTGTAATATTTTATTATTATTTCCGCTACTGAGATTTTATTAGCTCTTATATTTATTGCTTTTCTCGTACGATCAGAATAGAGCCTTGATTAGCGTCGTTCCTGTATGGATATGTTCTCTTTAGCTATAAGTTCGTAATTACAGAAGTTGTAATTACAAGGCTGCTTACATTGTGAAACCTTCGCGGGCTTACGTTACTTTATCGCGTTGTGAATGTTGATGGTTCGCTAAATTAAACGTCGCCTTTTTAGATATTTTCTATATTAAAATGCCTATCTACAACATGTTGAGTGTAATTTATATGCAACAATAATTGTTATTTATATGAAATATGCTTCAATTATTGTATTTATGTAGAACTATTACTTATAGAAAACTAGTACCCAGTTGACTGAGTATAGCTTAGTGTTGGTGTTAAAATTGCTTTTAGGGATTACACTAAATACAAATTACATATTAGAAAAAGAAATAGAAAAAACATAATCGCCCTAGGCTAATAATTCATAGAACAAAATCATTATTGAGGCCTGTCGTGACGCGGTAATTAAATATTTAATATTTATTTTATATTCCCTACTCTGGTAAAGAGGCAAAGCGCGGCGTCGAGTTCCGCCACTCAATACGCAATGCCTCAAGAATTTAGCGGAAAGTGGAGAATACCGTATGCCTACTCTATGTACGAGATAAAAAAAATATAAATTAAATATTTTTTTAATGATTTTATTAAGACACGTTTATTACTCTGTGATAAATACTGATACTAAATCTGAATATCTAAAACTTCAATTTAAATGGCACAGGCATTGCCTTTCCTATAAGGTAGTCCATTTATAGCTGGTAGGACTCATGGCTACAGCGTCTTTTACTTAGCGGTGAAATGTGTAATGCCCTTTCAATCTTTCTTGATCGCCCTTTAGTGCTCTTTTACATGCTCTTTACTTTTAAAAGAACATACCATATAAAGAAACTGATTATTAAGCATTATAATAAGATTATATCTAATATTTAAATAATTATCTGACAATTATTATAAGGTAATTAAGCGTACTAGTGTAGCATTCTTGTTATTTATTCAATAAATAAAAAAAAACTAAGAAATGAAAAGCGACATAATGATTTGACAATTACTCATGTAAATGAACAGATGAGATTTTTGTCAAGAAATTAAAGATAATTTATTAATACTAATGAAAATATAAGTAGATTATAAAATATAAAAAATAATATAAAATATCAGAATTTGACAGCATAGACTTATATGCAAATGTTACATTTTAGATTTCATTTCGTTTGCTGTGGTTTATATTCGCGCGTACATTAGGGCGAGATGAGTACGACCAGTCGGCCAAATCTAATCATCTGCATTAGTGATGCGCGGCCGAAGCCCATACTGCGCTTCATTTCACCAGAACATCCTCCCCTGATCCGATTTGTACGTTTGTGGCCTCTCAAATTGAAAATTTTCCTCAAAATGAATAATCGAAACCCATTAGATATACGAAGAAAAAGAAAACTTCTGCTAACGAGGCAACGTTGGTTGTAGTTTTGTTTGGAAAAATTATAATTGAGTTGAGATAATAAACAAGTCTATATCATCACTCGTTCTAGATGTACTAATTTATTTTTCACCATAGCATATAGATAGCTATTTTGTCATTATATAAACGATAGAGATTTATTAATTACAGTTGACTGCTCGTGCGAATTACAAAATAAGTCATTACACATAGTTATATATGAAGGAGATATATCCCTCAGTTAACGTGCTCAGCATTATAGGGCATCGGTAAAGAGATCACGTAGTCCATACCATCGTACTCATAGGTACGCCAAAGTGTAAGTGAGCTATTAGAAAAACTGTGTAAAATTATACAAAAGTGTACGATTTTCTTGTTTTATTTTTCCCAGACTAGCACTGCACAGGTACTTACAGGTATATTTAAAATGCTAAGTTGAATGAACATTATATAAAAAGGTAAAAAGGATATAGAGATATAGAGAAGATATTATATAACGGCTAATCGATATTTTTTATTATTTTGGGCATACATATGTTCATTATGTGATGTATAACGATAAAAATGCGATATTTAAATATACATAAATAATACTGTTAACAGAAGTTTTTACAAAAAATATTGCGTAGATAACATAAAAGTTTTTTCTCGTTAAAATCATAATACTAAAATATGATTTTACATTGTTTCAATAACGTTAAGTAATAATATTTTCAAAGAGAATTAATACACGAACGTATAGCAAATTCATTTTTTTAATTAAGCTTCACACTGCATCCCACACATGGCAGGGTAGACATAGAACTTGGAAACCTACTATTAAGCACTCCTTTCCGTTTCCCACTTTGGGACATTATGTTTTAACAAATCATACTTATATAATAATGTTAGGTATATGGTAAGTATCATATCAATATAAAGAATTTGGTTCGTCAAAATTACTATAAAGTATTTGTTTTATTGAATTGGCTAAAACTTATTTCCGTATCTGAGAATTGCACAGACAGGCAGACAAACAGGTAAACAAAAAAAAGGGCACTTTAAAAATCGCTACTGGGCTTATCACATGTATAAGTATCCCCTATAACATTTGTTTTAATATATCTCTTATTTACAGACAAATTTATTATAAGTATAGTTACGTATATTTTCAGAAAGTATCAATGAAAAAAAATAAGACAGTAACATATATGTTATTGAGTTGTCCCACGTAGTGAACTAAGTTTTCAATAATTGTATGGTGTGCGTGGCTGGTATTCATTTTTATTTTGGTATTCATCCCATGGACTTTGGCGCGGTCACACGTTGCACTGCGGACAGGATTTACAGGGTATTGGAAATATTTTTGATTCTTTTCCGCCAAGATGTTTGTCCGTGACTTTATTGTTGGTATTTCTGTCCAATTATATAGCATTCCACCGATAACTTACATAGGTTTCTCGAACCAATACAGTACGTATAGATAGTCATATTTTTTATTACTGTTATCAAAATCTAATAATGAAAAGAAAAGGATATATTTATTTTATTATATAATTTCACCTTTATACCTTTATTTAACTAAAGAATATTCCAAATTTCTAAACGTGTCAGTAATATTGGAAATGCTTGCGTCGAGGACGTGCCTTGTAATAGGAGGTTTCCGTCTAATACCGTCGAACAATACGCCGATTCGATGTTCAGTCGACAGTGCAGATTGCTATTAGGAGCACTGCAATGGCTATAACAATGATCTGTAGATAATGTGAACTATAAATTGCTTTCTTAGTATTTATTTTTGAATATATATTTAAATGACGCCGACATTATAAACGCTACGATTCTGGGCTTAATTCTTTTTGAATGATATCGAATTATTTTGTTTACTCGCTATAGTAGACAAAGAGCGGCGTTGAGTTATGCCATTCAACTACTTTTAAATCGTCTCTCATCGTCTCAAAAATTGAGCGAAAAGTAGGGGGACGAAGTGTGTTAAAATTAGATTTCCTTTGTTTACCACTCTGCCCCAGTGCTAAATGCGGTTCACTGATTTGATTTAATATGAAGTAATAAAATAAAATTGGCTGATATTTTTGACATATTTTTACTTATATGTTCTAAAAAACATAAAACTCTGTGACGTAAACGTTAGATACAGCTTGAAGCGAGATAAAAAAAACTCATAATATATGTTTATATCTCTCTCTTTTAAGTTGGACAACTGTAATTTTTAATACAGCGTGTCCCAAAATTGTCACAATGTTTATACAAGGTAATATTATAGGTGAAATTTAAGAAATATTACAGCAATTACTGAAAAGACGTTATTTTATTTACTTTAACTTAATAACTTAATTTATCGTAAAAAAATAAAGCAGCAAAACGGACCTAGACTAGATAATGTACACAAAAGCTATACAAAATTATTTAATTATAAAACAACATTTCCTTAAACTTTGAATCCATTGTATTTGATTGACATATATACATACATACCCGTACGTAGTTTATGATGCATGTGCAACAATCATTGGGGTGCATTAGGTAGCCTAACAATAGCCTAGACTGACTACTGATATACGTTGATACAATTGTTTCATAAACAATCCATTCGAATTTGACCACTCGCCTGTCTGATTCATGATAGTGTTTAAAATAGAAAGGGTTGAACATCATTAGGCTTATGAATTGTGACACACAATATTAAATTTATATTTTCGTCTCTTGTATCGCATGTCTAATGTATTGCATTGCATCATTGAACATTGCCTAATACGTCGCGGACTGACGGACAGTTTTATATATATTAAAATAAAGGCACATTTTTAATTTAATAGTTAAAATCAAAATAAACACATTATCATAAATTAATAAATTGTAACTGATATTCGTGCAAAGAAGCTGCCTAGCATAGGGTATATTGATAACCCTCCATTCCAAATATAATGTTCATATAATTGGCGAAACATTTCCATTCTAACCCTTTCAAGACAGCCGTAATGTTAAGGTCTACATGTTATTTAATTACGCAATCTCGAGCACAATGTGAATTGTACTAACTTCGTCTCTGATGGAGAGATCTAATATAGCGTCAAATATTTAATAACGTTGTATTAAAATAATTTATTTTATTAACTATGAATGTGTAAAAAAATAATATGGCAATTTTAATTTCTTATTGATCTTAAAATAGTTTTGTAAGATAAAGACACCATATCATATTAGAGTAACATGATATGGAAAAAAAAACATTTCTTCACTGATACTACTGATTTACAGACTACTGAGGCCTATACTGCTACAACATTGTGAATGTAAACCCGACAAGTCGTGGATGCGATCCCCACTAGAAGAAAAGAATTATTTAATAACATCAAATGAAATATTTAATATTTTCAAATGAACCATTAAATATAGTCATTTCTTCGCTCCGGTAACAAGGCTCAACACGCAATGCCTCAATTTTGGTGGAGAATGGGGGTACGGAGTGAGGAGGATACAGTGTGAAGTTAAAAAAAGAATATTTACAGATTAATATACATTTTAAGGTCTGTACATATCTTATCTATAATAAGTTTTTTTTTAAGCTTCACGCTGTATCCAAGCTCGCTGCACGAGGCAGGGTAGGCAGAGAGTTAAGACACTCCGTTCCACTTCCGTCCTCCACTTTCCGCCGAATTTGAGACATTGCGTGTTGAGTGGCGAAACTCAACGCCGCGCTTTTGCCTTATTACCAGAGCGAAGAAATGAAACATTAAATATTTAAATTGAAAATATTAAATATTTCATTTCCTCGACTGGGGATCGAACCCAGAACCTGTTGGTTACAGTCACACGCTTGTGCCGCTGCGCCACGACAGGCCTCAAATATAAATATAATATAATAAGTATTAGTTATAACACTTCTAAGTTTAGATATATTGTAATAACTTTATTAACAATACGCAATATATGATACTTATTCTAAGCAAATCCTTAGAAACAGCAAGTCTAACTAATCAGTTTAAATTTACAGTCAGAGCAACATCTATGGATTCTCACAGTCTCCAACTCTCAAAGTTCTTAGGGCAAAGTAAGAACCCTTCTATGATATAACTTGCCGTCTGTCCTAAACACTGCAATATAATAATATTACTTACTAGTTCACAAATATGAATATGAATAACAATGTTTGTTATTTTACCGATAATAAATCTTTACTTATCAATCATTTTATTTAGTATATATTAGACTGCAAATGTTATTTTTTATCAATCTAAGTAAATTATACAAGTTCACGAGGTATAAGCTGAGCTTTGATGTGTGTGAGTGATCAGTGATCACTAAAACTAGAGACAAATAATAATAAAACATGAAAAATATTGATATATTTCTGGTTGATCATATACATTTTTCTATTGTAGTACAGTAACTGTTTCTTTCACTTTTTTTAGCTTCACTTTGTATCCTCCCCATGGCAGGGTATACTTGGGAACTTAGTGTTAAAACGCTATGTTCTATTCCCTACGTTTCGCCAAATCTGAAGAATTGCTTGTTGAGTAGTTGGACACAATGCCGCGCTTTGCCTCATTATCAGACGGTAAGAAATTGAATACATTAAATATTTTATAAAAATATTAAATATTTAATTAGAAAATATTAATTGATTTCATTTATTGCGCCACAACAGGCCTTAAATTTTTTCACTTTTAATAAATCAAACAAAAATACAGATAGTAAGACTTAAGCACGTGAAGTTAATACCAGTATAAGAGGTGTATCAAACAGTTCAAGCCAAGCAAGTCGTTGTGGTCGTCGTCACACATATGTATACACTATCTGTTTACACTTACACAAATTATTGTTAATTAGGTCCGAGCTGTTGTTCAATTTTCTTGGCCCAACGCAGTACTCCCATTTCAATTGATAATCTATTTAATATATTTTTTATAAATTTAATTGAAGCACAAAAAGAAATTGCTGTATTTAACTTTATTATTTGTATAACAAACATAATCTATTTACGAAAGCAAATCTATTTGTCTAATAAAATTAAAACTACTATAAACACGAGTTTCAGAAAATTTGATCTGTATGCATTACGACTGACTATAGTTAACAAGCACATATTGCATCGCTTTTGTAACCGAAGGCGTATTTCATACTGTCGACACATAGAACGCTATCTGATGATTGGTTTTTGGCAATTACCAGTATTGCTCACGTCGCAATCCGGTTCATTCACCGTGTGAAATATGTATAGGATCCGCGATTCTCTTTGTTGCTTGCATCCAATGCAGTATTGCGGCAATGGTGTACTATTCAAATTACTCGGTGTTTTATGATTGCAGAATAATGTAATGTTTGTAAGTTTTATTATAGATAAATATATTGTAACCTTAATATATTGTTGAAAAGACTCACTAAAATATTATTTATCAATTAAATTCGACTTAAGTTAAAGTTAATATTAGGAGAAAACGAATCGAACTGTGGAAAAAATATTAATTTTCAATGCAGCTAAAATTTTAACGTTTCAAAAAAGTGTTGCAGCCCGCCAGCGAACAAAACCACGATAGTTTTATTGTTTCATCAATATGTTTTATTAATTGTCAAAAAGCTTTTAGTACATTGGACGCAAGATTGTCAAATATCGGTGGAAATCCATTAACAATAACAGCTCGTGCTAGCCAATATTGTGCTGGCAATGTTTCTAAAAATTACTAACCCTTTTTTGATAAAAATCAGAACCAAAACTTCAAATAACGCTAATTAGTACATACAGCGACGAACATGGGCAATATTTTAACTATTTTGCACAAAAGGGGTAATACTATTTGTCTTAAGGTGGCAGGCTACCGTGTCGTCTGACATTTGCATAAAGGTTACCTATCAGTACATTTTCTTTGCTGACACTCCACTGTATTAAAGAAAGGGTGTTATTGTATTGCGTGCTGCTTAACCTTTGTATTCTAAAACGGGGGGAAATTAACTTATTGTTAATATATTCAACTACATAGAGTAGCGATTTATCACAAGCTTACGTGTGTTTGTACATCTAAATAGAATTTTCCCAAGTTTTTTACGATATTTGAACTAAATACAGTAAACTTAAATCAGCAAGATATAAATTAAAATTAATTATAATGCATAATTAGATATTTCCTCATGTTATCTGAAGCTCAATCGATAAACCCGTAAATTATTGAAGTAAATAAAATCAAGAGTTACAATCGAGTCTTGGGAAAATAAAACAAATGTGTTGAGTGTCAGTAACAATGAGACCTAAATGAGAGTTATAACGTGTGAATAGGAAAATAAAAATGTACCTATTTTAATTGAATATCCGTAGTCTATTGTGGTTTCCACAATTATACGGGAAAGAGCAATGTGTTCGTGCACGGAAAGAAAATTGGCCAAAGATAGTATACCGTTTACTCGTAGATAATAGTTTTAATGTAGGAAGTAAATAACGTGTCTTAGGTGAAGACAATGGTGTCGTAATAGGATCTCCTATTAATTTTGGCGAATGCAGAGCGTCGGTCATGGCCAGTGATTTATCTGAACAAGGCTTTTGTTTATTTTTGACGTCTATTGTATTTATCTATACTAATATTTTTTTTATTATAAATTATCTATTTTTTAAGTTTTATTCTACATTTTGGAAATAAGTTTGTATTTTGTTTCCTAAGTGTGTAAAAAAACACTTTAAAAATAGTAAAACTATATAATAAATAGCATTCTTTCTTGCCAAGGGATAATTCTAACGAACTGTCTTTGGGTAGTGTAAATTTATAATTTTCCTACAGAAATGCTAAAACTCTTATACGTATGTTACGTATAAGAGTTTCGGCGTAACCTGATGAGAAAGTAAGGCTTAGTTGGTCAGAGCGCTTGGACGGTTTCAAAGAGGCACAGGTTCAAATCATGCTATATTCATATTTTTTATACGATTTTTAAATTTGTTAGTTATAATTTGTAAGACAGTTTTTCCAAGCTATCGCTTATTTAGTTATAAAAACTTTATGGACTTACCTCTCATTTTTTGTTCGTCCAGTAGTTGTCTTTCTAAGTTATCTTTGACCTCTCTTTCTCTTAGTACGTCCATTTTCAGTTCAGCTGTAACAATAACATCACAATCAACAATAAATAGAATGAAGACGATATTGTTTCATAAATATATAAATAAATGATTATAAATGATTCAATATACAAAAGGCATTGTACTTTAACAGTGATCCAAACCGTAACAAGGCCGTGAGCAAGGGGCCGATTAGAACATAAACACGGATTAACTCATTCGGAATCCTCACAATTGAAGGAGTTGATCTGGGAGATTTGCATAACTTTCAATTAAAGCTAACCTGACGGAAATTATTAGGGAGCTATTTCCGATTTGAATACGAGTTTGCTGTATTATTTCAGTAATTAGTTTTACTAACAATGCTCAAATATAAATGACTACTCAAGCAAACGATATAAATACACTGTACATGAATACATTATAAATATATTGTTTTTTTAACAAAAGATATTTTTAATAACTTTCGTATTTCAAAGATTTTCATTTAATTAAATAGCGTGACACTATAGAATGACGTTTAATCAATTATGTTTAATCTACAAATTTATGATGATTTATGTATATATGTATAACAATTTGTCGATATATGTATATGTGACCCATCCGCGGCTTCGCATGCTAAACGATACTATTACTATAATTTACTTACTAAACATTATTTATTTAATATTTTCGGACAATTAATTAAAGAATATATAACTGTATGCATTACAGATCTCAGACAGAATACTTAATTTTATTTACTTGTATGAATATATAATAGTATGTACTTAACAACATATTCAGTAGCATCAAAATATTGTTTTTTATTGTAGATCTATACTTTAATTACCGATATTTTAGTACAAAGGCAAAACTGGTACGAGCTTCTATATCGACAAACAATAATCTTTAAGATAACACAAAGACAAGTTAACTTGCTCGTATGCTTGTAATAAGGCCAGGAATAAAGGCAAGTTACTTATACTATCTGTAGTAACAATCTTGTAAAGTAAAACGATGTCTTGTTCATTGTTTGTTAAATTTTCTCTTACTGTTTATATTTTAAACGATGTATCTGATAATCTTGATATTTAAAACGTAAAGCAACGACGCTGACTGTGCTGACTGTACTGTTACTGAGGTAGGGAGAACTGAGACACGGGTTTTAGCCGGTTTAACTTATTAAAGACTATCCAGCAGATCAGGTCAGCGATCATCAGATCCTGCGTGATGCGGGAATATAAAATATCCTGAAACTCTTAAAATTTTGAAAACAATTATTCCATTACCCATAAATTTATATCATAAATAATATGAAGGTATAATTTAAAACGTTAACTAAAATTTTAAAAACGATTACACTGTGGCAGGGATTGGCTTGTAATTTAAAATTATTTTTAATCTCGAAGATGGAGAGGACTGTGTTCAAGATTAATTTCAAATCAATCCAGTTGTATGGTGCAATTTAGAGGGCTTTTAGTTAAGAGTTGTTTCGCACATGAGACGTAAATTACCTTCGGCGAGGCGGCCATTAAGGTTCGCGTTGGTATGCGCGCGCGTCGTATCTCCGCATCTCGCGATTTGTGAGCCGAGGCGTTTCAACAAAAGATGCTCCTGGTGGTCTTTGAGTCCAGGCTGATCTATCTTTGTATTGTTTGATGTTCGTGTTATAGATACGAGTAATGAGTTTACCAATAATTACTTGTTAATTCAGCCTATAATTAAATTTTCATTTATAAAGGAGAAATATTCATTGCTAGTATCGCGACAGCCAATATGCTATAATATATATGTATTATAGAAATAATAAAAGTAAAACATCACAACGGAACACTCAATTTTAACTGAATCGATCTTTATATCGAATCAATCAAATTTAAGAACATGATATAGTAGAGTCGAGTAAAAAATTACCACTTTATAAATAAAATAACAATAAAAATGATGCGCCGTTCAAGAGAATATATAATTATGGACAATTATTATTATATCGAAGCTCAATGGCTGATAGATGATTGAAAGGATCGAAACCCATAAACAAAAGAATCGATTCCGGTTACGCAATTTAATAACGGCCTGAAGTAATTAATTGGTGTAGTAATCAATTTTAAAATATTTTGTTTTAAGTTTAGAGACAAAAAATGTTCATCACTGAAATGTCTTAAAGTCGTTATTTTTCAAGCTCGAGTCTCTGAGGACACAGGGCTGTATGAATTTAATTCAGTATCCAAGAATTATTATGAAAATTCAAATACACATTAAGTACTGTAATAAAAATTAAGTCCGAAATAAAAATAAACATTTATGTAAAACATTTAACTACATTAGGATTATTAATATTGAAATAGTGTGTCTATTCCTAATTAAACCATTACCACATACACGTGCTTTTAACCAGGAATTAAAAGTACTTCCTTAAATGATACTTTTATAACATAACAGTAAAATTAGAAGCTTGTTACAAGTCGACGTGAACAAACAATATGAAAGAACAATAGCAATGGAGCGTAACACATAAGTCATAGGGCGAGCGAATTAAGACATATTTTCACAGCCCCCTTTGCGAAGACTAAGTTGGCTTGCAGTTAAAATAACAATTAAAGTCCGCTTAAAATTTACGACTCAAAACTGGCAAAATAATTTAAGCGAGGTCTGAGGCGAATGCGAATAAAATGACTCTTAGAAAAGAGAAACAAAGGAACGCATTTAGCTCTCCCTCACGTTCGCTTTCGGTCCTTTTAAAAGCGAATGAATAGGAGGTAGTCTTCAGCGGTTTGAAGGTGAAATTTTAATAGTAATAGCATAAGGAAATATTACTGAGGAATATTGCTGATTAAAATGCTTAAGAAAACGGAGAAGTGCGAATAAAGCCGGATTAACATTTACAATGGTTTGGGATTTTAATTTAATACGTTTTCTGTACTGTTTACTAATATTTTCTGCTTTCACACATATTTAAATACTATTAAAATAAACAAAAAACTTTCAATATAGTTAGTAATAATTGATTTCAGTCTATTTATGCATTAACGAATTTTACGATATTTCTTGAAGACAAATTCAAAGTAACGATAATGGCTGTCACGGCGTGAAAAACGAATTTTCTTCCCTATGCTTTTTAAATTTACAAACCGACGGCAATTTTATTTTAGTGTTATTAGATTTTCCGGCTTATGTCACAAAGAGATGTTACTGTGGAGGATTATTCCCGAAATATTCGCGCTGATAATAATACGAATTGCTTTTCTTTATTACGTGTGAAATAAGATCATAAAAATTTGCATACATTATTATGTTTTATTTTTTTGTACAAAGTATATTTTATGTTGTGTATATGGAAACATTTTTTGTCTGGCTATAACAGACCTTTTTATGTTCATTGCTTTTTCGTGAGTGACTTTATTAGTTTTTATTTAACTAAATGTTCACATAAAACATTAATTCCTTCAAGTGTATTAATATTTTTCATAAAGCTTATTAATATTTCATTGTATGACATAAATATAGAAATAATAATGAAGATGTCGTAACAAAATGAATTAAAAAATATTAGTGGTCGAAACGAGCACCGCCGGAATAACTCGGTGTTATCGGCGCACGCGCAACCTATCTGCGATCGAAACACACCGGATAAGATTATCCAGTAGCCCTGTATTATTTTAATGAGACTACACGACTCCGCGAGATTCGATACGATACGAAAAAAGCTTAGGTAACGAAGCAAATAAAAATATACAGGTCAAGAAAGATATCACCCTGCCGCTACGCGATGACGGCGCTTGCAATGTGAACAATCTGAAAAGAGGGGATTTTTAAATTAGCCACCGAACACGATAAACTCTCGTACATCTACATACCAGCTGACGGCAGATCGGCCGATACCATTATGTCCCCGGTAAGGTACCGATTAAAAAATATCTACGTTTATAAGCGGACAACATCTGGTATTTAAATAAGATATAAATGCGCGAGCCCGCGAGTGTTTTGTTTTTCTGGTTCATTTTTTCTTTTCCTCAGCGGAAGCTCCCCTCTGCGGATATATTGGTATTAAAAATGTAAGGGAGATTTATGCGAATGGCTCTAAGCTTTCATTAGTTCTTCCTTATGAGATGTTTTTGCGGTCTTCCCTGACCGGTAATTTTTCATTTTTGTGCAAACTTTTTGATGTTATGGGCGCGTTGTTAAAAATTTAACTGCATATAAAGAATATTTATATTCCCGTAAGTTCCAGCTGCACGCTATGAGTTATTTTATTGCGATTCTCTGTTTCTATTGAAAGGGCACTTGAATAATGGTAAAAAGTTGCCGGTAAGGAATTCTTAATGAAAAGTAATGGCTGAAGTACCTATACTATAATTAAATTATCTTATGAGATATTTTTATGAGAAATGTTCAAAATCTTAATGTAAAAAGGATGATTGTTGCTGGAGAAATGTATTTTTTTTTACAGCTTCTTACTGTATACACATGGCAGGGTAGGTGTAGGGCACTTAGGAACCTAGTGTTAAGGCACTACGTTCCGTTCCCCACATTCCGCCGAACTTGAGTCATTATGTGTTAAATAAAGCTCAGCGCCTCACTTTACTTTGTTATCAGAGTGCCGAAATTAAATTAATATTAAATATTTAATTTCTTCGAATGGCAATCGAACCTATAACCTATCTCGTTTACAAGCGCTTGCTCCCCTGCACGACGACAGTCCTCAAATATAATATTGAGACATATAAAATGCATGTTTCGCTTCACAAAAGTGCTCAAATCATAAACATATGCATCAACGACATTATTCCGGCTTGTAATTCCGTATGTAAATTACATCTAGAACAAGGGTTCTATTTCACCCCTTAGAGACAACACGTTACTAGTATAACATGATCCTCTCTTATCAAGGATGTACGCGGTAACCTAGTCCACACACAAAGTTTTGAGAAATAACAGCTTACAAACCACGTTTTACGTTACTTTTAAATATTAAGAATAACGAAATGTCAATTTTGTTATAAAATAGTTTTTTTTTTCTTAAATTTGATTTCCTTTCCCCTTATTTGACGATTATTGACATATATAAACTATTTAAATTTGGTTGCACCGGAACTTTCCGCCAAATTTGAGTATTTGCATGTTGAGTGGCGAAACTGAACGCCGCACTTTGCCTTATTACCAGAGCGAAGAAATAAAAACATTAAATATTTAAATTTAAACTATTAAATATTTCATTTCCTCGAGTGGGTATCGAATCCACAACCTGTCGTTCAGAGTCAGCTTGTGCGGCTGCGCCACGACAGGCCTCGGTATAAGAATATAATTAATTAATCAAATATGTAGTAAATAAATGAATTACATTTATCTAAAAAGTGGGATTAAAATATTTGCCAATAATTAAATATTTTATAGATTTTAACCATTTTTGTGTTACTAGTGGTTACTTGCATTGTTTTCTGAATTCTGAATTTCCTGTTTCTCCTCATAGAAACAAGAAAATTAAGCAGGAACATATAACGGAAAAATAAAATAAATAATAAGTACGAGGATTTCATTTTGCTATTCAATAAAGACATCTCGCACGTCATGAATAATTGGGCGTACGTCACATTAAATTATTTCGGCTAAGTAATTCCGAGCGGTTAATTATTGCGCACAGGCCGGGAGGAGAGTTGAGAATGTAATTATTATTAAACTTTACGATTGTCTCACTTTACCCCTTTATATAAGCTACAAATACGTACCGTCGTAAGGATAGTCTAAATAGAAATATGATTTGAAATTAATCACGTTGCTATAAGACCCAAGTTCGAGTGTGCGCGTGTATCTGTTATAATCTTTCAATACGATGAAGTGTATCGCAAGATCCTGAGGGAGTATCTTAGTTTGTTGTGGTACAGGATTCATATTTGAGCTACCGTCTGAGAATTTATAGATGTATTACAGTGAAACCAAATTGAGTATGAATATAAATTTGACCTAAAATCTCATAATTACGAATGTTTTATGTATTTGTATGGATCTAGTGGACGAAATATTTATTTCAATATTGTATTCTTACATTATATAATGCACCTAATTAAATTACAAACACTTTCATCATCAGTCATTTTGCAGAAATATTATTGAAAAGTTAATATTCATTTTCCTTTTTTATTTATGGAATGATTAAAATGAAACAGACACTTACAGACAGCTTGCCAAAATACAATAACGCATTTAAATAACTAAAAAATCACTAATAGGTAGTTCTTCTCGCATAACTTTCATGTATAGGTGGCGATCAGTCGAATGAGCACACATTGTCGATCACAAAATACACAATGTCTGGAAAATTCAGTGGAGAGTAAGGAAAGAAATATTTTAACAGTGATTTTGGATTGCTTATCCTACTACATATATGTGAAACAAAGCTTTAAAATAAAAATACTTTTAAGTAAGAAGTACACATTGACGCAAATGCTGTAGGTATTCAGCTACATAAACTTGTTAATAGTTATTGATCAAGGCATCTTAATCCCAATCTGAGGCGTTTCAAAAAGATCCTAATTTTAATCCAAAAAAAAAAACGGATCTATTTCTCCTCCACATTGAGAGTATAAATAGAATTGAAATGTTGAATGTTATTTATAAAAGAATATGACGGACAAAAGTATAACAAAAACAAAAAAATCACACATTAACAAATGAAATTAACAAGGAGACCTATTGTGGTAAACCGATGTTTACACAATGTTTAACTATAGATATTCACGTTGTCCGCTAGATGGAGTGCGTGTGGTCAAGTCGCGTGCGCAATGTAACCGGAGCGACACGCGTAAGTAATCCAATATGGCCGTCCGATGTCTCTCACATATCGGTACATTGCAGGAATGCCATTTTATTATCCCCTTAATGCCACTTATTGTTTACTTAGTTTTATGACCAAGTAGTAAGAAAATCTTACACCGATTACAATTGTTATAAAAATTATTTATGATTTTGAGACAAATTATTAGTGACATGGTAAGTATAGACTAGATACATGTGTTATTGAAAATGTATTAAAATAATAAATATATTTATTTTAAATTCTTAAAGAATGCCCACTGATAAGCGACTACGATAGTAAAGAAAAGGATGTGATATGTGTCAGTAAAAAACGTTTTAGTAGTGAAACTTTTTTGTCAACGTATGAGAGAATTCTTATAGTAATTTTAAAAAATAGTCATACTTTCCAACGCCATCTTAAAAACATATTTTACGTCAGTTGCTGACAGAATATCCCAACGTCGCGGCGCCATTTGTTATTTCAATTAAATAAAAAGTTTTGAAAAATTATTAAATAAAAAAGAAAAGTGGTTTTGGTATAATTTTTATGTTAACTTTTTGGGGTAAGCATTTCCTAATGTAAGTGTTAATATAGCAGACATTAATTATTTTTTAAGATAATAAGTAAAAATAATTAAAATATAGAAAGAAAACCGATTTAAAATAATAAAAAAAACTGTGGAAAAAACCAATTGATTGCACGCACTACTTTCATTCAATTGCATAATAGTGAAAAAGCTAATTTGATACGAACGATTTTTTGTTTCCATTAATCTTAACGAATTAATATTAAATATGTGTTAATTTTTGCTTTTTACTTGTGGACATTAATGTACACATATATTTTTTTATTAATTTAAATAAAAATCTAAAGAAGATATTAGTGATCGAGCTAATTTCTATAAATCTTAGAATATAATAAACGAAAATTATTGGTAACTAAAAAGTCACATCATCAGGATAGAGTAAACAAACAAAGATCGTTTCGCGAGATCTTTGCGCACCTCTAGCACAATGGTGCGAAAGCTGGCACGGCACAATGCCTCGGTATATCAGCCGCATCTCGGTGGCTTGTTAGCTGGGGGCGGTTTGAACTAGCGAGTTATGACCATGATCGATAGCCTAACTTCGACCGAAGTAGTAAATAGGTATTTTTAAAATTTAGTAATTTTAATATAGAATTGAAATCCATCCATTGATATATTGAAACGCGTGACGCAACGCGCGGCGGTTATTTCTACCTATGTATACTATACAAACATAGATATAATAGACAACACTTATTTTAACAACGTTTTTACGTGGAGGCGCAGTAAATACATATGTTTTTAAAATGTGTAGGCCAATTATTTAAAAAATTAATTCTGAAGAAACATTGATTCATAATCATGACTTTTGGATAATCTTTAAACTTTTATACATAAAAATTATATTTTATATTTTATATATATATATATATATATATATATATATATATATATATATATATATATATATATATATATATATATATATATATATATATATATATATATATATATATATATATATATATATATATATATATATATATATATTAATTTTCCTTTTCCAGGGGGCAAAACACATAGTTAAATGGATCGTAAATCAAAAAATACAAAAATAACATTGATCGGTGGACAGGGTAAAAAAGCTTGTTATTATCTACCGAATTCTCTACTATATACTGTTACAATTTGTCTATACGTTAGTCACTCTGTATGCATATACTCGTAGGTATACATTTTATAAGCAGAGTAGGTATACAAACAGGAGACTCAGATTACTGTGGAGGATGGCTTTAGATTATAAAGACATTTAACTTGTAGAAATGGGCTCGTCTCGCTCGAAACTATTATACATACATATATATATATAAATAACATATTTTTCATATATGTTATTTATATGTTTTTCTTCATTTAAGCCACCACAATGGTCTAGTGTGGAGAAACTATAGCATCGTTGTAGCTCGTTAGGCACGCGTTATGCAATCTTGAAAGTCCTAGGTCATGATTGTCTTTGCCACGATTACGATGAATTTGAACGATAACTGCCGAGCAATCAATGCTTCATAATATACCTTAGATGTTTTTCACAATTTCAAAATGCCCGTTTAATATATTTTTTGCAATACAATATTTATATTAAGAAGTGAACATTTGATAATAAATTTGTATTCATTTAATAAAAAGCCTTATGCCATATGCATGTACTTATAATAATACTATATTTAATGATAAAATATTTCAAAAGCATAATGCAATTTCGCTAATTTGGTTACATCGCAATATAATAGGAATGTCCATGGCAGTATTGTAAAAGCTTTCATATCAATCGAATCCATTAGCTGAGTACACAAGTCCTGTCTGTCTATTTGCTCATCAGTTTTTATCATTGGCCAGTTCTTGTTTGTTCGATCGGTCACTTCCACATTATTGATGGGCCGTTTCCCTCCAACGCAATGATCTCATCGCAAATTATATCATAAACACAGTGAAATAAGAAACGTTTTATTTTAATTATTAAGCTTATTTAACTATTGACTTTGTCAGACATTTAAGCTTTAAATGCTTGTTTATACAATTTAGTTAATGTATCAGTACATTTTACTTTATTTTGCACCAACTATTATCAACTAGTATGATAATGCTATACGTACAAACAAATATGGAATTGAAGTAAGAATAACAAAAGCATATACAACGCAAATATATGAAAACTTAGATTATATATGTTCATGATTGATGAAAAAAAGTCGACGTAAAAAAACGTTCTTGTGCATAAATATCTACTTATAACGATAAACTTAAAATCAAGTAATATTCAATACTGCCACAATGACTACTATGGTCTTCGACACCAGCTATCTCTTGATATGGAAGTGGAATTCCCTTTCTAACAGAAAACCATAAAATACGCTTGTCCTATCTACTTGTGCATGTGCCATTTGTCCGTTGAACAGCACTTAGCTTAACAAAAACTGATAGTTGTAAAACAAAAGAGGTAAACAAAATCGCGTACAAGACCGGACCATTTGGTTCAGAAATAAACTAAGCGGTAAGAATTAACAGGGATAAAGGATTAAAGAGTAGCCGATGCAGATTTATGTTGTGACGATTGCGATCGGAACGATTCTGCGTGTTATAGTGTCTTTTTTTTGTCAGGATATGGACATTTAAAGGAACTTTAGATTTGCATTATATTTTTTTTATTAACGAATATTATTTACTGGTATCAGAATATAATGAAATTAGTTTAAGTACTTAGTACATATACTACAAAATAATTCAAGTATACAAAACTATCACGCGCCTGAAAACTTGTAAGAATAGGTGCATATCTTCATAGAGCATTCATTGCTTGTCTATTTACAGTAACAAATCGAAAGAGTTTTATCACGGAGTAGTCTTTTCATAGGACCCTCCCGTGTTATCTGATAACTCAGTGAATGCAGTACATTTGTCTGTATGACACCCACTCTCAAAGTGTAGTGTAAAAATTGTCAACGAATACATCTGATAGCAATCTGCCATTTGGATGCGACATAAAGGGTGGTAAAACTTGTTTACTTATCCTATGACAAACTTCAAGTACCTCATCTGTATGAAAAGAATACAACAATGTTATATATGTATCTTTCATACTTTTATATAGAAACTTTTGAAATTATATAGGTACAACGTACATATGTATAAATGTTTTTACATTATATTCAATCAATATGCACCTATCAAGTTAGAGGAGGCGAACCAAGCAGGTGATTGCTGTAATTTTTATAAAAATCATCGGTAAGGTTCGCCAGACACATCGGCTCGAAAAAAGTTTCATCAACAATAATTTTATTATCGTAATAACAAAATTACTGGGTTAGTAAATAAATTTACAATTTCCAATCTTATTGCCACGAACTTAGAGGATTATTCCTTTGGCGGTAACTACATATCAGGGGGAGAAATGGAACCTTTTGTTGGCCTATAGCATTATTATTTCTCATTTTGTTTTGTTTATTAATACAATTGGCTCGAGGCGCAATATTGATATTCAAGTTTGATGATGACTCGCGCCGCGAGTTTTCTCATCCTCTGTATTTTTATGGCTTTTATAACAATTGAGTTTCGCTTTTGTTTAGGCATCGGGAAAAAGTATTATAGTGAATATATTTTAATATTTTTCCATCGTTAAATATCTTTGAAAAAAATTATGAGTAGATCATCTTCTGTTAAAGAATTTCAAATATTTATGCATATTAAATATTTTATCGTTTTTATGATTATTATTCTATTTTTTTTTAATAAAATAAAATTATCCTACTTGTAACATTCAATAAATATCCAAAGAAATTTAAAACCATAGTTCACGACCATATTTCCGATGATGAAAACGACCCGATGTGAATAAATAACTCACAGAAATATCAATTAAACAATTACGCTGTCTGAATGGAATCGTGGGTAATGATAGTGGGCTGTGCTATAACTCAGGCGCATCTGTTCTATGGCTATTTGCAAAGGCACGACATGCGCCTGCGCAGTTTCTTGCATGGAAAACACATATTCATAATGTCATTACCTCCTGCGAATCATGATTGTTGTATATTAATGATTCACAATACGTTATTTCGTTATGGAAATTGCTATCCAATATAACTGTATATATAAATAACTAAAGAAAAGCATCTAATACTTAGGGAATTTATGATAATTGTTAATGAACAATACTTATTAAATGCTAATTCTGTAACATAAATTTCATATAAAATAGTGCTTACTTTATGACGATGCAAATATTTCGTTAAAAAAATGTCATAAGTTATAACATGATCACTTTGAAATTATTTTTATCATATTTGTATTATTTAGATAAGTACGTACTATAACAAAAAATATACCTTTTTCATAACTGATTTGTCGTTCTTGTTGCCGGGCATTGTCTGCTGCTACTTTGAGGAGACCCTGGATATTTCTAAGGAGCGTTTCCGTAGAAGACACCAGGGTATCGGCGCTAGGGTCGACAGGTACATTACTCGGGGAGCCCTGTGTTGGATAACTGACCGTCGCTGGGGACGTGTTCGTCGGTAGGTCACGTTCACCATCGCTGAGCTCTGCTCCTGGTCAAAATGTTTATTCTTATAGTTTTATCAACATAAATGCAAATTACATACATACAAATGCTAAAATCAATCATAAATTTCACATTACGTGGTATAAATCTCAATAAATTTATCGATAACTCGATATGAAGAGTTCTTACAATATTCAATATAACAATTAATAATAAATACGACATTGCGGGTCGCGTGCGTGTATCATTCACATAACAATTATTATTGCAAGGTACATGGAATTCGCGTGGTAATCCATGCAGTGCACTGATGGGACTAAGTAAGGCTTATTCACATTTAATGAAGAATATGTAAAATGAGTATATAAATTTAACCAACAACTCTGAAAGGGATATTTACATATTCTAAATGCTATAAAAGAAATATATTTATATAAATCTAGACAATATTTAAATTGAAATATTATATTTTTAATAGCAACTCGTATATATAAAATATTTTATGCATCAGTGCTTTACTACAATTCTTTAACCAATGAGATTATTTTACTTTCAATAAATACGTACACATACATAAACAAAGTTATTTTTTATATATATATTTTTAATAAGAAAACAAGTAATGAATAATTTAATTGTATGAAGTTAAATGAGTTTAGTTACTAGTCAGAATAAGGACACCGTAAAGCATTCGACACCGAATGGGCTGTCTCTATGCGATTTATACATGCTTGACTCGCTACATAATATTATTACTTATTCCTTTTGCAGCTTTAGAATGAACTCTCCAATGGTATTATTAAAATAGATTTGAAAGTCAGTATTAATTTATAAATTGCATTACAACTTTGTTTATTTTTAAATATAAAGATAATTAATTTATTTTTACACATTTTAAAATAAAATAAGTCCAAGTTTGATGTTTATTTAATTTTGATTAGTTTATTTTGAATGAACATCAAACTCACAACTACTGCATTTGAAGTGAGATGTAGCCACACTGCGCTTAAACAATATTTATTTTCAAATATATCATTAAAAATGTGAAGTGTAAAAATGTAAAACATTTATTTGGCGTCTCTTTTAGTTAAATGTAATCTATCGATACATTTAATTTAACTGACAAGATAGTGTACGCTCGTCAAATAATGAAGACAACATCGTTTCGTCATTGTCGATGCGCACGATAGCACTTTCGAGTTGTCACAACACCATCTTCCTAATAAGCTTAATTAACAAAAAGTCCCGACGTATCGAACAAACGAAAATGAGCTTTCTGACATTAGATAAGAAAAAATATTATTGAGACTGTATCAGCATTCTAAATTATATAAAACGGATCAAGGTCACAAATGGGTGAGATGATTGAGAAAGAAGTAAGTTAGGCTCGACAAAGATCAAAGTTGAATGACACAATCTACAAAAAAGCTTTTTTTAGTAATCTTCGTTGATCGTGATGATCGTGAGCAACATTTTAGTTAAAAACAACAATTGAATATTCATATGTAAATAATTATTTTGACTGGTAGTAAATTTATTATTATATTTTGTTCAATTTAATATTTCGTAAGTATTGGTACAACCGTGTGAATATAAACGATAGTAAGGGATTCCAATGCCAGTAGAAATATTTAATATTTTCATTTCTTCGCTCTGGTGGCACGACAAAGCGCGGCGTTGAGTTCCGCGACTCAATATACAATGTCCTTGGATCATAATTCAGTTGTAAGTGAGAGTACGGGATATAGAAAAAAAACGTAAGCAAACAACAATGTATACTAAATAGTAGCAGTAACTTCACTTCCCACGGTATGGAAGCTCTATTTGTAACCTTTCCTTACTATTATACACACAATCCATATTGTTTCAGCGATTTGCCATTGTATTAAACGAGTATTTACATTTTTGGGTCTTGTTATGATTAACGTAGGCGTTAATAGCGCTCGCTTGTTTCAACATTTTATTTCAGTTGTCACTTATCATAAATCAAAATATGACTGATTAATTATTTTGCAATATCATAATTAAATATGTTTTGTAACATAAAAAAGCAAAGTTAATGACATGATTATTACGTTTTTTATCTTCTATAATAGGAAAAGCTTAATTTATATCAATTTTCCAATTTCATTAGTAATATTAATAGGTATGTAAATTTATAGTAAGGTGCTTTTTTAAAAGGTAGTTAAAAGTTTCCATTGATTAATGTTCTTTTCTGATTGAAATTAAATATATTTAGCGTTAATAGTTGCTATAAACAAAAAAGTTTTAGATAAAGTTACATTATCATAGAAATCATCCATCATCGGTCATTAATAATTTTAATGTTCTACGATTATTTCTAATAGCGAAAGCTTTGAAGAAGTCTTAATAGATTGAACATATATTCGTATTAAATAATGCTGTTATTAGCTACATTTACTGTTCTCAAAAGACTGATATTTTTATTATAACGTTCGTATGTGATTATATAAGTAGATACACGAATTTTATATAAAGGTACAAAATAAGTAATTCTAAAATTCACTTTATTGCGTATAATGTTACACACTAGGACAGTTACCTTACATTAATAAAAGCCACCTAGTGTTAAAACACTATGTTTCCCACGCACAGCCTAATCTCCGAAACATTTCCTGTTGAGTGGCGTAACTCAACACCACACTTTGTCAATGAAAAGGAAGATCAAAATAATTATAAATGTGTAAAATTTTACATTCAATGAATTCGTCGCGATACAATTCATACATGGTTAGTTGTGATTGCATCCGGTAGGTTTTTGCAAACAAAATGTTTCACATTAGATCACTATAAGTTTACATATGTAAAACTAACAATGTTTCATTCCCTATCACTATATACTATACAGGTAATATTATTTTCTTTGCTTCAGAAATAGTACTGATATAATATTATAGGAATCTTATTCTTTGTAGGTCTTTTTTCAGATGCTCGCATTTATTGCAGTCGAGCTTTAATTACACAGCTATAAACTTAGTTTAGTAATCAACTACAATGTATGAACAATATTAATGATTTTTGATCCAAAAAATAAAAACATGCAATTTTATGACTGATAATTTCCGAACTATGAAATAGTGAACGTTATGTTATTACTGGGTAATTTAGACAGGAACATGCAGCGTATATTAAGGGTGATACAGCTAGCCTATCTTAATGTAACATGGATACATTCTTATCGTGACTGTGTCGATCATATTTTGAGCTTTTAAAAAGATTTACTGTGTTTTAGTTTAACAACATTGATGCTATATTTTTTAATCTAAATGCAAGTAATTAGAATATAATTAAAGAAATTCAATTACTTATAAAATGTAAACTTTATAAATAAATATTTTTTTTAATAGTTTACAATCAATATAAAAGTAAAGATAAAGTATAGCTATGCTATAATTAGTAGTATTAATAATACAAGAAAATCTGTCAATACTAATACATATATATAATAATTTAAACCTTTTTTGAGTTCTTATAACAGTTTGTCTCATCGTGTACATTATTATCAGTTTACGTTCTGTTCTATTGACTCACCGTCGTCTTCATCTTTGACATTGTGATCATCCTGATCTGAAAGGCCCGCGTCGCTGTCGTCTGTTCGCGAGTGGGGAGAGGCGGCGGCCGTCGTGGAGGGTATGCGCGGAGGCTGCGGTGTGCGCCGGGAGGCGGCCGAGCTTCGCCCGCTCGCGGACCCGTCGCCTCGCTCACCGCGATCGCGTTCTCGTTCTGATCTTTCACGTTCACCCGATCCGGACTTGGAAAGATTTAGCACAGGACTGTGACCCGGAGAAGAACCTATAAAAATAAAGTTTTTTTTTTATTATTTACTAGCTTTTACCTGCAGCCTAGCCCGTAGTCACATAGAAGAAAATAAAGAGTCACATATTCAAGTGCCTGACGTAATTCTGGCTAATTATTAACGTAATGTAATATAGCCTTACTCAGTAAAGGGACTTTCTAACATAAAAATATGTTTTTAAATGAGTCACAGGTTCTTAATATATAAGTACTTTCACCGAAACAAACTCTTGAACTTTATAATATTAGTAAATATTTTTTTATACCTTAAATTATAATCATTTTTAATTTAATAAGCTACAATTTTAGCATTTTAGATTTATATCTAAACAAAATGTAGTCATAAATATTGACAAAAAAAAGTGAAACTGTTAAGATTCCTTTACCATTATGGGAACCTTCACGAGCTTTGTCCATAGCGATAACGCGTTCGATATCACCTCTTTCATCGCGTAACCTGAAACAATAGACAAGTCACTTTTAAAACAAAAGATTAATTATCTATTATATTTATATGTATCCCTTAGTGCAATTAAGTAATTTTAGACATCCATACAATCAAAATTTGATTGTAGAATGCTCACTTATGGAAATATTTATATACCTACTGTTTCATGCTGTGTCCCGCACGCCACTCGACATTCAATCTCTCTAATACCTTTACACCAGTTTCATTCCCCACTTTTCGCCGTATTTGAGGAATTGTGTGTTGAGTGGCGGAACTCAGAGCCGCGCTTTGTTTTGTTACGCGGGCGAAAATATGAAAATATTAAATATTAAATTCTTCGAGTGGAGATCAAACCCACAACCTGTCTCGTTTGCATATTTATGTATATTTAAAGATTATTTAATTTGCTAGAAAAGTGGAGTATTAATGTCAAGTATTCTGGGTATATGGATATTCTGTGCATCGCGTTTAAATTGTTAAAGCTACTAGAGATGTGGTAAAATGACGTAATAAATGGATATATTTTATAATAATGAAATGCATCAATTATTTACGAAACTACACGAGATATATTTTTATTATTAGTATTATTAGTACACATATATAAACTAATTTCCAATTGGAGTAAATTATGATTTTTTATATTCAGAAAAAAAAAATATATGTAAAAAAAATTCTCACTAAGCGTTTTCCGGTTACACAATACAAAAATCTTTTTAAAGTTGTCTTTGAATAACTAGGTACAATTTTACAATTAACTACAAAATTGTCAATTTTGTTTCAGTATTTCAAACATAAAGTGTTTAGATACTGCATCGATTAAACTAATTGACCATCATGTAAATACTATAACTTAATTTGCAATTAAGGCTTTCAAAAATTAATCTAGCTAAACAATGGATTTGCAATATATCAGCACCTCGTTATAGACACGGCCAGAAGTCCTGAATATCATCAATCTGACACGCTACCACGCAAAACGAATGCTAACAAAGTCGCTGACAAACAGTTTTATCATTTGAAACCATAAAGCATGCTACCTACTGTGTTTCGGAGTTACTCCACAAAGGGAAAAGTATAATATTATAAGACCCCGCTGTGTTCCTTTGTGAACGGATGAAGACGGTGTGTAATCATTTTGTACGGATCGGTACCGCTACCCTAATTCCGTAGGTCTTTTTGATTGTGAGTTATTGGTCTTTTGATGCTTCCGTTTCATTTCGCTTTTTTAATATGGACGATTCGTCTATTAATATTTACTATTGCTTTTATTTAATGCATATACATATTAAGATTAATAAAATAGACATATGATAAATCTTTAGTCTAATATAAATAATTTAAAATTAACGTAATATATTTTTAAATACAGTGTTAAACTATTTAACGTCAGTATTTTTTCTGACTTAGTTGATATATTCATAAAAACGAATCTTGAAAAATGATTTTCCTTGTCGGAACCAATTTCGCTCATTTCAAAGGGGTTAATGTTACAATTTTTGCCCAGTAATGCCTTTTGAGCATTTGAATATAAATGACGTCTGAAAGTGAAATGTAACATACATAATAAGTGGCTGTTTTAAGCCTTCGCGGAACCCTTTTGTGGATTACAGAGTAATTTCGTGGTTTAGGGATAGACAAGAAAGTCAAATATATGTATAGTGTAGTTTTTCCAGATATATTTATTATTTTTGTAGTGTATTACTTGAGCATTATGTATATATTACTTTTATTAAATCTCATAAATAATTATGGACCTACGCAAAAAGGCAATATTCGCAATTTAAGAACTGAAGGTGATAAATATTATCATTATTTTTGTATTGGTTTGAAATTTTATATATCTAAAATAAATGTAAAAAAATATTAAAATTATAATTTCATTGATTAGCATTATTTTTATTAAAATTCGGACACATTGCGAAATGTTTCGTACAAAAGTACTCTGTACTCGAGCCCTCGAAATGGAGTCGTTTCGTACTTTACTGACGAGTCACGGAACTCCGTTTGAATTTAATATATTTTTCATATCCGCTTCTATTAATATGCTAATAATTCCTTACATCTTTAAACGCTTTCAACCGTGATAATTGACAAATTTAAAAAGTTTTTTATTTATGAACAAGACCATGTTGAAGATAAAAATAAAAAGAACATTTTATCAATTAGTTATCAGACGACAAGGCATTTGACAATTCGATTTAATTTTAATGAATTGAAAATGAATGAGTGCTCGTATCCTGAACGAATCCAAAAGAAATGACCAAATCATCACAGAGCGATCGGACAAAAGATAACGCCTGTATCAATAAAGTAATAAATTATTTCCACTTCCTTCTTTTTATTTTCATCATTAAAAAACTGTTAATGTGATCGATGATAGAATGAATTTGTTGGGTTAGTCAAACCAATACGAATTCTAATAACTAGTAATATTATGTTGTATACAATTAATTTACAATACAAATTAATAATATTTCTAAAATATAATATTTTTTAAATGATATAATATATTTTAATTATATTTTGAGTAAAATCCAGTAAGTAGAAAATGGATCAATGTTATAGATTTATATATTTTTTTCTTAATATTACGTATTAGCAATAAATGAATGGGTGAACATAGCTACTTAATACTGTGTTACAAACAGCCGTCATCGTCAAAATAAAATATTATTCATTCCCTTGTCACTTCGCAAATTGGTGACGAGGCTGCGATGCAGTGTGAAGTAAAAAAAGACAAAATTAGTCGTGACGGATTGAGGGAGGCATATTAAATACTAATTTTGTTGGGTTCCGCCATTTACAGCTGTATAAAAGAGTTTATTTTTTTCATATTGTCTGAATCGGTATAAAAATACAAATGCCATTAAACTTTATGAACTTATATTAACATTGTTTTGAATATCCGTGGGTACCTGGTACCTATAATGTTTCTATCACAAATATGAAATAGATATGCAAATGTTTCGCTAACAAAATTATCAAGGGTAACTAAGTTAGTTAACGCTAACCATTGCCATTACAGAGCGAGCAGTGGCCTAAACAGATATTCCGGGGCCACGGGCTCGGACAATGCGATGCAATC
The DNA here is from genome assembly GCA_019049475.1 of Eueides isabella. Lineage (NCBI taxonomy): Eukaryota > Metazoa > Arthropoda > Insecta > Lepidoptera > Nymphalidae > Eueides > Eueides isabella. The sequence continues at coordinate 7,580,488 of CM032386.1, read as the reverse complement.
ACCAACGAAGCCAATGTACGCTGATTAGTTAATTCTGAAACGTTCATACTACCTAATACTGCAGCGTTTAACGTTCCAAACCGTTCTTGTATGCATAACCTGATTAGGGTAAGTATTATGTGAAGCTTTTGGTATCACCAACATAGAGACATGTACTTATGTACCTACCTACTGTGCGCACCTAAACTATACGGGTTGAAATACCCGCGTGACAATAATTAAAAGCCAAGCATCGCTTCGGGGGATCGATTAAGAAAATGAAATCCTCTCAGAGCGTCACTGCGTAAAACATTTGCTTGACACCCAAATCAAAAATCGTTTTAGTTCACCCTCCCGAGGGGAGTGTAGGGAAGCGTCGACGCCTGAACATTTATTATTTCAGACATATCACTCACATGCAAAACAAACTCCGTCCGATCCATCAAAAAGTTTCGTTTCCCCGTCTCCTTTTCGACACAAATCGAGTGTGTAAGTACTGCGGTTTGAGGAACTAGGGTCAACATACCACGAGCTATGACTTCACAAAGAATTTCACGTAAATTTTCCAACTATGTTAATTTTGTGGTAACAAACCACTTTAAAAATTTACTTTAGTTAGTAAATTTCTATATATCTAGCTTTTTTTAGCTTCACGTTGTATCCCGAAAATGGCATGGTAGGCAGAGAAAAATTGGAAACTTAGCGTGAAGACACTGTTTTGCTTCTGTTTTCATTTTTCCACTGAGTTTGAGGCATTTTGTGTGTCTATTTCCCGGAGTGGTGATCGAACCTACAACCTGTCTGTCATGTAACAAGCTAGCAATGAGCACTGATAGCATACAATTAATTTAATTAATCTGCAAAATGTCTGCTGAAATAGAAAGAAAATGTAATACTCGTTAAAATATTGCCACTAATTGTTATTTCGATCGTTATTTCAGTAAATAACAATAAATTTGCATCCGTTAATAAAAGCTAGTAGTACAACTAAGTAGCAAAATAAATAAGATTGTTCATCCACAAGAAATGAGCATTGTAACCCTCTGCACCAGTCAACAAAGCTTCGAAGAAAATCGAGCGAAAAAAGGCTAAAAACACCTTAGGGGTTTACTAATCGAATAAAAAATATCAGCGGCCGATGCCAATGTATGGGGGAGAAATGGAATAAATTATAAAGAAAATACAAGTAGCAAAGGGGATGTAAGCAAGCAAAAACTTTTGTGTTTATGCAGATAACAAAACATTATGTTTTGTCCTAAGTGGCAATTTTGGCAATCTTCGTAAGAAGAAATTAACTAAACAAAGTATGTGTAGGTATGTATGTCAATGTTTATGTGTAGGCACTAACAATGACTCTCCAACACACGATGATAGCATGTATCTATTTAAATGACAATTATTACTTATAATAATGTAGAACAGTTATTATTTTTTATAATTTTATAATATGTAACGTGCCATATAAACCAAATTATTATTATATGATCAGAAAAAAGCAAAAACACTTAAGATATAAGGAGTGCGCCGAAATGCAAAAATAATAGGAAAGAAGTAACATGATGACTTGTCGGTCGCACCCTCCGCATAAACGTCACGATGTCATTTGTAAAAATTGCGGCCTTCTAACTTCTTCGATTTCGGAACACAAACTACGTGGAGATGCATTTGAATATTAAAAAACTTAATGTTTTCTAAGATGTCATACAATACAATTTTAAGCGTCACATTGTTTACTTAAAAATATAGCTTATTTAATTTTGTAATAAGATTATTGAACTAAATGCAAAATATAATTGTACTATACGAATTAGTTATTCAAAATTATTATAAGTCAAGGCGACTCTATTATTTTTTGTTTTACATGTACCATCTTAACAAATATAACCTGATTTATAGGGCGAAAACAGAAATCAGTAGTAGGACTTTTGCAGGGGAAACTGGAGACAGTTATTTAAATTTGAATAATATAATATGGAAAAAATTACGTCACTTAATACCCTAATAAAAGTGCACTAAGCGATGAGGGCATTACGCTTACCAAATGCAAAGAGGGCAAGCAAATTTCGCTTATGAAACGTGAAATGAAAAATAAAATGCGTCGAGGAGAAAATAAAATATGTTTCAGAGGCTGTAAGCCTCATTATGGTATTAGAAAAACGTGAGAGGTTTAAAGTTGTCGTTGTTAAGTATAATAGATGAACAGTTGCAAACGGCGGTCGGGAATTATGTAGGTTGTAATGACGGTATACCATTATGTTTTGTTATATTTAAAAATATTATTATATATTTATTGAAAAGTATGTTGGGATGTTTATTAAGTCTTGAATGATTTGAAGAAGATGAAAGCAAAATAATAAGCTATTCGTTTGCAGCAGATTACAGTAGCGTAACGAGATTCCGATCGGATCCGTGCAATGTTATTAGGATTTAAGCGCCAACGCGTCGCCTGTCTCCCGGTACAATGTTGGATAATTATGCAAAATTGCTTCTACGATTCGTAGTCCCCGACTTTTAGGGGCATTACCATTATCTGTAATGGGAATGTTTTTTGATAATGTCGAATTCTATTTTAATATCTTTGGGGAGATGTAAGTTGTATTGCCAATTACGGCGGTAAAATGACATTTCTTTCCTTTGTAATACTAAACTCACAATTTGCCGACCACAGATTGCATAACTACGGCTTCGAGGCATGCAACATATGGTAAAACCGCAGAGAATTCACTTCCATCGACACACTTCCAATTCAATTCCTTGGATAATGTGACGCGACAAATCTTCCTTTGACTCCCAGCGGCTTCAGCGCAGCTCGTCGAATAGCATAAATTTCTCCTGTATAGATGGTCGGGTTTGTTCATCGCTCGTGACCACTGGATGCACACGGGGCAGTCGCATGATTGCAATCGAAGTGATCGTTTGCGTTCACCACAACATCTTGCCAACCAAGCGACATTGCTATATCTATATGTAGATATATATGAAGAGCTAGCGTCTCGCTCGCGGCTTCGCCCGCTTACACTACGGGGTAATTTTTTATATTGATTTGCGTTTGTTCTAATATTTGTATATATTTTCAATATTTCAATGGAATATTTTTTATTATTTTTTGATAATAAAATTAATATAACACATGTTATTAATATATGGATATTTGTATCAGGTTTTACGCGCGAAAAAACGTTTGTCGTGCGCACGTACCTACCGACTAAATATAATATTTTTTGCCAAGAAAATTAAATTTAATCTCAAACTATTTAAATAATTATGTATTAAGTGTATAACACTATAACAGTAATAATTCTAAAATAATTAATGAATTTTCATTAAATACAGATAAATAAATGTTCAAATACATGCCGTTATTGCCATAGTGTTAGTTTAATAATATGTTTTTTGTTTTGATTTCTTTTTTAAATATTTAAATATGTATATTTTAGGCAGTTTCTTATTTCTTTTGCTCAACCATCTACTAGACTAGTCATTATTTGTCAAATTAACAGTAGTCCCAGCTTACTACTGCTATATAGGAAAAAAAATGTTCATTCAGAATCGGTTCAATAATATTTTAATTAACTTGTTACACATAAACAAAGTTTTCATTTCGTCCTAAATGAAGAATATAACGATGAAATAAAAGATTATACACTAATACTACATAAGTAAGTAGATGTCTACATTGCACCCTGTAGAAGAAGAAATCTCGTAGAGAACAAGGGAAAAAAATAGTTAATTAGCTAATCAGTAACTGAGGCCTGTCGTGACGTAGCGGCACAAACGCGTGACTGTAAACGACAGGATGTGGGTTCCCACTCGGGGTAATGGGGAAATGAATTTAATATTTTCATAATGACTTTCTTTCACCGCTCTGGTAACAAGGCATAGCGCGGCGTTGAGTTCCGCCACTTAACACGTAATGCCTCAAATTCGGCGAAAGGTGGGAAACGGAAGTCGAAAGGAGTGTCTTCACACTAGGTGCCCAAGTTCCCACTGTCTACCCTGCCACCACTGCCCCTTGCTGTGCGGGATAGACCGTGAAGCTGAGTATATTAGATACAGTTAATAGACAAATATATATGTTCTATAGAGGATGCTCTACAAAAGTCAATAGCGGTTGTGTCTCGGCATTTAAAGTAAGCTAATGTATTTGTACCATAAAAATTTACCTATATTTAAAGTACCCACGTGAAAATAAAGTATGTAAAATACAACAAATTGAAAAAAAATAAATAAATGCTATTTGATCTAAAAAAAAAATAAAGTTGCATAAAATCGTTGTTTTATTAAGTAGCTCTACTCTTCAATAAGTATATACATATACATTTTTCGTTGGTTATACAAGGTTTTTGTTCTTTATATTAAAAACATTTTAGAAATAGTTATTTTAAGTATAATATATGATAAATTTATCTATTACAAATGAAAATAATGTACCTGAATATCCTATGTGATTCGATTTTATTCACTTAAAACAGACATCACCGCATAATTTAAATAGAGTTTCATTATTTTTGGCTATAAAAATTCCCTAATTCGATCCAACATAATTTTGTTTTTTTTTACTTGTTTGTATTTATTTTATGTTATTGTATAGCTAGCCTTGGCAAATAAATGAACCAACCCGTTACTTCCATATCTTTCTCTTCAAAGTTACCGTTTAAAATAATATTTATAATATATAAAAAATATATTAATTGTAATTTATTTAAGAAAAAAGGCTAATTCATCACCATATTTTTATTTATAATTAAAAAATAAAAAGATTATTGATTGTGATAATGACTTATTTAATATATTTTTTTAAGGTACCCAAGATAGCTTTACTTGTGAGCGATCGAATTATTTCATCTTGTATATATCTTATTTTTTACGATAACTAAACCCCAGGACGTAAACTATGCTATAATAAGTTGCTATTGGCCTTAATGTATTACGATGCCAGATTTTTGTTGTTAATAGTTATCAATCAGTAGGTATTTATCTTTATCGGTTTTTAATTGTTTTATGGAAAATTTAATAAATTCTAGGATGAATTCCTACGCAACGTTCCACTAGACTGTACGCTATTATATAAAAGCTTCTATTATTCATATTAATCGACCTTATTATTTTATCTTGAAAGTAAATAATTAACTTTTCTGTCCTTTTATTACATATACAGATTAGGCACTATCGTTATATTTCTACTATATTCTTTTTATGTTAATTACAAAAATATACACAATATTTTGTATTTAACATAAAAAGCTGAAAGCTTTTGAAGCTTATTCTCATAGCAAATAAAATATACAAAATTGTAACCTTATCTGGTCGTATTAAATTTAACGATACAAATGTCAACGAAATTCTAATGAGAGGACATCTGAAGCCGATTATCTCAAAAAGAGTCGACTCAGGACACATCGATCATAGTATTGTTCAATCTGATGATAAAGGTAATATTATCTTACAGATAAGCAATAAGCTATTTTTAATGAACTAATTTTAAAATTACTATTCTATATAGATAAGGAAAATTTATAATACACACTATTATTGTAGATGTATTTGAAATAATTTGAAATTTAAATGTTAATATTCACCACATTTTGAATGAAATATAAAAAACTTCGTTATGAATTTCGTAGATCTAATAGTTAGTTAAATTCAACGTTGATTGCTGTTAATAATAAAATAAAAATTGAAATTTATTAGGTTACAACATATTTATAGTAGTACTATTCCTATATAAATATGTTTTGTAGGTATACCCATAGGTATATTTAGGTAGATGTTTATGAATATATATATAACACTAAATGTACATATTTACCTGCTTTTACATTCATTTAAAAATCAAAGACATATGTAAACATATAGTCGATACGTTTACTGAATTTATTAAAACGCCATGTTTACTCTTTCCGATAATCGACGCAATAGAAACAAAGCCATCTGTTGTAGAACGATACATAGGGAGTTCGGTAAGTAAACAGAAAATATAATTTAGAAGCAATTTAGCGCGATATGTCCGCAATCAAATTGTCTCGTTAATACCACGCTATCAAAACATTTGATTTGTGGCGTAGGGTTGAGTGCGGTTATTTAGCCATTCGATGCTACGTCGCTCGTCAGATGGCCCTTACTTATGTCCAATCATTTATTTATTTATTTATGCATTTCATCAGGATCATGTTTTAGGTATGTAATGTTGACGTGTTGAGAAGAAACTACCTATTATTAAAATTAACTCAATACAAAATAGAAAATAAACATATGTTGTTTTAGTAAAAAATGTCTTTGAAATATTGATTGATAAATATAATTGTATTCCTTATCCCATAATATAATTATCAAATAAAAAAACGAAAATAAGATAAAAACAATGCATTTGGAAAAAATAAAAACACTTTTAGTTGATTAATGCGCGCTCACACTCAATACGGAGTCGACGCACAGTCAGCGTGTAAACAGTAGAATACTTTTATTCGCGTTGTAATTTCCCTGCCTCAGATTTGCATAACAAAACGGGAAGCGGGAAAAGGTCAGGAAGCGAACGGAATGGCAAGTGTCCGGTTTGATGCTCAGTCAGCAATGTTGACATAAAACCGTTTAAACGTTCTACTCTACTTGAGTAAGATATTTTCATTTAATATTTTATATACATCTTTTCATTTCCTTTTTTATATTTTTATACTGAGTCGTAAACTAAACATCAAAATGAACATATCTATTTTATGACATTTTAATCTTATTATTGTTATAGCATATGTAATATATTTAGTACCGTTGTAAATAATATTAATACGTTGAAATTGTACTGCATTATTATAACATTTACTGTTATGCTTAATATGAAAAAATAAAAATTATATACACCATTCAAGCATCTATAGGCGGAAACGCAATCAGCTTGTATTAAAAACCATCAATATATACAATATGTTAAAAAGCGTAACAGAAACTTAACTCCGCCTATCCTCAATAAGACAAACGTGCAAAACAAAATTAAAAAAATATATATTTACTGTGGATAAAATTTTACTAGCCAGATCGTGTGAATGGAGCACCGAATGCTCAGACTCAGGCGTTTCGGATGCATATTCATGATTACTTTGCGCCACATGCAAATCGTGATTTACACACTGTAATGAATTCTTTTGATCTGTGGATTCACATATTCGATTTACCCCATCGATGTCGGTATTAACATGACGTATCATTGCGTATTCATAGTTTTCCACAAATACATTAATTATGCTGAGCTTATTGGAAACAAGTGACGCGCAATACTAAAAAAAATGTTATGCTATTATAATTAAAGATATTACTTATAGCTTATGTTTATTTATAGGAAACCATATTAAATACATGTCAATGATTGATTATATCTTATTATAGGTACGGTAAAGTCGTATCTATTAATACATTCATGATCATTCAATGAATTGCTTTTGTACTTTAAATTTATGAATAATTAAAATGGTATAGATTTTAAACTTATATCGCGATATTACATGACGATTTACAGTGTTTGTTTTTCTTATATAAAGTAAATCAAAATCGAATTAAATAAATTACCAATAACCATATTAAGTTGGTATAAATAATTTTAGGTATTAACCTTAGTTATTGTAATTTATTTATCATTAGAACTAATCATTTTCTTTATTGGCTTAATATTCTTTACCATCAATAAAGTTATACAGAGTTTTTGCACATTTAAACCGGAATTTCATTAATTAATGAGATAAGATTAACATCATTAGCTCGAACAATAAATACTATGTTGCATGTGATAGAAAGATCATTCACGCAATCGAAAAAGTCTACTTAAAATTATATAATTACTTTGGCGATGCAAGGATTCAAAAGAAACGCAGAAATGACAAGACGATGACAAATGAGCATTGTCCGCATCCAACGCAGTCGGGTGGCGGACCTCATCAAATTATTCCCCACTTGAAAAATCTTCGTAAACAAAAACGCTGCAAGGGAAAAACATCTGAGTTACAGGGTAAAAAATAGGTATTGGCAACATTGATTGATGCGTACTAATAGGGCGCGAAGGAATGAGGCCGCTGCGTAATTAAAAGAAAAGTGACATCTTCTGTCATTGACAGTTCAGCCAACTTCTAGAAATAGAACGGTCACGCCTTTTGGGGAGGAAGTAATTAGTGTTACAAACTTATTAAAAATTATTGAGTGAAGGCGGTTAATTGATAGGTACATAATGCATACATCGTTAAATGTATTCTATATTTATTATTTTTGATTAGCTCGCAATATACATTTTATCAAAAGTATGAAGGTTTTATATTTTAAACCAAAATATTAATTATATAGCTAGCGAAAATCGCGGTTTATTTGCGAAACCATTTTCAGAATGACATCCGAATAACGAAGGGAATAATAAATCTTTTTCACTCCGTACGCGCTACCGCATAAAATTAATCCTAATATCGAATTAGCATTCCGACGCAATGTATTCTTCTGGTTTTATAAGAAAGATGGCAGTACTGTATATATTTAAATTACTAGAATAAAAACATTTTAAGTCATCACAAAATAATGAAACATTAGCGAGCTTACACAATATCGATAAAGTAAGTTGATACCTCGCAGGTTTTTATAAAGCATCCCTTATCGCTGTGTACATATCATTAGTAATGCAAAATAATGGGATACGGACACCTCGTGCTGTTTGCGAGCTAATGATTAATGCTGTTCGTCATTAATTCTTATTTTTGATGAGAAATTTGACTTGTGCTGTCAGGCGCCGGATCCAGATTAATATAGGCTGACGTTGCAACTTACGCTATAACAATGTTAGACGCTCCCCGGTTATAAAATATTTATGCTATCTTCATGTTTTGTTCAAGATTTGCATAATAATACTATTACACGTAGTCATTTAACCTATTTTTTTTAATATATACTATTAAAAGAATATAAATAATTAAATCACAAATGGATTTGATAGTGTTGTCGGTGGCACAAATAGGTTTTCTGTGACAAAAAAAATAATTCTGATTTGCAGTACTATATACAATAAAAATACTGGACAAAAAGCAAGCTCAAATATCAAAGTAAAAGCAATAAATAGTTCGGTTCACCAACGAAACTATCTAAATAGTTTCGGCTATAAAAGGGCAAAGTACAAAGAGCTACATAAAATGCCAGTACAACCGCATTGGTGACAAACTTGGAAGGTATTTAGAGGGCCGACTACCGTGACTCGGCACCCTTTTCATAAAGCTCTACGTATATTAGCCAACTCAAAATCAAAATTACATTTTATTAATGACTTTCAGGCATGACAATCTAAATAATTATACTAAAAGTTGATCGCAACTGCGTGAAAACTGTCTTAAGAAATATCTTGACACAAAATGTACAGTCATCAGATGTGATCTTCAGATCATCCTTCAAATAGAAGTGAAGAAAATGGTAAGCGGTCATAAGCGTTCAGCATCTTTATCTCACTGATACAAGAGTTCATTTTATGACCATTAATTTTGTCTTTTCCTTGGGTGTTTTATCACAGCGACGAAGCTCTGTCGCGCGTCTCATTAATCAAAAGCATTTGTTTACAACGAAGGGAATTTGATTTGATTAAAATAATTCGCAATATCCTTGATAAATATCACCCTCGGTCTTCGTTTGATCTTCCTTGAAATTAATGGTGGAGGATTCAATCACGCAAACGTTGCCGCCGCAATATTTCACGTTTTCTAATACTTCCAATAAAATAAATTCATAAAAATAAATCAACTCCCATACAGATTGTATAGCAGGGCACACGCCGCTATTTAACATGAAATCAGACACACATTTATGTACCATATGAAGGTACCATATGTTCGATTGCTTTTTTTAAATAATTTTAAGAGTTGCACGTAACTATATTTGCCGTAAGAATCTCTATTAAAAAACACGTTTTACATGAAGTCCTCAAAATATTACGTACTAAACACATGTTTTGGTACAAAACTAAAAATCGAGGAATTTTAATAACAACGTGACACTTAGTTTTTAGTTATTTTTTTTGTTAATAGATGTTTATAGCTTAAAATCTAGAATTAAGGCTGAACAAACGCCGCTATCTTTCCGTAGCAAGGGGCACGATGAATAACGATCGACGTCAGAGCGATGTGTGCAGCGTATGCCCTCGGCTCACCCGGCTCTCCCGGCTTAACCCGCCGTACGTCGATTAATCGCAGCTAATTCGATCCGAAACGGAATTAAACCGGACGAATGCATAGATCCCAACGATTTGTTGACTGTTAATTGAGTCGTTTGATTTACAGCGAAATGACTCAGATTACATTTTTTTTTAGTAAAACGTTGCAAAATTTTATAAAACATTGTTTTCGTTACATAAATTAAAAGTATTCAAACGATATCATTATAATGAAATGTACATTAGGTTTTTTTTTTTTTTTTCATTTTAATAGTATATATCTTTTATAGTTACTATTTCGTTTGTGTGCTTCGGTTATAATGTGTTATAAGCACTACATATTCTGTATAAAGATTAATCACTATAAAATAGTCTAATAATCACGAATGATTGCACTCAAAGTATGCAAAACAAACAGCACCTACAAATTATATTAAATCAGAGATAATCCTGTCAATTAATTGGACTTAGGATGGAGAACCGGTCGGCGCCTGCGCGAATTAAACGAACCGAGCGAAGAAACCAAGGACCTCGATATTAATAAACACCGCTGCTTGTTATAAATGTCAATATCGGAATTATACCATGTACATCACATTCATGCTTTATTTATATGCCAATCGTGTACGTTCATATTATTTTTTCGTATTGCTTCATTATTAATACTTATCAGTTTCTTCTCTAAATGTACAATAATATTTTTTCTGGTAATAAAATAATATATTTCGATTTTTAAAATAAACAATGAAACCTCTTAAAAATCCACAACGTATACATTCATTCCAAAATGTAATTGCAAAGTTTGTACAAACTAATAAAGCCTACACTGACCAGCGGAATGATATCGAGTATTGAATACGTTATACCTAAAGTCATTAAAATAATTATCTTTTTATATTTTGCGTTTTTTAAGTAAAATAGAAAATTTGTATACGTTCAAAATATTACAGCAATGGATAAGTTATCCCAAAAATTACAGAGTAATTTCTTTAAAAACAGCCTTAATCCAACCCGTGGCGGGCGATTGGCTGACAGTGACACATCGGTACAAGGCACGCTGTCCGACTGTAATTCTACCCAACGCGGACCGTGGATACGTTTTATTTTCAAATCTAGAGGATTAATTAGTGGATATAGGAGTACCCTAAAATTGAACATGGATGAGAGCATAAATAAAATGTACCCGAGACAATTAACAATTGTTATTTGTAAATTAAACTAGTGGTCCGTTGGTGGTTTTTCTCGCACATACTACTGCAGGATTACGGCTATTTTGATAATTCCCATTTTGAGGAATAAGTAAACAATAAGCATATTTATTTTATATATATATGGTGGCGTTTTATATACGAAGCTTTCTTGAACCTTAGTAAAAACACATTAAGGTTCGTCGCCTATTTTGAAACATTTAAACGTGTCTACATCGATAGAGAGAGATTTATTTTATACTTAAATATAATAAACCATGGTTATTGTTAATTAGTTAATTTTTCAAAACAAGTGTTATGTGATTTGAAGTACCTACCCCACATTTTAGGAATATACTGAAAATTTTTATTTGGATTAATTTTATTTCAATTTCTTTTGTAAACATACATGTGTAAAAATTATTTAAGTGAAAATTATAATGTACATTTAAACTAATAAAAAAATAAAAAGGAATAATGATTTATACGATAAAATCCATTAGATTATTGACTTGAAGTCGATACGCTTAACAGAAGCACTTGAAAATGAAGTCAAAACCGCGAATATCGTTCGATCCCCGATCAATCACCATCCATTAAACATGAAAAGAAAAGCATTTCCCCTAACCGTTGGCCCTCAAATCGGCCCAATTTACATGAGAGGCGCATTTTCCTCGCATCGAGATTAGCTCAGAATGAGTTTGATGAATTGTTCGCGCCCCGCACACCGACGCCGCGCCGGCCCAGTGGTCATTTGTTAAAAATACATACGATATACAGACCTAATTGTCTCCTCTTATTTCACACTCCCCATTGATATCAACGATTTTATTATTTAAAAAGATTTTGCCATAAATTATTGTTTTTATGAGAAACAAAAGAAATTAAAAATGTAAGTAAACGAATAAACTTATTAAAAACAAATTAATTAATTAAGTATAATAATTACAACACGTAATAGCATCGACAACATGTAAAGTGATTCCAGCCTTACCTCTCGAGATGTTTTACGATGTCCTCGTAAGCTGCTCTACAATTCTCCCAGATACCAGATCTGTAGACAAAAAATAAATAAAATAAGAAAAAAACTAAGAAAAAATAGAGGAATATGAAAATTATAAAACGAAAATAGTCAAGATTAAAAAATAATGACAGGATGAATGCCAGCGTGATAACAAAAATTGAAGTATTTTTTCATAAAGAGGTTCGTTTCAATCTCAATTTAACAAGTCCTCTGAAGACAAAACTTGCAACAAATTGTTCTTAAGTGTTTAAAATAAAAGTTATTGAATGAAAAAAGGGTTTAAATGTAAAAGGAATAATTACGAACACTCAATATTAAATGTTCCGTTAGGCTGGGCGAGGGGTCGAAGAAATTAATTATGTTTTTAAAACAATCGCTTATATTTGTGTCGTAACAACTCATGCGTGATCGTCGAAATTGTTTCTCAATTACTTTAGCACTTTGTTTTCATTAAACTTTTCTTAGAGGGAATACTTCTTATTATAGTTAAAGGGTTTTGTTATGGCCTTAATTGGTTTCCATCTTAGACTGAAGCATACTTCGCCCTTGCAATTTAATATTCTTATACATTAAGTATACTTTATTTTTTTCCTACTGTTTTAAGATTTTTATTGCTTCTTAAAATTCAAAATTTGGAAGTTTAAAATCGTTAACTTTATTTAGTTATATTTTTCGGCTTAGAAAATATCAAAGTGTATCAAAAATATAAAGCATTTATTATATTAGTTTACACGTCATATGTAAGTCACCGTAATACGTTTGTAGGTTATTGTACTGTCGTTGAATCACATGGGTGGCAGTAAGACAGTGGGGTAAGACAAGTCAAGTGAGCACTGCGGGTCTTCGGGCGGAAGTGAGGGCACTCAGTGTTTGTACTTTTCTTATTGGATTAACTCAGTCATTTAACCTGTATCACTTTTGACCCGCTTACAGGCTTCTTTTTCATTTACTTATGTATATAAGCTCATTATAAACTAATTAGTAAAAATTGCTTTAACACTTCAGTTTTGGAAGTTATTATAGTATATATTTTTCATTAAGTATCTTAGTATATATGTATTATTTTTATTTACATATTGTTTGTTCGAACAGCACAGTATGTACAGTATCGTACGTGATGTCGACTCGAACATGAAAAAAATCTTATCTTGCAATAGTGTTAATTTTTTTGCTACTATTTTAAAATCAGGCGGAAAACGGAGTTTTGACATAAAGTACTTTCTATCTATTCATTAAACTGTTTTGTATTTGCGTTAGATTTTTAAAGAACATAGTTTTAAGAAAATCATTTAGTTAAGATATATCTATATAGAAAAAGATACTTAATAAGTACGGGGGAAAAACAATACGTTACGTAAGGATAAACATTATTATAAATAGAGAGACATTATTCTAAAAAAAGGGAATACATGTACAGTATTTAGTTACTTAAAGTTTTTATAGGACCAAAATATGTTACCTAATTTGAAACATTGTAATGTATAAATTTAGATTATGTGCCTGTCGTTTACTTTTCAATCATTAAACTGAAATAGACCAAATGACTGGAATATACAAAAGCTTCCTATGAGATTCGTGTAGGTAAAATGGTAAACTGAATTAATACCAGCTCATGCCGTGTTTGGGAAGCCACAGTTTTACGCAACCGATATCCGCTGTAAGCTTGCATTATAACAATTTATTTGTTTATTAATATTTCATTTTATTGGAGCCTAAAATTAATTCGTTGCCTTTTTTAAATTTCGACAGTTTAATATTTTCAGCTTCACGTTACATCCCGCACACGGCAGGGTAGGCAGAGGGAACATAGGAACCTAGTGTTAAATACTCCGTTCTGTTCCCTGTTTTCCGCCGAATTTGACATGTTGAGTGGCGGAAATTAACACCGCGTTTTTCCTTGTTTTCGCAGCAAAAGAATGAGATTGATAAATATTTAATTTCCTCGATTGGAGATGTAATCCAAATCCTATTGGATTTATAGTCACAGGCTTGTGCAATATTATAGATATAATTAGTATTATGCATACCTCGCAAGTGCCTCCATATTATGCATCGGTTGACCTTTGATGATGGAGCCATCAGGTCTGGGTACTCCATGGTGTGGCATGCCGGGTGACATCAACGCGTGTTGGTGCATGAAACCCATGGGGCCTAGGTGCGTTGGTGGCGCGTTATATCCATTTGCCAAGAGCGGTGATTTGTCCATGCGAGCCATTTCTGTGAACAGAATATCTAATTAGAATTAGTGTTGGAGTCAAAAATCTTATGGGAAATAAGAGTAAATAATACATTTAACAATTTCGCAACAAAGTTGTACGTATTATGATACGGTAATATTAATTAAAAATCACAGAAAAGTAAAATATAATTAAAGTTTAAGTACCATCGTATAGATTAGCTGAAGCTATAAAAATACTGTGGAATACTATTTTATGACAAAAACTGTCAATAACATATAAGGAATGTAAAATTATTAAAAACAATGCTCTTACGAAAGTAAACTCGAAAGGTTTGATCATGTTTTTTTTCTATTATTAGCTTCAAGCTGTATCTACAAGTGTAAATAAAACAAGGTAGGAAACCTGGTAACCTAATATTGAGTAACTCTATTCCTACAAAGACACTTGCATTGCCGACTTATCGCTGAACTATAACATTGCGTGTGCACTGCCAGAACTCAACGCCCAATTTTTTATTACATTTTTTAATAATAAACTTAGATTGTTTATATGTTGTGATTTCATTTTTTATAGATTTTTTATCTTTGGTACGTAAATTGCGTGGCACTTAACTGCAACCGCGGACCTACCCAGGTAAAATTCAATTAATACCCAGTATTATCATTTAATTACTCGTTCCAATAATCGAATCGCCCGTAAAACGGTGTATCAACAATAATAAAATGAGCAATGAATTTCGAGACTATTGTTTTCTGGGTACCACAAACAACCCGTGCAAACATAGGGGGTGTAAGGCAAATATTCTTAAAATAACCCCCTATGGGGGTGTTTTAGGTGCCGGGTGGTCTTTGGATGTCCACGTCCCCCTGGAGGTCACCAAACGGTCTAGGGTGTCGGAAACAATTAACAAGGTGTCGAATTAAACACGAATTAACGTTTGGACCGTTAAGGAAAACACCCTTTTATATTGTACACTCTACAAAGCATTTTAGGATTGCTGAGTATTTAATATGTTTCCCTTTGTTATACGATTAGGGAACAGGTATATCTAAAAGATGAGCATTGTTTTACAAATCACGGTATTTCCATTACATTAAATTTATGTTGAACGTTGCTCAGATTTGTATATTATTACGTATTGTGCTCCGTATTATGATGGCAAATTCTGTTCGTATTTGAAAGGACACTTTAATAATGAAGGTTATTTTATTGATGTTGCAAGATGTAATTGATAATCTCACACCGCAATGTCGCAAAGGGGAAGAAAATTCTAATTAATGAACAAATTCCAATAAATACATAATCAATCTTACTTTGTAATTTCAATCAAGTCTTCCTTTCAATATAGATTCCTATAATATTTTGCTGAGCTTCTTTAATTTATATTGCGCACTATCAGGGATAAGTTGTTAATGTTGAAATTAAGTGAGAAGCTCGTGAACATAAGTAAAACGACATGAAAAATCTATTTAAACTATTTTTAGACGGGTTCCTTAAAGATAAATTTTATAAGAATGTTATTTATACATTTTTGGAAACTCGACATGTCGAACACTTAGGAGTAATCCTTCGTCACGGGTAGACTGTCAGTCGACATAATTATTAGGTATATTAAACTAACGCCAACGATTTCTTAATTCCCCGCGTACTGCCAAAAATGTAAAGCAATAAATATACACAATAAAAATAATCGCTCGAAAAAGAAAAGATCTTATTCTACAAGAATGTTACAAAACTTAGAAAAAAATATGTAGTCTATTTTTTTAAGCCACAATTTTTATCTACTAGTATGAACGATAATTTACTATCTTTATATATTTTTTAGTAAAACAATGATAAACTCCTCTCATTTTCCATTTCCGTTCAGTTTAATCTCAAACTACTGTTAACGTCTGTTAAGTATGTTTCTACTGACCATGGCGACTTCAAATACATATCTACTCCAAACATTTTTAAACATTAATAATATATATTAAATAATACCTAGATATCTACAATAAACTCTAATCAAGGATTATACAAAGTTACAAACAAACAAACATTATGACCAATGGACCCTGAATTAATTGGGCGGGTGTATTTACTTAGTTAACCGTTGTTATCTTCTCGGCCATACACGGTGTTAAATGTACCTATTTGTTGTTGTTTTGTGCTTAAAGTTAGCTGTTTCGTTTATATTGAAAAAACAATGTAATATCAGTTGCCTTATAACTACTTCATTTATTATTTTTAGTCAGAAACTTTATGAAATCATTAAAATCTACTGTTGCCTGATTGACCCTGTTGAGGCCTTTCTCTTTTCTCCTTTGGCTTGGTACAAGCGTGTGGCTGTAAAAGCGATAGGTTCTGGTTGGCATCGGAACGTAGTGCCCTACCACTAGGTTCCCATGTTCCCTCTGCCTAACCTGCCATGTGCCGGGCACAGTATAAAACTGGTACAACTGTTACCCGTATTAAGAATACTAAGTTAAACGAAGATTTATCCCAACTGTGTAAGAAGGTAAAAGTGTGTGATTACATCTGCGGCTCAAGAATTATAGGTATAAATATGTTCGTATGTACAGCTTCATGCTTTGTTCCGTATATTTCAAGGTCGGTAACCGGTTTAATTAACTTCAAGTCATTACGTGACAAGTAAAGTATCTAATTCGCTACATATTTTAATTATAAACATTTTATATTTTTTAAATATCAACAATAAATTTGATTCCGGTCCAAATTACGGTAACTGAGTACCAAAAATTATGCTCACAAATCCCTAAAGTATAAGAGCCTGACCAGTGAAGCCGCGCTGGTCAACCGCACTTACTAATTAACTAAATACGTGTTAAATCTGTAATAACCTGCGGTTACCACAACCCTTCTGTTTTCTCTCTTTCCTGCTCGTATAATTTATATAATTGTGTCTCTTTTTAAATAGAACTGCTTATAGTTACTAGGTTGGTAAAGCTTTGTTGTGTTTAGTAAAAAGAAATAAAATTACATGATTTATTTTTATTTATACTAATCGTTATACCTATATAATTAAAGTAAAATTAGAATAATTTTCATACTTTTATAACTCCATTTTACTTTTTTTAATCTTTATATACGTATTTATAAGTATATATAACTCAGAGGAATTATATTCTTGTAATTCACTAAAAAAAATATTAATTTCAAAAATGAAAACAAAACTTGATTTATCGATATTGATTTATAAACTGCACTATGAAATTAAGGTTAACCTACATAATTGTATGGGATACCTAATCATAAAACGTTATCTAAGTTAAAATATTAAGTTGTCCCTACAAAAAAACAACTTCAAAGCTCTACCAGACTTCCCGTCGTAGCCAACAAAGTGCTCGTCGATTATCATTATGACTATTATTAAGCGAATCCACTGATCAGGCATTTAAAGAAATGAAACGTCGACTGTAAACCGCTATTATATCGATTTTCATCGATTTATTGATCGCAGACCGACTGTCCTCGACAAATGGTCGGATCAAATTACCTGCCATTATTTAGAATTAGAAACGATAGAATTGATACCCCAATTATATCACTTATGTGTTTAGAGGAGGTTGGAAAAAGGTTATCATAACCACAAACTTTGAAGATTTTTTAAAAAACGACCATCTATTTGAGTGTGAATGTCGCACTTGCTTATTTTAATTTGTCTCTGTGGACGCACGAAACATTAATTTAATTATTGTTCAACAAATTATTTGAGCTACAAAACAAAGTGGTCAATTATTTGATCCAGTAACAAGCAAGGTATTTTAACATTCGCAAGTTCGAGGATAAAGGCTCAGGCATAATAACCATAGAGGTTTATTGCGGACAGATTACAAAATGACTAAACGAGTAACGCAAATGATTGGCCATAAAGCGAAAAGAACGAGCGCCGTGGCTGACAATGTATGCGAAGAACTATTGTATTAAACCGATATTCCTTTTTACAATTTTTATACCAAATTCTTGAAACAAATTAAATTATAGGTATGTGCTTGATAAAAAAAGTAAATATAAAAGTCAATTAAAATGTTCTTTTTATTTTCAAAGTATATTATCATAAGAATTCTACATTTTATAGGATAATAATTTAAATTGGAAACGTTAACATTACAGTAACGACGAATAAATCATAAGAAAGGAATAAATTATAAATCGCATTAACTTCCACATAATAAACACAAAGGTTGTAAATGCATTACAAAGTATACAAGTACTCTGAGTTTATAATCGTCGGCTACTAACTATGTAGGAAACTTGTCTAAGAATAATAACGTTAAGAACGGAACGAAACGTTCGCAATATCATACTACACTATTTTAAAACTAGTAAGAAATAAAAGACGTAGCACCATCATTTTCATTAATAAATTTAAATTTAACAAAAACCAAATTTCTCTGAGGCGATATAACGGAATCCAACAAATCTTAGTGGAACGACAAAATAAAGAAACCCGAAATGATACAAAACAAGGCGAATTAAATGAAAATTACAAGCGGCCGGCAATCGTAGCGTTTACAATAAACACATAATTGTACGGTCAGTGCACCAATGGCATATACGATTGGGCAAAATAATTGTCTTCAATCTGAAGGATAAATCGCAGCTTGTCGCTTTGAACACAGGGATTTTAATATGCGTTATTTTAAAATGAATACTATTATTATCTTTGTAATATATCATTATCTGGTATATATCATGAATTTATAGACTGATAATTTATATATTTCCATTGATCTACGTATATTATTATATATAATATAAGCTATAATTCGAAATAGCTATTATCTGTAGCAAATATTTCCTAAGGAAAAAAAATGTTGAGATAACTCTGTACAACTACATGTGTTACACTAAACGTATAAAGCCATGTCCATAATAGAGACAAGCTATAATCGTCAACACCAGTCACGTGCGAAGTACAATCAATAACAGCAATACACAATCGCCGGCAAAATGTGGACAGTCAATAACTTGAGTCAACAAGACGGATCAGACAATGCTGCCACACTTAAATTATCACGCGCCCACGTACGTTTTTCTAATAAATCCAATACATTAAATTGAAACACCAGAATTTTATTTCATTAAATATCGATTATATTAATTTTGGACTACTAATATAGGTACTTAAAAAAGTATTACGAGTACGCGAGTACTTAAGGATCATTTTTGTACAAAATCTGGGAAATTTTCTTCTTACTTGCAACACTAGCAGACTTATGTGTTCGCCATAAACTCTTTCATTTGGCTCGGACGAGCCTTATGAACAATAAAACGTTGAGGGCTGGAGATTTGGACTGTAATAAAATATTTGCCCTAGCACACGCTAATCCACGTCCCTTACTTACAAAAGCAATTTAAGAAGTTATAGGCCCAAATAAAGCGATGTCTTATTTTTACACAAAAGTAGAAAATATTACAGTAGAGGCGAAATTTCTTTTACGGGATAAATAAAACACGGCAACAACTAAACACGATTACTTGTGACAATTATATAAATATAACGACAACAAATATGTATAAGTGTTTCATTTAAAATATATATAATTTACAATAATAACAATTGGGTTTGAATAATTATTAAAGCATTGTTTAGACAATAAATATGTGTTTTTTTTTATTATAATAACATGCCACTATTATTTATTATACTTTGAAAATCTAAAATGAAATATTAAGAAATATAGGTATATAATTAAGTATTAAGAAAATATTATCTTTGTCTTTAATTTAATTTTAAAACTATTAATTACAAGTAACACTAGAGAGGCATTAATGAAAAGTCAATCATTTTAGTTAACCCTTATAATTGCCTAATAATTCCTCCGATATAGGAATAATATAACCTAAATGGCATTTTAACGAAATTCAGAACGTCTTCTATGAGGCAAATAAAACTTCTCCCTCCGATGTGCGAAAGAGGGTCAGAGTTAATTACTCGTAAATTGACCGGGATACAGTTTTATCTCATGTAAATAAATAGGTCGGGATTAGTATGTGTCATATTCGTTATTTATGTACGTCAAATGTTCTAATAATCTGTAGATACTACCAGAAAAAAAAACATGCTTTAATAATACATTTATGTTAGTTTTATAAATTAATAATCTATACGTTCCACAATAGGCAAAGAAAAATTGTATCAAGCATATAAGCACTTTGACGTAGGTTGGTCTGAGAGCGTATGGCTTAGTTACTCAGAACACAAAGGCGCAGGTTCAAATCTCGCTACATTAAATTTTTATACATTTTTGAAATTAGTAATATTCTATACCTTTAATGGTAGTAGTAAAAGGCTCAAAATATGATGTGGCTTTTAATTTTTTTAACATGAACAAAATATGGCAATGATGGTGATTTTGTTACTTTTTTAGTCTGTGAATGGTTTCAATAAAACAGTGCCGCCAACGTATTTACTATAATTGTTAAAACAATTAAGTAATCATTACAAAAAATCATTTACAATTGTTACTCAACTTTGAATCACACCGACCTAGAACTTGTTGTGAGCTACTCATCCGTAAACCTTTAGAAAAGAAGCTACGCCATTGTTACATAAGTATGAAAGATACCAAATCGACGAATATTTTATTAATATGAAAGCACAAAAGAGGGATTATCTTTTTGGTTAATAACAGCTGTTGCTACTGAAATATAAAATGATACAAGTTTTTTACGTTCCATTTTGATTCTATGTAATTTGCTTGCACAATACAATTTTATAATTGGCTCGTATACAGTTTTGTAAAGGGCAAAATAACGCTCTAAATACTTTATAGTGTGTAGTATTTTATGATGTGGATATGTTTTATCTTCACGCAATGCCCCTTGGAACTAAGCAGAGATAGCAGAAGATAGATTTTGATGACGATTGTAGTAGCTTCTCTTAAGCTACTACAATCGTCATCAAAATCTATAGTATCGATACTATTACGTAACATTATATCGCAAATATTTAAAAAGAACATAATCAACAGATTAAAATACCGCCGGCGCCGACATTCAAAATACGCCGGTACAGTTAATTAAAAGAAATTCCGTGGTTATGCTTTTTCTTTGCAAAAACAAAATGAATGTGCCATGATGACTGCGAGGTGTGAGTAATGTTGTAAGTGGCAAAACAGCATTTTAATTGTAAGCCTCGTTCCACACCGCAAACAAAACGATGGGAATTAAACAATAAAAATTGCTAATGTTGGTATGGAAATAGGTTGCAAAGATGTTTAATAGCAGACAAGAAATACTATTTATTGCGAAGTTGAAATTGAAAAAAA
This sequence comes from Eueides isabella, assembly GCA_019049475.1. Taxonomy (NCBI): domain Eukaryota; kingdom Metazoa; phylum Arthropoda; class Insecta; order Lepidoptera; family Nymphalidae; genus Eueides; species Eueides isabella. Next base: position 7,558,682 of record CM032386.1, on the reverse strand, counting down.
AAAACAACTGTACTTCTCAGGAATTGTTATGTACAGATATTGCTTATTATTGCTATAACTCTTTGATAGTAAGTACGTTAGCAATAGATGTTTTTACAATTCTGTAATTAAGGTTACTCAACTTTGAACCATACCAAGCTATAACTTGTGCATAGGCAACTCTTTATTAGAGGTTTACAAATTAGTCACATCTGTCTGTTTGTCTATCTATTTTTATTTTCTAAAAGTCATAATTATAAAGATAAACACTTAAAATTGTAATATAAATGTCCATCAATTTTAAAATATAAAAGTGAAGACTACATTTACTCCAGATCTCAAGAAACACTATTACCAAAAAACATTTTGAAGAAGATATCATCAATAATATTTGAGGTATAACAAATTGTCAAAAGTCACTTTACTTGGTGACATTTTATTGTTATCGATCAAACAAACAATAAAAAATTACTGGCTACTCGATTTGTAAAACTTATGCTCTGGAATACTTTATGATCAAAACTGGCTCGCACTTGACGAATCCAAATAATAAAAAACATGTATAGATGTATTTGTTTAACTATGTATGTACATTTATTGTAAATTTAAACTCTTTCAGTAAGTTATAATAAAACAGTGACAAAGTCGACAAAACAGTGTTATATTCAAGTAAAAAATAGCAAAAAATGTGATACTATTGTATTTTAAACTTCTAAGAAGTTACAATAGACTTGAATATTTTAAATACACAACACAGTACGGGGAAAATGGCATGAACTGAATGTATCAAACAATTGCTTAGAATGTGGAGTATGGAATGATACTTGCCGGTAAATATTAGGTCGCATACCCGTTTAATATACGATTTTCATATGTAGCTTCCTATCATATTTGTTATTATATAACATTTGTGAATATTCAACCCTAAAGGCAATTTGTTACTTAAAATAAAAAAGTAAAACTCAAAACAAGTTACCATAGTAAACATTTAATTGATTAGAACAGTTACAGTAATTATTATTATTATTCAGTAAATTAACTACAAAATTATTTGAGAAAAAATATCGCTAATAATCACTATAATATTTTAATAACATTCTATAATAATTATGAAAACAAAGTATTTTTAAATTATTATATAAGTGAAATTGTTTAAAAAATGCGCACTTTTTATATAATAGAGAAATAACGATGAGATCGTAATACTTCTACTGTTCCACTTGACTACGGCGTTTAATTGTCACCGCAACAGTAATCAGTATATTGTTACTGTTTTCTTATGCATTTGTAATGGACAATGGTAATTACAACTTAAAGCTCTTTTCATTAACGAAGAATTTCTATCCTTGTACGGCGCTAGTAACTCACGTGAATATAAAAACGAAACAAATTAACATACAATCGTAGATCGTAGAACCATATTTTTTTTGTAGTGCAATAAACACTCTATTGCGTGCTTATTTTTTTTTATTATAAAGCTATATATCCAAAATAGTTTCTTTATTATAAGCATCCATCTCATGCATCATGGGCGGTGTATATAGAAAGAGGCCTGGCCCTTAGTACCTTAAGGCTAACTTACTACGCATTTTTAAAGACGTTAATTAAACAGTTGAACCCATCCTTTTTCTATTTCGTACTCATTACAATATGAAATGAAATTGTAGTAACATTATAAATATATAATTGGTATAATTTCAATTTTCACTCATAATACACAACAAGTAACAAAGACATGAAGGAAAGGCTCACAAATTGACTGATCCGTCATATCCCTCTCCCTTAACATAAACAGGCAAATCCTTACTTAATTTCAGTCGCAGAATTCAATCAGAATGTAAAGCTTTATACCCTTGCGTAATGTTATAATGCCTTACATTATCCCCTCGTTTATAACATCCGAATCGCGACGACAACGTACGAAACCTTTAATTATTATCAACACATCATTTTCATACCAGTTTCCAAAATTATAGGGCTGGCGCAGAAAATTTTGTGAATGCAGATATTAGGTGGGTACATGATCGAACTTTCCTTGTTTGCCTATAGAGTAAGACGATTGACGATTGATTAAACTTGCGAAGCGATTTTAAATACTTTACTTTTATTCCAATAAAACATACTTATTTGACATTTATTTAAAAACAGGTACCTACTTTAAAATTCAATATTAGAAATAAGAAAATTTGAGATAATATAGTAGATGTTAATTTTAAAGATATTTATAAGATAAACATCAACCCTTCCGGAGCACGTGGACTCACGTCCCTTACACGCATTTCATATTCCTATTTCCATTCCGTTCCTAGTAGGATTATATTCTGCCTCCGATGTTTTCGTATCCTATTATTTCACGGGGTGAAAATAGGCCACCCGCCACCTCACTCACTCATTCAAACATTGACATTTATGTGTGATTTTACTATAAATATACATATTCATGCTTGTGTGTTGACGTCTTAGAGAGCATTGTAGATGTGTGAGTGTTTCAGTGGGCCTTAACCATTGTCATCGACGCGTCAAAATTATGGGTTTATATCACGGTGAAATATTGAAACGTCATTCGCACATGTAATAAACGTAATTAGAGATCCGTCAAATATTGTAAATTTATATACTAACTAGTTGAAAATAACAGTAACAGTGCTTTTTTACTAATTACGTAAGAAAATAATAGTTATAGTTAAAACGGTATTTGTTAAACGAATATTTTTTATATAAAAATAAAAATTTGATTAACAAACCTACAAGCCTTAATCAAAGACGTTTTTTGACATAGTAATTTCAAATTGCAAGTTTAATTAACAGCTTGTAAAAAAAGCAGGCAAACTGCACTTAAAGTCGAATGCGGCAGTGCGCGATAAACAAGTGTCGCTTATGCAAGATCACGAATGTAATTGCTCCCTTGTCTGGCGCAACACTTCAAGCTGGAGCAGGATGGAACTCTCTAAAGGCATATGTGCAAACAGGATAAAATACAAAATCATCTACAACGGCCTAAGCGACTATAATGATTGATTGCCAGCCGTCTTGCGCTGAGCTCTATTTAATCACTTTATTTCTCCGTTTGTGTTGGGATAATTTGGTATTTGTGTAATTTGTTTATGAAATGAGAACACCCGTGATGCGGAGATTCATATCCGGACCGGATTCGTCCCGAAACCGATTCGATGCTATCACCGCGATATCGTTAGCTTTTATTTATAATTATGGGTCAAATGCTACCTAAGTGTAAGTATATTTTTATTAGGCTTCACGCTGTATCCTGCACATAGCAGAGTCGGTAGATGAAACTTGGGAACCTAGTGTTAAGACAACCGATCCGTTCCCACACTTTCCACTGAATTTGAAACGTTGTGTTTTGAATGGAGTAACTTAACGCCGCGCTTTTTCTTGTTACCAGAGTAAAGAAATGCAAAACGTTAAATATTTCATTGCTTCGAGTGAGGATCGAACCCATAATGTGTCGTTTGCAGTCACACGCTTGCGCCCCTGCGTCATGACAAGTTTAAAAAAATCTTTCATATGGATAAATATCACTTTTTTATTAATCATCTATATAATGTTTTACTTTTTTCTTCTATATAAAATAAACTGTAATATAATAAACTTACCACTCATATGTCCATTTTCGTACGGTGAATAGTCACCATTTTCGAGTCGATGTTTCTTGAAAGGATGTCCGGTGAACTGTGTAGCGGCAAGTGAAAGACCCACGCCTGACGCGCGTTTCGGTGGTCGGCCCGGTCTGGAGCTGCGGACATAGTAGCACGTTACTGCCGTTTATGACGGTACACTTACATTATAAATCGAGAATAATTATATCATAACAAAAAAAACATTAAATATTATTGAGGACAATTCTGGCACAAGGGCACAGGAGTGCAACTGTAAACGCGGACAAGTTGTGGGTTCTATTCCCATTCCAGGAAATGCAATATATCATATTTTCGTCTCTTTGCTCTGATGGCAATATCAAGCACGGCGTTGAGTTCCGCAATTCAACACGTAATATCTAAAAGTTTGCGAAGAGTGAGGTTCATAACGGAGTGTCTTGTTTACAACTGCCTACCCTGCCATGAACGCAATAAATCGTGAAGTTAAAGAAAAAACTACCGAAGACCGTAAAACCGTACCGTAAAAATATAATCATTTTCCAGTTTTTTAAAAAGTATAGTTTTATTGGTAAAAATAAAATCCATTCAGGTTTTATTTGCAAAAATACACTCATACTGATTACTACACTCTCTTAATGATTACTAACATATGACCAGTACTTTGTGTACCACATCCATATAGGATAAATAGAGAAAACCAAGAAAAGTATTCCGTTCCATGCTTTCCACCCGAATTGTATATATTACGGAAATAGTTAACGCCACGCTTAAGAACATATTATTATACTATAGAGTGGTAGACAACTAATTAAATACAATTAAAATAAAATGGAACAGCATCTAAATCGCCTTACGTAAGTTCATCGTGGGATTTATCTAATAAATCATGTTCTCGCGTGAGGGTAGATTCGAGATTTATTTTTATTTATTTCACTCCCCCAAGATTTAATGCCAAGACATCGTCCACAGTTTCCACAATTTCACGCTTATTGTTTTCCCATCCGTGATTTATAGTCAAGTAATAGAGGTCGGTATATTCTTAGCCGTAATAAACTTTGTCACCTAAATCTTTACCCTTAAGCCTATTGCTTACCTACCATTGACCACAACAAAATATACCTCTACAAATTAAGATTTACTTTTAACTCGTTTATCATTTAATATTAAATATAAAGACTGAATATCCCATTTTTATTTATCATAAGCGTAAAAGTTTAAAACTCGATAAGAAATTTATTCAATAAAAATCCATCTAAAAATTTGACTAAAGTAGCTATATCCAATTTATTTATGTATATATTATAACTTTGATCAATTCCTCCCGTGATTCTTCCGTATAATATGACATTGGCTTAGTAAAATGAGCTCAACTAGCACGCTCGAAACGCCATAGATATTGTCTGAATAGAAATTAATGAGTGAATTAAACTTGCATTTATATATAGTTATTAAAACCACTGTACATATTTTTATGAATTATATTTATTATAAACATTCTACCTATGCTTTATTAAAAATGTCGACGTAACTACTGATTGGCGATCAAATAAAGAAAGTGCACTAGCTAATTCCACATTACTATCATTACGTATCGTCGGACAAGTTCGGCAATTATCGGGGGAGCGATGCTGTTATCATAGTATCAGCTTACGCAGAAACTGACTCTTGCCTATTTATTTTTATGTCAGCAACCGTCATTATGAGACACTCCATTAGCTTGGATTGTGGTATCTCGTTTTCGGTAGGTGGGGCGAAATAGTAATATGACGATTTTGTTTCACTACTTTATGACATTCGTGGTGGTATTTCTTAGTGTATTTGAAGACTATAGGTACCTAAGCGCTAAAGAAATATGTATGTATATATTTTGTTACATTACCGGCATTCCGTTTAAAAAAACTCACACGCACTATAATTAATAATTTAATAAAATGTGTGAAAGAAACCAGATACAATATTTAGAACAATAAATTTGCCGTGTAATAATAAAAAAGTCTTTCCGGTGGTCGTACATCGACAGATGTATACAGAAATAGCGACAATAAATTGGAAAATGACGCGCACAAAAATTTTAACTAATTTATTTTTAACACCTTACTCCAGTAATGGTGGACTCATAAAAATCAAACAAAACTACAATGTGTAATTGAATATTGAATTTCGGGCTGCGCTTTAATTGGCTAGCGTAATTATTTTCCTTTTTTTTTATTGTACCTACAGCATCAAGTTCAAAATGGACGTTTATAATACACATGTGAACTATATTTAATAAATGACCCTGATTATATCTGACGGTAAATGAGATGGTTGTTGGTTCGATTCTTACTTGCGATAGATAATGATAATAGTAAGAATAAATTATATCTGCGTAACTGATTTAAATAAGGGCGGCGTTAGCTATTTAACTAAATTATAATTTTTGACTTTATCATTGACCATTTGATTTTCAATCGCGCAGAAAAAATCGTTTATTTACAATGACGTGAACGCGTACCTTATGTAGGTACTTTTTCAACAAGAATTACTATGAAAGAACTCTTTTCTCATCTTCTTATATTCCAATTCCTATTGAATCATTGATCATTCTTATCATTGATCATTATCTTATTATTATCATTGATCATTCTTATATTTCAATTCCTATTGAATCCTAGCCTAGTAATTTTTCAATAATTCATTTGAATAACTCCTATAATAATACAGAAGCGAAAAGGAAACTAAATGTAAGGCGCGACGAAACCGAATATTGAAAGTGTCGAGGGACACAGATAAGGAACGCGTGCCCCTTGCCGCCACTTAGACCGTAATCTGAACACCAAAGCTCACTCCGATAAACTGCCATTAAAAAGCGTTCGATTTATTACACGACGATTTCCTAACAATTTATATGCCTGCGCAAAGTGCAGAACACTATCAACTTGTGTCAATGTGTAGTCGATATAGCTAAGTATCGTTTACTTAAGAGTATTGCACCTTTTTAATATGTACTACCTACACTTTTAAGATTAAATAAAAGATACATTCATAGATTTTTTATTATCACGCTGTATTCCTAGGGGTATCGAGAGACAACGGAGCGTTAAACGATGAAATGCCGACCATACCTCTTTCGCCTCATCCACTGTTATTAACCTCTTCATACATATCCTCCCGGGGTTCTGGTGCTTTTTATGTAAACTTTCTCTTCTAACAATACTGAGTTTTCGACTTTACCTTGACATTCTTTTCTATAAATTTTTTTTAGTTTCTTTATTTTTGGATGCAGTAGTTTTTTTTTTGGTTACAGTAGTTTCCACTAATCATAAAATAAATAAAATATCTATATATAGCAATTTTAATACTTTTATATTTTTTTTTTTTTTATTAAAAATGCTTATCATACGTTGCCAAAAGAAGTAGTGTTATTTAAAATTTCAGATTATAATAACCTATTTTCGTTGACTTCTTACAGAACACCATTTGTAAACATTTCCTCTGTAACCCTTCCCCATTCCCCCGTGAAACTTACACCGCGGCTAGTTTTGCTTTTTGTTATATTTGCCTGGCAATATTCATCGCTCAACGCCCATGTCACTGAGCAAATACCATCCACAAAGGACTCCCCAGATATTACTGACAGATCTACCCCTGATAGAAAGCCAGTAGTTTATTATAGTAAACACACAAATCTATATTATAAACATAGAGCAACATGGAAAGAACTTCTAAATAAAAGTTAAGAAAACACTTATATGTAAAGTATTAAAACAATTTTAACATCGTATAGAGTTATTAAGAGCACAACGGTCGCCGGTACAGGCACTATGAATAGACGACGAGTCTGTTATTATATTTGTGTAACTATTCTCGATTCTCTTAGTAGACGTGTTCACACTCACTAGCAATTACTAACATTAAATCATAACATTCACGTGGCATAAACATCCTTCCCTAAAGAATATAAAACGTCAAAAGACCAAATAGGAGTCGCTGACAGCCGATGGCTAGCTAATAGTCATAATATGTGTACATATATTTTTTGTTCGCTTTTATTTACTTGATACACCAGCTCGTATGGGAATGTTTACATGAACCTTTGGACTAAATCTGAAATACTAAAACAATATTTGTATAATGTTATGACGTCATGTACTTGATCCAATTGAATACAAAGTAATGATATCACAATGTACTATCAAAAATGATGCTTAATATATCATTCATTCTATCTAGGGCTCTAAGAAGACGTTTCCTTTTCAAAATAAGAATTTATACCACGGAAATATTGTGTACGTATTACAAGAAACAACGAAGCTCTGTTTTTTAAAAATGGCTCAGGAATCGGTACACAAGGTAAAACAAACGCGCGTAATCTTATCTACGGTAAACTCAAACGTAGTAGCAGTTTGTCTTGGGTTCAGTACAAACATGATAAATGATTTCGGTTAAAAAAGTGTTGTTGTATTTTGTAAACGAGTTCCGGTCGGAGGGAGATGGATTCTTTCCTTGATTAAGTCATAATACCTATTCACCTTGAGAAGTACCTGGAGAAGAAGAGAAACCACCATTATTGATTTTCTAGAAAAGTCTATACTATTGCTACATAGTCTAATGTTTAACTAAGTTTAAAACATTATTTAAATAAAAAACACACTTTATGACAATAAAGAAAATCATTTAAAAATGCAAAGAAAATTAATTGTAGCCAAAAATTAGAGGGTACATCGACAGTAACAATAAAAAAATGAAAGCAAAGCCGCGTTTAAGCGTGTCGTAAAAATAAAAATTAAATAAAAAATGCTTGGGGTGAAAAAGTTTCCGAGTGTAATTTGGCTTTACAATTATTTCCAGTTCGGATGGAACAGCGGCCTCTTAATGTTACCTGTCCCTAGGCTATAAATCTAAGCCAAGAACCAATTAAATATATAACAGTTGTACATGAAACAATCTTTTAAATTTCATTTAAACTGTTACAAAAAAAGTGAAGTCACAAATAAATTCTTTTATTACGAAAAACATAATGTATAATATAGTAATCTTCCTTTTGCCCTTCTACAATGGTGTTATATTAATTTCAACACCTGCCTTTATATTAAGAACTTTTAAAATATTTTAACAATTTAAATTTGATCATGATAATCACGTTTTTTTGCACGAGTTTTTGTTATCTGATAACATAATCACGAACTGCATAGTTCTATACTTACTTCACATCTTTTAATTTTTTAGTATCAACTGTGACTATTAAACAGTGTTTCGAATATTGTGGACGCAAAGAATTCGTAAGCCAATAAGGCAAGTCACCGCTTACTCAGGTAGCTAGTACGTTTCAATATCTCGAGGCATTTTATTTACAAAACTAATTACGTTTGTCTGATAGTATATTAAACAGCTTCGGGTGCTCTTGATTCGATGACAGTTAATAAAGACATTACAAACGAATTTAATATCAGAGCATTCCATCTTTATATTTCCTATTAGAGATTCTACAATGGAATACCGCTTGCATCATAATAAACTCCGTATTTTAATCAGATAAATTTCTTATAAACGTAATTTAATGAAGTAATAACACATTTCTTGAAATATTAGAAAGTATTATAAAAGTAGCAACTTTTAATAAAGTGTTTTTTTTTTCAGACTGAACAGTTCAATACAAAGCATAAATGATAACACATAACATAATAATTTATATAAAATATCCTGCTTATGGTTATATTTAAGACAGAGTAGTATTGTTATTTTTTGTAATTTTTATTACCTTTGGCACGAACTTTCGTCGTTTCAACGACACGCTACGTGATCGAGATAATTGATATGTCCAAGCACTAAATTTATGTTGTTACTAGGATGACTCTATATCATTTTTAGTATCGTCAGATGTATTCCCAGCATGACGATACTGGCAATACGATGACTGACGATAAACGATTGAAAAAATACGATAAACAAATAATTTATTTTTTTAATTGTAAACAAGTGAACATTCATTTTTATGCCAACATATTATATTCAAAACTATGTAATCTTATTACAAACATAACAATGAAAAGCGTCGTGCATCCCTTCTACGGATGCTAGGGCAACGTAATCAGCCCTCAAGGGACAAGCTCCCGTAATTAGCGGCTGTTCATTTCTTAATTTCAATATTTAATTACAAAGGAAACTCGATGACTAGGAGAAGAAAGAGACGTCATCTTCAGAAAGTTACAAATCCGTTTCGTTTTATTCATTCAGCAATGAGTACCTACCAACGATGGCTTCTGTACTAATTCTTCGCCTATAATATCAAAGGGTTTTAAATAAATAAGGTATATTTAGAAAATAATACCATTTTAAGCATACTTGTTTTTATTATGTAAAGCATATATGTATGTAGATATTTTATAAATTATACTTCACGCTATTTCCGGCACATGGCAGGGTAGGCAGAGGGAACATGGGAACTTGGAGTTAAGACACTCTGTTCCACTTTCGTTCCGGACTTTAATAAATTAAATTTACGATAACTTAAAAAGAAAATCCAAATAAAAAGAAAAATATGTCATCTTTTAGTTACTGCATTTAAAATGATTCCTCCCTCACTTATAAATTATTTGTCTTTAATGTAGAATATACGAACCCATGTAATCTTTTTGGGCATAACATTATTATTCGTGTAACTTTATCTGTGTCAGAGGAATCTTCTTACAATTCCCTTTGTAGCCCCATTGTCAATCCAGTGACGTATTGTCATTTTACTGTTAAAAAACATCCAAATTTATATCTATAAACACAATTATACCGGCAAAGTTAATAGAGTGCAAAGCAAAATTTCTATAAAGTCAAACAATCAATTGAATTTATTTTCTCTTTGTATGTGTTTTTCATTTGGGACTTTTCATTGCCACGTTGTGTGTTTGGCATGTTTTGTTCAGTCTCTTTGACGGCCGCTGGTTAGGACGTAACCATTCACGCACGTATTGGTCGAGTGTTTTGTGTAAAATTATACAATTTCTGGACGAATGACCACATACGCCCCTGCCAGCGCTCGTCACACCCTTATTCTAACATTATTAATGTCAATAGGACTGTTCAAATTAAACAGTAAACGAATTGGAAGTTGTGTCACTTTGAAGTTGATATTTTTATTAAAGTTCAGGAGAACGATTATTTTTTTAATTAATTTATATGACACATAAATAATTTAGAATAAAAAATATAATTAACTCCCTAAATTACCATAAAATTGTACCGAATAAATCTGCCATCGATTAAAAGAAACGATGACCAAAAAAAAACAAGAGTAAAACAAATTAACAATACATCAGTCATTCTGCAAATTATTATGAGAATAGAGTCTCGAATTCTGACCGCTGGCGCCAACTTTTTTTGTAACCAAACAAATGTTTAAAAAAATTAAACAGTTCAACAAGAAATACAAACCAATCGGATACAATACTATCGATTTTAATTTCCAAACGAATTTACTTTGTCGCTTTTAAAAGTTTAATAGTTTTCATTTACAGTGTTATGGTTCATCAGGAGCAGAATGATAATGTCGGCTACCGTTCCCGGCGTTTGTTGTATTTTTTACCGGTAAACGGCCTATTCTGGTTTACAAATGAAACTGCTACCTGGCTAACACATTTGGTCCTTAAATTAATTTCATCTAATCCTGGCGGTTAATGTTGTCGAGTCATACAAGTCATATGTTACAAGCAGCTTTTAACTAGTGTTAGAAAAAAACCTGAGAGATGCTTTTCTCATCAACTTGCATTTTAATATTAATAACATTTATGCAACAATATTAAAACAATCACAATAATTTGCTGGCATAAAATTTATTGAATATTCATTTCAAACAAGTAAAAAGACGGTAACTGTTATAAATAACTTAGTACCATCTTTTTATAAATACATTAATATTCAAAATTATGTTGTAATTAATGAAAACAAACAATCAAGAGATTTAAAACAGAATAGAGTCCCGGACGTGAGATCGTTTAGTGTTGAACAAAAATAAACGTTATAATTTACTTAACGGCTTATTAGAAAAACATCAGCTGCCAAGAAGTATTGAAATAATTCATGTGCGCTAATTATATGTACATCATAGTCGTACGGAAATTTTACTATTATAATAAAGTTATGAAACATACAAAATAGCTATGTAAAGGTTAACGTGACATGATATTTCATATTTGAACAGATACATATACATATTTGTAAATATTTTACTATAAGGAAAGTCCCACTTTATTTTATTGAGCTTACTTTTTTGCCACAATGGGTCAGCAACTGACGGCCGATGCTTGTGAGGATTAATTATCTTTATTTTTCTGCTCTGGTAAGTCGATTTTGATATTAGCTTCTATATTAACTACTTATTTTTACTCTTCAATTGAAGATTCTCAAAATGGCTAATAAAATAAAGTCATTTTTTTTTTATTATTTACTTTTATATTTTAATATAGTTATTTTATGTTTTAAACTACGGATGACCGATAACACCTTATGTACACATGTACTTAAATAATTGTTTTCAAAGTTTTAAACATGTATTAATATCTATTATTCCCTTAGAATTAATGTTATATCGCAAGAATATTCTCAAAGTAACACTCACATATATATCCATACTTAGGAATTTTAAAATAAACACAATTTATTCATAAATCACAAGCGTAATAGTTACGTTCTGACGTTACGTAAGTACATCTGAAAAATCTTTTGTTTGATCAGACTCAAACATCTGGATGTTGAACAGAAGTTCATAATAAAATATGAAGAAAAAACACGCTAAGTCCTTTTGTATCGACCGCTTATACTTGTAATAAACTATGAATGAATGCTTTTGATACTTTAAAATTTCAAATAAATGTATATATGTCTATATATATAAATAAATGAATCTATAGAAAATATCAATAATTTGCACAATATTTATTAAAAAAAATAACTGTTATGAGTTGTTGATGCATAACCCTTATCACACAATCTTCGTCAATTAATGGACAATGTTAAGTTAACCACAAAGAACATATAAAGTTGCCCGGAGGGCAGTCCAGTAATACGTTAATTGCATTTATTATATACGGTGTAGAGAAAAAAAAACAGGAACTATGCATAATATCCATTCATTTAATCAAATGTCAGCTCTACCGGTTTTCTATACAGAAAATTCATTCTCTATATAATTATTAAAATCAATTCCACTAACATATAACCTACGTACATTTTTAATAAGTATATATAAGAAGAGTTTGAAAGGCTTTACAATAGTATTTACAAATTAGTTTACAAACAAGAATCATTGGCATAGCCTTCAGTTCATTCACAATAAACTCAATTAATTTATTTAAAAATATTAAAATAATCCAGTATCAAAACAGTTTATGTCTCTACTACAACAGAAACGTAGTCGCAGTGCTCATAGTAACTATCTAAGATTTGTTTTGATAATACATCATAAAACTATTAAATATTGGATCGCTGAGTGAGAATACCCAAACTGTTGTTACGTTTCAGTGCAAGTGATAACCGACGAGCGAGTGGATTAATACAAACAAGAATTCTGTATGTATTTCTATCTTTGCCTTTAGAGTTATGCTAAAATATTTAAAAAAGAAATAATCACATATGATATGTGCTTTTCAAATCTCAATACACTCATTACTTAAGCCCAGATTCAGCGATCGTGGCGTAATCCGTTTGTTATTTCAGCGTTTAGGTGATGTTTAAACCTTGTTTTGTTTTGTCGGAGGCATGTGGGAATCATTCTATTGTTTTACATCCGGGTTACATATTAAATTATAGGTCAATCAGTTACAAATTTATAATTTTGTCTGATACAATATATTCATCGGTGGTTTTAAAAGTGAATTATCAATGGTAATTAATGAGAGATAGATCTGAATTTTAATAAATTTTAAAGCGATCTCTCTTAAACGCAATACACTACATTTTTCATTCAACGAGGTACATTATCTATGCCACTTGACATGCGTCAGCGGGGTACTTCCGTTCCCAGCCTTTCCTTATCTCTGGCAAATATAAAATTAAAGAAATGTAAAACTAAGATGAAAAATTATCTGTTTTTTATGTTACACAATTGTGTATGTACATTAGACTTGTTGTTTAATGTACGAAAAAACAAGATATATGGGGAAATTTATTTTAATACAACAATAAACATATTAATAGTAGCTACTCAATATTAAATTTGTTTAACTAATATAATCATAAAACAAATCAAAGCGATATTTAACACGTGCCTACTATACTTTAATCTAATAATGCTTATCGTCTTCGCAAGCGGCAGTACGCCTCATTATACTTGAGACCGCTTGCGAAGTAAGCATGAAAGGTTGTGAGTTCAATCCCCACTCCAGGAAATGAAATATTTAATATTTCCATTCCTTCACTCTTTTAACTAATCAACTCGCCATGCCTCGAATTAACGAAATGTGGAGCCCTGTGTGTGTGCCTTACCTTTTTAACACTAGGTTACCAAGGCGTAAAGTTAGTGAAATATTTTTTCAAATTTAAGTTTAAATTGAAAAAAAAAATGATATTACCGTTTTAAAAGTATACAGTATATACGTACCTACATTATATTATAGTATATTTCATCGCGTTGTCATTCTAAGGTAAATAAAGCGTCGTCGACGCACCAAATAAATACTAACCTGTCACTCATACGAAACAAGCTAATAGACACAATCAATTTACCCAAAATTTTATAAGGAAAAAACATATTAACTTGACTAGTCACGCAAGAGAGCTGTCAAAACCGTAGCTCTCACTGGTGTTCTCTAACGGTTTTGTAAATGCACCTATAATAGTATTCAATAACGTTAATCGTCCAAACCTGTTTAATTTTGTAACCTTATAATTATAGTAACACTAATATGATCTTTAGCCTTTAAATTAAGTGCCTGGCTAACTTTTTTTATAGATTTTTTCACAATTTCTTTCATTTATTTATCATTTAGATATAAAATTATAAAATAAATCGATGTGATTATATACATATATGTATATATTTTATAATATATAATGACTTTGTAAATCGAGGCATGTCGTGGCGCAGTGGCACTAGCGTGTGACTGTAACCGACAGGTTCTGAGTTCGATCCCCAGTCGAGGAAATGAAATATTTAATATTTTCAATTTAAATATTGAATGTTTCGTTTCTTCGCTCTGGTAATAAGGCCAAGCGCGGCGTTGAGTTCCGCCACTCAACACGCAATGCCTCAAATTCGGTGGAAAGTGGGGAACGGAGTGTCTTAACACTAGGTTCCCGTGTTTCCTCAGCCTACCCTGCCCCGTGCGGGATACAGCGTGAAGCTAAGAAAGAAAGAACTTTGTAAATATGGTACCTATCTAATTAATTGTAAATTGTTATATGTTCACTTAGTAAGCACTGCAGACATAGGTACCGATTTTTATGCCATTTAATTTTGTGTTTTGTGTAAATCTATAGTGCTTACTTAAAAATGTTCACTTAAAAATAAATAAAAAATAACGTTGATATTTGTTAAATGAGGTCAAGATGTACTCAGTGCCGTCGCGTGCTGCGGTTGCGGTTAACCCGTATATTGCTTGCTTCAAATCGCTCCATTAGGGGGATATTAGCTTACGAGATTTCTGTTTTACTTAAAATATAGAAATATAAAATAACAGTTATTATGAAATTAAATAACAGTTATTTGGATGATACATATAACTATTAGTATATTGTAATATTTGATTTGATTTTAAAGAAACGCAGATTTATTAACAAAATCATAGCATTTACTAGATATCATTGAAAAAATAACCCATAAAGCAAGATCAGAACTACCTACCTTTGCGTTTGCTTTGCCGCATCCTATTTATTTATACCAACAATAATCATCGTTCATACTAATTAACTTTCTCTTTCGAAACATATCATGAAATCATTTTTACATACCTACATACATATTTATAACTAAAAATCAACACACCCTTTTAATGAACCGGCGACACTGTGTCAACTGTAACTATACCTGAAATTAGAAGCGAAATACAGTCCCATATAATTCAGCAGTATAATTGTTCTGCTGTTTACTTTGTGGGGTTCTACTTGCATCACGTCGAGTAAACATGAAAGTTTAGCCACGTGACATAGTTGGGTTTCATTAACCAATCATTAATTAGTTATATTAGTCGTTTAAAAATTCATTGTAACCATTCAATATGTTTAGTATTTAATTGTTATAAATAGTATCATGAAATAAAACACCTAGTGTTAACATAATAATCTTATGTATGTATGTAGGTATAGCTTGGAAAATAAATTAATTAAAAAGTAAGTAATAAAAAATCGAAATTATAAATTTCGAGTCATTCAATGCCATTTAATTTTTTCTCTAGTTTCCTATTGAGAAGCATAAAAGTTAATTTATATAATTACAAAATACGTAATTTATTTTATTTAGTACGCTATAGATTGACTACGAATTACTTGCCTAGATATCATACGGAACAATCAAGGCAAAGCGAGGCACATTCAATTATCCCTCAAAATTGAGTCTCATTAAAATAATAAAGCAGCCGGCGGCGAAATCAAATTGAACGATAACAAAAGCTTGTGTTAATTCGAAGCGACAGCGCGTTTTGCTCATGTCCGATAAGAGGCATTCAATTGTACAAGTCAGATCCAGGTATTCTATCACGGCACCGAAATCACAACACCGGCATCATCGGCACTTATCAGAACTGAGATAATTTTATCGTATCTTGTAGCATCCATGGTAATTTTAAGTAAATGTATCGAATATATTAAATTATATATAATTAGCCGGACGATGTGTTTGGGTGTGTATTTAACTCATTTATTTATCTTATATTTACGGTGTATTCACTTCATAGTACGGTAGGAAGAGCGAACTTGGAGAGAAATTGTTATGACACTCCGTTACCCACATATCGCCGAATTTTTGAAAGCTTGCGTATTGAGTGGTAAAAGTAGTCACCAAGGCGAGGAAACATTAAAAATATATTTTTGTAGGTCCATATTTATATTTTTATATATATATTTTTTACTGAGCATAAAAAAATTTCAAATTATTTAGTAACAGACTACGTTAATATTAATACGTTAAGTCCATTCTTTTTGTTTAGCTTCACGATGTATTCCGCACAGTACAGAGTAGGTAAATAGAGCTTGGGAACGTAGTGTTTCGACACTCTGTTCCCATCAAAACTTCCGTTCTTCCATTTCCCCCATTTTAAGGCAATCCGTGATTAGTGGAATAGTCAATGCTACGCTTTTGCGTTGTTACCAGAGCGAGGAAATAAAAATATTAAATACTTCAATTCCTCGAATGAGAACCGACACAATCTGTCGCAGTTACATTCGCACGCCTGTTCCACTGCATCACAGCAGCCGTCTTATCCTTATGTTTTTATGTATTACAATTATCACAAGTACTAGTTACTATCCATATCACACTCTACTAAGAGATGACGTAAGCGTTATAGTTCCATAACTCAGAAAGCGTAATTGTATCTGTAATTCAAGCACTAAATTTAGCTAATGCGTAGTGGCGAACATAAAGCATAGATCATAGGAACAGCCGACCCTGTTTGCACAATAATAGCGATGCTCCATTGCAACCCCAAATGCAATTGTGTACATTCGTGCGAGTATTGAGTTACAATAATGCGATGGAAACATTTGCATCCCGACTGCCGATAGTTGGCTTGAGGTGTAGAGTGTGGGTGCCTCGTCATACACCCATTAGGTATATTGCTGAAATTGTTCACTTTATTAGTCAACCCTCTCATATTCAAAGTACGATTCTAAATTAATTTAGGTTACACTGCGTTGAACACAGCATGTACATAATAAAATATGTTTTCTTGTTAAATAATGCAATTTGAATTTAATAAAATTATACTGCGCCAATACAGTTCCTAGAAGTATATCAAAATATTACAAAATATCAATTAAATGACCTTTTTCTACATTAATACGCATACGTAAAGCTTATTTCCCCCTATTTGGTGACCACTTGGTGGCCATCCCGCAAATTGCTCTTTCCAAACAAAATTGTCAATAAAACTCATCTGATTCGCAGTTAAACAAGCGAACGACATTATTAATTTATGCGATGTAATATAGCGCAAGCGTTGCCGGGATACAGTGTAAATTATTAATAGTGCTGGGGTAAAAATTAAGCTTAAATCGAATGGGTAGTTTGGACAGTAACGTTCATTTTATGTTTCTATGGACAGATTAATTTGTAGGGCGATAACAGTCCCCGAAATCTCTGTAATAATAATCACGAGAATTGCAACACGTTCATTTCGATGCAGAAGTTAAAGCTTAAATAACTATAAAATGGCGTCAAAATAATCGAATGATGAACTCTTGTTGATATGCTTCGAATCGTTTAAGGAATTTATGAAGGTGAAAATGAAACAATCACATTTTCTGCCGGTAGACAGGTACTGAAAGCAAATAGCTCCCTTGCGTCTTGATGTTATCTTAAGAGAAAGCGATTACACAAATCTGAAGAAGCTATTAATCCGGCTCGCTGCCCTCGAATGGCATCATGGTTTGTTTAATAAAATCGTGAATTTACATATCAAAACCTACAAAGGGGCATAATTGGACCCGATGACTTAGAAAACGTAGTGGGTGAGGAGGAGAAGGTACCCCCCGCCAACAAACAAAGGAATTATACCCGCCTCAAGAAACTTTTAGCAATGGAAACGCCTTAACAAACAGACGCGTGTGTATCTAATGAAATTCCTATGGTTGCATAACATACCCGCGCGAGCGTTGAGCGTTATTAGCGGAATTATTTCTTAGGGTAAAATCTTTGAAGGCGACTGCTCTTTTGGAAAAGTTGTTAAGAAAACGGGTTGCTTACTTTTCGAGATTTCATTAGTTTGTAACTATGTGATATGTTACGCTAGGCATCTAATTTATTGGGTAGGCGTAGCTGAGGGAACGAATGGACAGCAAGCATTTGGAAATGGAATAAAATTGCCGAATCACGCCGCTTTGAGACGAAGCCGCCGCGACACGATTCGTTAGGAGACAAATGTTTGGATTCAATTCCAACATATTTTTTCTTCCTGGGTAATTAGCAACGGTATATTTAAGCCCAGTAATGCCGGCCGCAACACTGATGTAATTAATTTTATCTAACCTTAAGAGAGATTACTTACTTATATGACGTATGTAATGCAATGCAATGTAAATTAGACAAATTAGCATTTAGCGAAAAATCCATAAATTAATATTTTACTAAAATATTTTTGTATGTATATTAAATTATAAAATTGTATCAAGCCAGTACAATAGTTTGATCATCCAATAAAATAAGCTCTCAGCATTCTGAAGAATATAAAAGCGAACCGAATCGCCTACTGAATCGTTTCAAGACACTTAAAATACTTTGCTATGGGAAAGCGAAACGTAACAAACAAGTTCAAAACAACGCACGCGCTTTAAACACTTACAAGTTAAAATTTATTATTTCGACTGCAAAAATACTTCAGATATTTATTGAAAAGAAAGTAACAAATATTTAATAATTATAATCGAGATGTCGAACTAGAAATCGCTTTTATCTGTCTCGATATATGTGCAATCCATCGTCGGATCCAATGTGAGGCGTGACGATGAATTATAGGATCTATTAAGTCGCACGACTACGAGATTCCATTGTATTCAATAGATGTAAAGACAAATAGATACGTAAAGCATAAATAATTATAATCTTATAATAAAATAATATTAGTCAGACATTTTTTTTTTCAAGTTTTTGTTATTGTCATTAGTTCTGTAATTTTTAACTTTGTTCTCCAATTTTTTCTTCCTATGAAGAATTTTCTGTCGAGTTGGTTGAAAATAATTTTGGATTTTGCACAAATAAAAAAAATGTAAATAAAAAAAATAGTTAAATGTGATAAAGTTACAATAGTAAAATGTAAGGAGCACATTCCTGAGGTTAAAATGCAACAAAGTTCTTAATAATGTTTGTCCTCTCTGTAATTCTAGCGCTCTATAGTCAAAGACGATTTGTACTCATTATAACGCGCGAACGAAGAAGCGATTATCTTAGTCTCAAGATATTCAAATTAGTTTATTCGCTAAATGAGAAATATCTCTTGTAATATAATTAGCTATGGTTTTTTTAAATATTTATATAGACAATAATAAAAAGTAAAATAAAGCGTTTTATTTAACTTTGTGTTGATCAGAATATCGTTAATTTAACAAAAGTTAATTTAACAATTAACTACCTCCAAAAAACAACGTATAAAATTGTGTATAAAAATGTCTTATTCTTGGCAGCTCTGGAAAGATTGTTTGTAATCCCTTTATAGTTTTTCTACTTTATTTATTTTCTTCCAATCAATTACACAATGTGTAAAGGTGATATCTGAATACCTAATTAAGATCGGAAAAGCTCTGTTCATTCTACAACTATGAAATCTGTTAAACTAACGAAGTAAATTTTGTGATATTTAGTATAATTTTGACTTGTTTACGTTATAGTGACAACCATAAATAGGAATATGTCTGGATAGCTGTATAGATGAAAGGATTTTGATAGCACACGTGTACAATTGTGGCGGGTGTAACTTAACACTTGCTAGAACAAAGACTGGCAGACAGAAGTGTCAATATCCTGATGGAGACTCATAAGATGCCCCTATGATGACGGCTGCACTCATTCATGACGCATAATAGTACTTTACTTGCTCTGTGGGAATATTTAAATCACGGAATAAGCAATTATTATTTAATGTAATAGATTACATATAACAAACAATCTATTATTTACACACTCTTTGACCATAATTTATAATCTATCCTTGGGGAAAAATTTTATACTAAATGATTTAACATTACAGAAATATAAATGGAAAGCATTGGTAATTTACGTTGTAAGAAAGCTTTTAGATTCTATTAATGTCGATACTCAACCCCCTAAAGAGTTAGAAACACGAAATGGAATTATGCGTCCCCTCAAAGTCGCCAGGAATTGGAGGCGCAATTTATTCTGCATCAGGTTTGTTTAGACAAATTATTTCCTTTTACTTATCAGTTTTGTGTTACTTATTTTCAATTATTATGACACATATACATATATAAAGTATAAAAAAAAGAATATTTTTATTTTTCTTAACTCATCCATCTTTTATTTTTGAAAGACAATACAAAAGAGTGTCGTTGCTTATGTTGATTGTGTGTGTTTATTTGAATACAAAAGCAAAATTAAACAATTGTTGTTCTTAATGGAAGTAAAGGGTGCGCAGAATGTTATAAAATCTTAAGCGAGGACATGCAAACATATTAATTAATAGAAGGAAAACAAACTTCAGAAGTCTATAACCGTGTTGGCCCCAACTTTTACATTAACACCGGGAAAGGGGAGCGGTTACGATTGCACCTATTACTGTGCCGTTTTAGCTTTCGTACTGTCATCGACAAACGTCGTTTACTTCCTAATGATAACCGAAGTTTTCAAATTAAGACATTGTAAGCCTAAAGCGATATAGACCAATTTTAAGTTTAACTATAAGTGAAATGTTACTTACGAGCGCTTGTTGAATGTGTTTTTTTGCCATTATTTTATTAAATTGTACTATTGCAGTTCAACGTTTTTAGAATAGATGCCATAAAATATTGCACTGCTCAATTTTAGCAACATTGTAATAGACTCTTATAATCATTTCAGCAAAACAAGTCAGTCAAATAAATCCAACAAATATTTTAATGAGCACATGCATCCAAGATCTTTATTGGTAGTATAAAAGCGTTCGTAAAAGAACTAACTCTTGGACAAAGTCTAGTCAGCTATAAAATAAATCTAACCAAGTTATCGTCCACAATAAACAGTCAGCGCAGGAGGCTATCGCCAATTCCCACGCAAAGTTGCCGTTCGTAAAAGCAACAAAATTATATATTCAAGAGTTAGAAGGTGGTGGTATAGCAGTTAAGGCCTTCTACGTGGTCCAAGTTACAATGCAAATTGCCGCAGAGGGGTGCGTCGATGCCCTCTAACTGTGCGACTCAGAAAGATGGCCGCCGTAATGTTAAAATGAAATTATTAACCATTGTCTTGTGAAATCGGCCGCAGTCGACACCTGAGACTCGCCCTCCGATGACTTAATGTGGACATCCCTCCAAGGACCACCAAGGTAATAGATATCCAGGAGATAAAATTAGCAGTAATAAATATCGTCATTAATAATAAATTATTATTATTAAATACAAGGTTAATAATATTACGAAATTAAAACCATTGTTCTTATTATTAAAATCCTCTTCTGCATGCTAAAATTTAATTCAAAAGTACCAATATACTTCCAACGCAACGAATTTTTGACTATCATATTGAGGAAAGTATGACATAGCTTTAAAAGTTTTTTCATAAGTGAAATTACGAACACTTAAAAATTCTTGTAAGCAAGCACTTCCACCCATTTCTAACGCCAAGACATTACTTACGACCCTCGACTGAAAGCTTTGTATTAAAATTTAAATCTACTTTGCAAAGTGTATTTTATACACGTGCTCGTGCAATTTTGATCGTACATAAAGCTCCAAACAGCTACTATTATTACGTTTACCTTTGCGGTATTGGGTGTTACATCTCTCCCTAACCATTCCGTTAATATTTTGACTAAGTCTCCCATGAATTTAGTACGCACATTGTTAATATATTACAGAAGCTTTAATTACTCGTTTGTGGCATGCTCTGCGGCGTCTCTGTGGATGCTCGTTTACTTTGTACACTTTGTTATATGTAATAATAATAAAAATTTGTTTCAAAAGTTAAAGGATTTTCTAAGAATCTATGCGAATAGAAAAATCTATAAGTCTGATCCATGAAAAGAACTTCTGTTATTAAGTGTTGTTAAATCGATATCGGAACACTCGGCATATAAAAATAAATTAATTTATAAATTTGTTTTCGACAACAAAGGCTCGGATCCCTACTTATTAGCCGTCTGAAATTCCTCTTTAATCCAATGCATGCCCACTCCGCGTTTTTAATTTCACACAAAAAACTGCTTGGAGTTGGTGATCAATCAAAACTCACGATCGCTTTTTTATACCCCATTGCAGTACACTTTCGCCTTTCTGTAACCGCTACAAATGTGTCTTTATTATTTTGTTTGCAAAAAGGAAATGGATATGCTTTGAATTAAATTAGTTTGATGGATTTATGTTGGAATGATTTATCTTTGCTTTGCAGTTATAATTTTTCAATTTTTAATTTAAAAATTATATTACTATTGAATTGTTTTCATTAACTAATTTATTTATTCCTTGAGATCTGTCGTGGCGGCAGAAGTGTGTGACTGTAACCGACAGGTTCTGGGTTCGATTCTAACTCGAAGGAATGAAATATTTACTATTTTCCATTTAAAATATTTAATGTTTTCATTTCTTCGCTCTGGTACAAGGCAAAACGCGGCGTTAAGTTCCGCCACTCAACACGCAATGCCTCAAATTCGACGAAAAGTGGGGAACGAAAGTGAAACGGAGTGGCTTAACACTAGATTCCCAAGTTCCCTCTGCCTACCCTGAAATGTGCGGGATACAGCGTGAAGCTGAGTTGAATTGAGTTAACAAATTTATTTATCAAAATTAAAAATATTTTTTACGGTATGATATTTCAGTTTTGTTTGCACACTCATTACTACCTAAATGATAATACAATAAGTAAGTAATCGTTTTGTATGTCTGATTGCGATACACAGGAAAATGTAATATGTATTGCTGGCACAAAACATTAAACAAGGACGAAATAAAAGGAATACAGAGAAATACGTTTTTTTTTAATAAAATGTTCTAAATATAATATTCACGAATATTAAAATAATGTAGTACATTAATCAGTTGATTGTCTCATTGAGAAGAATAAGCACTAAAGAAACATTTAAAATAAGGAGCCTGCACTAACCTGATTCCTCTAATTTATTACCATGGATAATTAGATATACTTAGTAATTTCTTCTTGTATAAATTAGTCTAGTACGATAATAATTTAGAGATTTTAAATTTAACAATAACTTTGCCAAACATAAAGTTAGTAAACAGCTGGTTAAAAGTTGATTACTAAGTGCTTAGCTGACTAGCTCAATAGTTTTTTTTACTACAATTACTTTTTTAATAAACCCGTAACATTATCACCTAAGAATAATGTATATTTTTTTTAGGCTTCACGCTGTATCCAGTACGAGGAAGGGTAGGCAGATGGAACTCGGGAACCTAGTGTAACCTAGAATAATGTTTAAAATAACTAGTAAAAATATTAATAATGTTCTAACCTTTGCTTCCAAAATTACTTTACCGAAGTCTTTTAAGACAATATATAGTACAGCTGATTAACGTAACTATTGATTATTTATTTTATTACTTTGACTAAATTAAGTGAATTACTATTGCAGTATATATTTATGAGATTTTCTTCTGCATTTAAAATATCTATAATATTTTATTTTAGCAATTACTTCTCATAGATAAAAATATAATGAAGTTGATTACGAAAAGTTCCATCCCGTTCCGTGATGCAGAAACCATAAAACATGTGTCTCCTTAATAGCATTTGAAAGACGCCGATGACAAACAGACCTTTTAAAAGAATAATCTTTACGGATCTTGGCAATCTGCACGAAATCCTATTTAAAGAATACGCAACAGTGGTTTCTAAAGGAGAAGCTTTTAAGCTTTAGGACACTCCCACACTTGTATAAAAGTTTTTACTAATGATATCGTACTTATATTCTTTTATGCAACAGCGCCCTTGCATATAACACAGAGTATTGTAATCTGGATTAGTATTGAAAAGCTATTTTTAAAATTGTCTCACCACCAAAAGGACCTTTTTTATAATTTGGGAAGAGAGTCACTAGCTCACGACATAATATCGTTGACATCTTTTCTTTTACCGCTATCTGTGATATGAACAAAAATTAGTCTTATTCGCAACACAATATCGACTTAATTGTTTTATCCCTCTAAAATTTGGGTCGTACATTTAATTAAAATATTTTTTTCATCAAATTCAACCTAGATTTACAAAGTTTTGGAAGTTACTGCGACGTGTATTGAACAAACAAAGAAACACATTACAAAGCCATAAACCAAGCAACAAAGGGACCGACGTATACGTGTTGAAACTGATCCATCATGTCTCCTTTTAAAATAACAAAAACTCATATGATGCACACAACAGATGTTTTCGTAAAAAACAACCTAGTAGATTCTACATAGTTTACTTTTTTTATATTGTCAAAAAGGTCAACCTTTCTAATACGATACATTTTTAAAAAATAATCATCCGATATATACTGGAAAAAACTGCTACAATAATTCTAGTTACATAAATTTAAACAGCTCATTTGTCTTATAATTAATTATATTTTAAATAGGTAGTCTATTAATACGTTACTTTATAGCAGGTGTTTGTAATTTTGTTCGTTATCGCATATCATTTTTAAATTGAAACACGTTAATACTTCATCATAACTGGTAAATTTATCTGTATTTGGCTTGTTGGTGGATAGCTCAATTTGAATTACAAACATCAATATCAGTAAGCAAACATAATATCGACCAATAAAGAGTCCACATATCAACATGCAAAATTCCAATTAGATTCCAAACGTATGAACGTGATAAAAGGACCGTTATTGAAGTTGCTTATCTATGTAATTAGAAAGGAAATAAGCTGGAACCATTTGCGTTTATAATGGGAACTTTTGAGCGTAATGCAGTTGTTAGATAACTGATTACACACAAATATGTATATATATATATATATATATATATATATATATATATATATATATATATATATATATATATATATATATATATATACTCCGTTCCCGTTAAGGCACTTCCGTATCTCACTCTCAGCCAAATTTCAACTTCTCGTAACTCAGGGGCATACGCGGGCGACCGTAGGTTATGGGCCATATGTACACAAATATTTACAATACAGCATAGGTCGTTCTTAGATTATTTGTTTTTATATAATAGACCATTATAAAGCTCGTTCAAAAAATGAACTTTCCTAAAATTGGCCCTTTCCACTCACCGTGGATTCATCATAAGGGAATGCGCCATCAAATATTCAATTTTAAAACAGCCGCTAAAAGCGAAATGTCATCGCCTGTATAGACGCAGCTGGAGCATAACGATTTAGAAATTTTGATACAGATGGGACACGCACTTCACAAGAGGTATGAAATAAGAAATTGCATTAGCAAAAGTGGAAATTTAAATGAAGGCTACATAATCACTTATATATATTACTTTATGCAAAATTACATTTAAGAAATATTCTGATAGCTGTTCACTCTTGTGATTTTGTACTAGTAGTAAATTATCAAATTATTCTGTCAACAACACGATAGCGATATAGAGTAAGAAAAATTTCATTAGCGCCAATCAAAATGACGAGGTCCAAAATGAAGCTCGTAAAGAGAGTCGTAATCACGGACTTCAGCAGCACCCCTCAACGTGAGGTCTTATTAAAGGAATAATATTTACAAAACGAGACGCCTCAGAAATCCCCAAATTAAGATTTCGTTGAAACCCGCCCAACTTCCACAAAGTGGAATCATTAAATTAAAAATGTAAACTTTTCTCTTAGCAAGGTAATGGGCATCCCAATGTAGATAAATAGATGGAATAGCTGCAAAAGGAGCATTTTCCTGTTCATTAAATTTTTCCTTCGCTTTTTTATTTCGACCCCTGGTGCTAATTTTGTTGGAATTCACGCCCCTCAACTCCACCCGCTGGGGCTCAATCACAGAAATTTTATATCCGGAATTAAATAAGTAGCCGACTGAATTACGGACAAAATTTAATATGACCTTTTTCCAGCAAAGAATTTCACTTAATTAATTAGACATTGGGTTCTACTTATTATTATTACTTAATATTTACTTACGGTGACTCTGGAGAGTTAAGTTTAAAAAAAATACTTCTTATCCGTTTATTATTGCCGTTCCTAACTTTGGAGCTTCTTAAATGTGCCAATCAAGAATATTCTCATCGGCAACGTATTCCGGAAGAGATTTATTTTAGTAACTCAATTGCCTCTGAGATCGAGCTGCAGACACTCACCAAGAAACATCAGTGAAGTCGGTGGTAAATGCAATTATATTTACTAATATGCTGTCTGCAATCGAAGCCTATTGCCACCCTGCTGCCCCAAGCAATATTACCGTTAAATTGTTTTACCAATATTACTTAAAAGTGATTATGAATTTATTTAGAAATTGCTGAACGGATTTTTATAAATTGCTATAAACTATGTTAAAATATTTTTAGGGTAAATACTTTTTTTTTATTTTAGTATCCCGTTTATGGCAAGAAACACAGGAGGAACTACGGAACCTAGTGTTACTCCGTTCCATTCCACACTTTCTGCAAAGTTTTTGAGGCATTGCGTGTTGGATAGCGGAATTCAACGACGCGATTTGCCTTGTAACCAGAGCGAAGTACTTAATTTCCTCGAATGGTGTTCGAACCCACAACTTGTGGCATTTACGCACGCACACTTGTGTCACTGCGCCACGACAGGCGTAATAATTAAAATATTTTTATATATAAAACTAGTTAAATTAGGTATCTTTTTACATACTTATTTAATTAAATGCTTAGAAGTTCAAATAACTAACTGAATTTAAATAACGAGATATACTATCAAGTAAATAATATTATTCATATAATTTTCGAGAATACTTTCGAATGCCTCACTTTATGATATCGGATTCCCTTATAAGATATTGATTGGTGCAAATAAGGAAATCGAATTATTCAATGTCCGCCCTTCATTTGTTTCTTCTCCCCCACAGCAAGAGATGAAGAAATTCTTTCTCAGTTTTCGATTACTTGTCCAATTAATTTCATTAATTTATTTATCTTAACTTAGTTCGTGTATTCATGGACCAATTGTTTAATTTTAGGATATATCTTATAAACATTGATTTTGAGATGTAAATAATAACTCTTTTTCAAAAATTTGTATTTTGAAAAGAAAAATACACGAATTAATAGTAATTTTTAATTCAGAAAAGGTCGATGAAAATTATTTAAATCTATACAAAAATAACATTCTTAATAAAGCGAACAAAAGAAATATTTATTTTGTAAAAAAATAGCTGAGATTAACACTAATTCCAAAAATAAAGGATTTTAAATATAAAAAGTATCTATACTATATATCCTATGTAAAAAAATACCTATTTATAAATTAATAGTTGTTAAAACTTCAAATTAAAATGCACTTACAAATTCTATGAAATTTTTCAAGAGAGAGTTCATGAGAGAATCATCACAAATAATAACTAAAAAACGCAAAACACATCGAACTATTAAATACTAATGGGACACATCCAATTAGGAAGTACATTACTTTTTTAAACGAGGTTTTAATTTCGATTAAAAGACTTTTATATATAATTACAAGAACAAACACAGTAAAATATAACATTAAACATTCATTACAATGTGCAGTTTATGACTACTTGAATAGTTTCGACCCCTTCGTGGTAGCTTTGGAACACGAATGGGTCAGGGATGGCTTATGCAACTCGGGTTGTGATGAGAGGGAAAGTCCGCTACTCACGCCTCCGCGCGTAACTGGGTGAGTGCGGTTACCGGCAACCAATGCACCGACCATTCATGACATAATTCGCAAGAGGCTTCATTAAACACGGGAATGAGTACGTGGAAATTATGATTATGATTGATTGATTCGATTATTGTATTCTTCATTATGTGGCGTCAGCAGTGAATCATATTAAAATTACTAAGACTTCAACAAAAACGTCGTAATTCTCATATTATCTTCTTATATATTTTATATCTATATGAAATGTGTGTACTTATTACGACTCGACTTTTCCGGTCAGTTCTAACAAAATGCAACACCACATTCTCCCACATGTAAAGAATCGTTAAATCTCTTTATTTCTTTGGAAACTTGATATGAAATTCTAAATGATTATCTCATATTAATCACTCAGTCACTCACTACTGATGATATTATTTATGATCTAAACTCTATGATTCTAATTAATTTACTGAACACTGCAATACTTTTTTGGTATAAAACGACAAGGTCTATGGGGTATATTATTCTTTCATGTTCATAGAGATGAGAGAGCAATTTTGAAACATTGTAAGTTGCATGAATTTACATCTCGCCTTACCAAAATCAGTATCAGTGTAAATTGTATACCCACAACCATGGCAGTCTGACCAGTCGAGCATGTCATTGAGAGTCGTATCACGTCCTATCTATTGCATTCTATTTGTCTTATGTTTGACATAAATACATTTTTGTCAATATTTAATTTGATTATTCCCATACATTGAATGATTCCCATATATTTTTCTTTTTTTAAAGTTCGATTATACGTAATGATAATGTTATCATTTAAACAATAAAAAGTAGGTATGTCACTCACTCACTCATTCAGCTTCTCTCTGTATCCCGCACAAGGCAGAGGAAACTTGGAATCCTATTGTTAAGACACTCCGTTCCACTTCCGTTCCCCACTTTCCGCCGAGTTATACGCATAGCGTGTTGTTTGGCGGAACTCAACGCCGCGTTTTGCCTTGTACCAGTAGGTATGTAATTTTATATATTTTTTTCTTAATCAATTACAATTAAGAAAAAATATACAAAATTTAAAAAGTAAATTGCGTAGCCGAAATGAATCTAAGTATAAGCCTATTTACAAAATGATTTCAATTTCGTATTCCGAAGTGAAAATTACCCGCCGGTCAAAGGGTTAACGATTTAGTGTTTATTTGAAAACGTCCTTTGTTAGTATAAAAGGCGTCAGAATGTAAACGGATCCTTTGTTGTGATTTCTGTTTGTTGCGTTAAAAACCTTTGCAGACCCTTTGTAGGTGGGTCCATTTAAATATATTTGTTTGAATCGCAATTTTAAGATATCATTTTATTTACTGTACAATCTTATTCTCATCTTTTCACGATTTAAATATAAAATAATAATTACAGTCGTAATTTATTCACAATTCTTATTTCATTAATGTAGATGCTTTCTTGTTTAGTTTGATATAAGCTTACTAAATTCAATCATCTTTATCTTGTCACTTACTTGGAATCTAGTTAGGATATTCATAAAGTGAATGACTTATTCCGATTTCGAGTCCATTAGTAAAATAATCAATATAATATGTATTATCTTTAGTGGACTCTGCATGGGCGGTAACATACAGGGATTAACAACCATCTGTCAGATGTTTGAAATATTTCATGTCAGTAGGAACTATTTACAAAAGATTATAATGTAACGGTATGGGAAAAATAATTTATGCTTTATGAATAACTGATAATAATAAATAATTTAACGTCAGAGAATTTAAAGTAATACTGCTAACAACTCAATAAATATATTATTTTTTGAACTAGCACATATTTTAATAATCAATCATCTAGAAAAAAAAAGAAATAATCTTAACGAAACTTGCCAGATGCGCTCGTAAGTTATACAATATGAACTACAATAACAAATACAAAGTCTATGATACGCAATACTGTATAGATTTAACATTGCAACTCTGCATGGGTGATGAATGTAGCAAGGATGCAAACATGAGAGAGAACGGAATTCATCTGTGTTTCTTTATAAGTACCACAGCATGGCGTCATTCCTCAATGAGATGTCTCAGTGGGGAGCCTACAGTAGCTCCGCGGTCTCTTTTTGTGCGGCCAACGTTTTATCAAACATGTTAATGGCCGGCTTTATGATCCCAACAAAAGAAGCGTGCCAACAGAGGCGTTAAATCCTTTACGATTTGATGATGATGATCACTAATATGTCACGGGATCAATTTGGACTCTCATTACTATTCGAGCATAATCAAATCCCATAAATGTTAAATGTATCAATTTTTAAAAGAGGATCCTATATGAGCTATTCATTTACAAATACCTATTGGTATTATATCACTATTAACTAGATAACAATATATTAAAAAAAATCTTTATCACACACTTGAATAGATGAAAATTAGAAAAACATGTTAATTAAAGGTATATTTTTGAATATTAAATATTATAAAACTAAATATGTCCAAAAGAATTATTCAAATTATATTTTTCTTACAAAACTATGATTGAAAAATAATAATAATAACACACACACACATGCTTACTAAACAAAACAAAATATCCATTCAAATACATACATATAAATATAGTACTACTGATAACGATAGTGTAAATTTATCTGTGATATTTTTGATATTCATTTATCAGACTTAAAATTACAGAAAGGGTGAACCTGGAAGCAAACAACGACAACTAACAATCACCCACACTTCTTAAGTACATTAAAACAGTAAAATAAAACATACCACCGAACATGTGCAATCGATCGTACAAGGAGAAATTGGCCAATCAAGCAATTATAAAATAATCGAATAAACTCAAACGTCAATGACATGAAATGGTCATACCTTAACTAAGGATGGAAACGGCAGAAATAAAATAAAAATAAATAAAATAACACACATTGACAAGCAATTTTGGTGGAAAAAATACTGTCTTAAAAAGTCCTGCGAAGCGGGTGTGTAGGTTCATCGTGTGGTCTTCCAAGCTAACCCTTTGCCCTGCGGCCGACCGGTCTAGTGGCCGAGCCCCCGAACGTTTCCGAACGTAACCGAATCCGGCCGAACGAAACTGAACGCGTGACCAACATAGCGACATACCTGTCTGGCGCTTTCATTGACAGGCACCTGAAATGAAGAAAAAAATCCATCCAATTCGTTGAATATTTCAAATTAAGGAAAATTTTGATTTGACTCTGCAGTGACACAGATAAATTTACATGCATCATTCTTATTTATAACAAACTAAAAGACAATAACAAAAATAATTTACCAGCTGTCTAATCATATTACTTTTACGGATGAAACAAAGTAGTGTAACCTTATCTTCTAAAATTGTGACCAATGAACCGTAAAAGAGTATATAAAAAAAAAGAGCTAACAAAATGAGATACAAAAATTAAAAGTAAACATAAAAAAAGAACAAACAATAATGTGGCAAAAACAGTTAAAAACAACATTGCAAGATGTATTAGGACAGTTGTTAAAATATGGGGTAGCGTGGACCGGCTTGACTCCGATGATATTGTGCGCTCGCACGCGATCTCGTCGTGTTTGCAGTTTACAGTTGTTTGAGATGTGTTCAATCTACTATTCCATAGTTTTAATTCGTATTCGATTATTATTGCACTACGGTTTTATTTAAGTACACATTAATACAAACAAAAACATATAGTATGGATAGTGACCACTAAACTTTATTTTAGGACTTTAACTGGCAATTTGTAGATGATAAAGTAGGTACAACTTTAAGAACATTTGTGGTTAAAATATTTTTTTGTAGTTAATTACATCGTAATATACAAAATTCATACGTTAAGTGATACATCATTTCCAATAAAAGGGAAACAAAAGTATATGAATAAATTGACCGATTAATATTGAGTCATTACTATATTGTGCTGCCCTATCCCAATGGACGAATTCATTAGATTATTACCGGACGAGATCACGCAAACGAAAACGAAATATTAAAGGAAGTCAATTTAGTTAAATTGAATCTAATTCCATAAAGTTCGATAACCAAAAAGCAACCTTTTGAATGTTAAATCGGGCTTTCATTTGCTAACTATTGCCAAGTGGAGAAGGTGTACTTTTTTGGCTAAACAACTATTAGACTAAGTGTCTACTGAATGAATGGCCAAATTAAGTCATGATAAAAACTAAAGACTCAATTTATATACGTTCAGTATATGTAAGTATATATTAATAATAATATAGACAATGAATTAAATTAATTTGGCGTTACAAAAATATATAATTGCTCATGAGTTCCGCCATTAAAGTACCTTTCGCGTGTTTGGTTGAACGAATGTAGATACAGTAGGGATGACTATTGTTTTGAGTAAATTTTTTGGCTAACACTTTTCTCATTGATATTATAATAAACAACACTTATAACGCATATAGCCGAACATACACGTAATAAATTCAAAAGAAACGTACTCAAAAAACCGATCTATCAATATTAGAACACAAAAAATAATGCAAGTCAGTTAATAATCCTGAATCGGCAATCGACAATGGAAATAAAGTCACAGTCACTTTTTTAATAATGGCAGCTCAGTTTTCTTTTTTATCGCCACCCTAGGTACGCTTGACATTTGAACCGGCTGATGACTTGG